>JAWUZG010000028.1:1800000-2142500 GCA_036785705.1 Acanthornis magna
AGACTCAGAATGGACAAAGACTGCAGAACTAGTTGGATTTTTAGAAATGCATGAAGAAACACCCATGGCCATGGCATTTACATGTGCTTATTAGCAAGGAGGAACTCTGCCAGTCCAGAGCTCTGTGCAAGCCTGGGAAATGGATTTGTCATGGAAATGTCTTTAGAGGTGCCCCAATGGCAGATTATGGTTCAGAACATTAAAATCATCTGTGGGGATTTCCAAATGTGGTGCTTACAGATTTTTTTCCAGAACCTGCTGGTTACCACTGAGGTTGCACATGATAAAGGCCTGGTGTTTTACCCTGCAATGAGTCTATAAGGAAATTCGCAGTTCTGAATGCACTTCAGTGGGACTGTTCAGTGCTTGGACAGAGGTGGACATGATAATTAAAAGTGTTTGAGTTCTGTGGCTAAACCTCTGTTAAAGGTGCTATGCAAGTATCAAAGGAATAGCAAAATCCACTTGTGAAGAGCCTTACAGGATTGAGGTGGATATTTTCCATGGAGAAACAAGCCAGAGGATTTTGGAATCTCTTCCAGACCCATTTCCTATGATTCCTTGAGAAGTTTGTTACCTGAAGTAAGATACAAATCTCCCATTTCGTTGCTCTTGCAAGTGCTGCTGGAATTCACTTGCAGTTTGAGGAAAGCTGGTGTCTCCTTACCTTTTATACACATGCTGGGCTCATTTTTGATGACACACCTGCTAGAAATGCCCACCCAATTTCTGATCCACTCTTCAGTCTTTCCAGGGCTTACCCACATGGTATCACAGCTAAATACAACATCCAATCCCGTATTAACCACAGCTTGTTACCTGGCAGCTGAGAACCACAGCAAGGAACTTATTCTGGTCGCTGATGGTGAGCAGGAAAGCTTCTATCAGGAAACACATCCTTCAGCAGAGATGGCATTCCCTCTTGGGGCAGCCTGGCTCACTCTGAGTGCTTCTCGGGTCTTGATTCCAAAGACAGCCACCCACGTAATGCACTGAATGCAGCAACCTTGAATCCAGCTCAGGGAAGATTCCTCTCATCACACCTCTGTTATTGCCTCCAGTTTCTTTTCTCATCCAGTTATTGAAGTCCTAACATGGATATACACCCAGCTGGCACTGAATATACTCTGACCTAGGACTTCAAATGCCCCTCCTGAGGGTCTCTTGACTTAGCAGACTCTGTTTAGAACAGCTTTGAAAAGATCGTTCAATTGGACGTTACTCAGCTAGAAGAAGGATTAAAATACACATCCTCTAACACACCCTGAGCACAAACACTTCACTGACTAATCCGTGTCCCCACTGAAGAGTCACTACTCACCAGCAGGGTCATCCAGCTGTTTTCAGAGTGATTCAATACTGAATGTGCTAATATGGAATCAGCCTCAGACCCTGTGCTTGAGCCCAGCCAGCACATCTGAACAGCCCTCGCTCAGCTAAGGCAACCACACTCTTTATTCTCACTATTTTTCAGGTTTGCATGCCCCATTGGGGCTGGCAAGCAAAACTGTGGAGAAGGAAGGAGCACAGAGCCACCAGAGTCAGACTGTGAGGAGCATCAGCAGCTCACTCACAGCATCCTGACATCCTGTAGCACTCAGTGACTGCAAGCTCTGGGAAAGAGGGCAGAAGTTTCAATCAATTATAGCTTTATATTCTTAGTCTGGAGGCCATGATCTGTATATGTAGGGGGGCTTTGGAGGTTAAGGAGAGCCTGTTTTTTGCATAGACATGAGGTAGGATCTGAGCTAACTTTAGAAAGACCCAGAAGTATTGAATGCAACTGATTTTCAGAGCATGTACTAAATGCAAACACAAGGAATAAACGGTCTTCAAGAACAAATTGTCTGAAAATATTTTTTCTTTCAGCTGAAAGTACTTTCTGGTACTAATCCATTCAATATTCCTTAAAAATGTTCTTTGGTTTGCTAAAACTAACTGATCTCTCCAATAACAACAAGGTCCTGGCTTTGTTTCAAGGCAAAGGTTCACTCAATTAAATCTCATTAACAGAGGGCCACAAAACCTGCACTGAAACCTTTCTGGGTGTGTGACCTTCAGCAGAACTGCTTCATTAAGTCTGAGATCCTGGAGAAAATGTTTGCTGAATAAAGTCATTCCTAATTAATGTTAAAATGTCAAGGATTCATCTGCCATCCATCTATACTCCTTTTCCTTTATGCTCTTCATTATCTCTTTAATGGGTAACCAATATAAAAGTCAAAAGCAACATCTTTTAAATGTACATATAACAGGTGGAACAAGGCAGCAAAGCAAATTTGCCAGATGTGCTTTCCCATGAAATGTTTGTAGCTTCCTAAATATCTTTCCAATACCCCACTTACATGCTGCCATTAAGCGTTGATTAATTTGTTATTTGTGAAAACTGTAAGTATTGAGGATTAATTTTCCCTTGTACCCTTTCTGCTGTTACCTTGAGTTTTATTCCAAGCCATATGCATGTCTTGATTAACAAAGTGTTTATTTGCCCCGTGATGAATATACTTGTCTTTTCTCCAAGGATTGCTCATCCACATTTAAAAAAAAAAGAAGTATTAAACAGTCTTCAGGGAGTTTTTTACTCCTCAGACCAGAGGGATGTCCTGGTTGGACTGGGGGTCATCACAGGGTGGTGTACAAACCTGGTGGGTCTGAACTCAGAAAATCCTCCTCCTTTTTTCCAGTGCCCAGTGATGGCAGCAGACATTGGAGCTGCTCGGACCTGTGTAGCAGAGCTTCGTGGTGGAGGCTCAGAAACACTCTGCAGCCTCTTTTATTTTTATTCTCACATTAAAGTAATGGGACCCATCTTCCTGCCCATCAATCTGTACAGCATATGCAAGCCCTTCTGGTGGTTTAAATAGGAATGACTCACATGATATTAAGCCTCTTAATGAAAATGGATTACATTATTGTCTTTCACAAAATGGGAGGTTTAAAAAGCCAAGTTAATGTCTTCCAAATGTCAGTAACTGGAGACACTCTGGACAAAGAGTGAATTTTATAGCTTTTCTGTAGGTCTATAAGATGAACTCATCTTTACAACGGGGGATATTAGATGATATGAAAAGTATTAGAAATTAGAAGTTATTTGAATTTGAGTTTAATGAGAACCAGGTTCTGCCAGTATTAAAAATAATTTCACATGATGGCAATATTGTTTTGTTCTTACATACTTGAACTCTGATATGTTTGCATTGGCATCTTTCTGAGTATTTTTCAAAGGCAACTATATTACTGAAATCACAAAAAATCCCAAAATTCAGTGGTATAATGGATCAGGCTCTAACCCTGGCTACTTATGGTAAATTGCCTTGCAAAAGTGATTTAAAAAATGAAATGGGTCTAAAAGTCAAGATGGTATCCAAGGCACAGACTCTAAGGCCTGGTATCTTGTTTTGAAGTTACTGTTTTTCCTAGGTTACAGAAAAATGTTATATTTGTTTATTCCCAACTGGCAACAGGAATTAAGAATATTTAAATTGTTGCTGAAGCTCTTGTATAAACACTGTTTGAATTGATTGATATGTGTCTGGTCTGCTGTTGTGAGCTCTAATCATGTGCAGGACACATGGCAGGAGCAGCAGGGCCTTCTATGCTGTCATGAGTGTGTGTACTAATATGAATAAATTGGTGTTTCTTCAGCAAAGGTAATTAAGCTTAATAACCTATAAATACAGAGTAATTGTTATCAATTGTGTTCATTTGTGTATATGGCATAATTTGATGAGTATTTTTGATTGATATTCCTGTGGCATCCTCCCTGTGCTGTGATTAGACTGGGATTTTCATATCTGAGCTGTTTCATTTATTGCTAACTAGTAATTTACCTCTAATAGCTTTTTTTTCCTGTTCTTGCTTTTCTTTTTTTTTAATTAGAGGAGATCTTGAAGACTCATATTGCTCATTGGTGGTCTCCTGATGGCACCAGGTTGGCATATGCAACAATTAATGCCTCCAGAGTCCCCACCATGGAGATCCCGAGATATACTGGCCTTGCTTACCCTACTGTTAAAACATATCATTATCCAAAGGTAAGGGAAAATAAAATAATCAGTCCTGCTGTTCTGTCAGAAATAAATAATTGTTTCTTTCCAGTAGGCTCAGACAGCAGACTAATAATGCACACTCACAAGCAATGAAAAAGTCAGGTCCAAGGGAAGATCAGCTGTTCCCCAGTGAATGTGGTCTCCACTCTTCTTTAGCTGCATTCGTAAAAATCCAGTTCTCTGATTCTGTGAGAATTAATAATTCTACATACAATGAAAACAAAATTTAAAAATCCTTGCTTTTTATACACACAAAAGCAATTGTGCTTCCATGCTAGAACAGATGGAAATTGGATGGTGTCTGAGGGTTTGAAATTTCTATATCTCTATATTTAGAAATGTTTCTGTATTTAGAAATGTTTCTGTATTTAGATACACTTCTATATTTAGATTTTATATTGGTGGATAGATAGATAAATAGATAGATAGATAGATAGATAGATAGATAGATAGATAGATAGATACACACATACATACATATGTTCTATATTTAGATAGATAGACAGACAGACAGATAGAGAGAGAGACAGGCACACACATACATATATTCTATATTTAGATATTCTTTTCTATAGAAGGCAAATGTAGTATTTGGTCTTCCTTAGAATATCCAGTATGGCCTAATGTCAGAGGAGACACAGTCTGGTTTTAGAGCCTTGCACAGAACACAGCGAAAGACAGAAAAGGCTCAAGAGCCAATGTCCCCTTGGCTGCAGAGACCTGCACAGCACTGACACAGCTCCACCAGCACAGCCTCACTGCTGCTGTGTCTGCTGTCATTTCCTGCTCTAAAGCAGTACAGGGGTGTCATTCCTTCTGGGTTTCTTGCTTTAAGCACTGATTGCCCAAGACCTCACATGCTGGTCCAAATTAAACTGTAATTTAACAGGAGCGATGCCCACATATAAACAGGTTCCGTGGAAATCACAGTGCTTCAGCAGGGGATGCCCTTTCCTACAGTAAAAAATGAATCAGTATTTTACTATATCAACCATCATCCTGTTAGACAACCTTTTATCAAAAGGCACAGGAAATAGCAAAATTTCTATTTGCCTTGAAAAGTAGAACTTTTTACTAAGGTTAGAAGTGTCCTGAGTAAAATTGCCCCTTGTTTGTGCCTTCCAACCTCTCCAGACCTCTGTGCCACATCCCTACATTTGCAGTCTCCCTGTGAAAGACCACAGCAGTCCAATCCATATCCCACTCAATGGGAATGCTTTTAATAACCCAGGGAGATATAATAAACCAAAACCATTCTGTGTTGTATATTATATGGTAATTTATTCTTTCTTAAAATCCAGGTTGGAATGGAAAATCCAACTATTTCTTTGCATGTGATTGGTCTGAATGGACCCACTCATGACCTGGAAATGACTCCCCCAGATGATCCGAGAATGAGGTAGGTACTTTCTCACCCTTGGGTGCTGGATCCCAGTTCTCTTGGGTTTTTAGATCAGACTCTGACTTTTTCCAAGATCATTTTACAGTACCTTTCTCTGCTGCTATCAAAAACTTTCATTTTGTGCAAATCTGCTTCATTTTTTTTCCAAATTATTTGTCTTTTTATCTGTATTTTATGGAACGTGATATTAGAACATGTTTACACAGAATAAAATAATCCAAACCCATTTATGCAAAAGAAGATGTATGACCTGTGACCAAACTAAATTGGCATAAATGCATTTGCCTTTCAAAAATACAACTTCAGACCTTTAAAGAGCAGGTGGGAATTCGGGATCACATTATCCCCTTCACAGTATCCCCTTCACATTTCACATTCTGAAATGGTGGCTCCTGAATGACATAATTTCTCTTTTGGTAGCGTTCTCTGTAAATAGAGAGGCTCAAAAACATTTTAATTACAGCAATAACTTCTGACTGCAGGACCCAAGTGTTGTTAATAAATTTGTTCTCTATGGTTATGGGTGGCCATAATTTATTTGGTTGCAATCAATATTGCAAAATGATGCAGAATACATCATAATTAATTAGTGCCTATATATTCCATCAAAACCATGGCAATTGCCATCTCTAGGGATGATAGAAGTAGTGCTGCTAGAGCAATAGGGGTGCATTTTCATTATGCATATATTTTCTGAAATGAGAGGATTAGAGTGATAAAATTTCATTAAAATAGGCAGGAGGGATGCACTGTACATTTAGTTACAGAAGGGAGTTTCGAGAAAGCAGGGGAAGCTGGTGATAAAGATCTTCCAGCAGCCACATCCTATGTGAAGCATTTCAATGTGCTCAGTACAGATGATACATGGACAGAGTGGAATTTCGTGTTCTTTTGATCTGGAGCAAAGTGATCTAGCACAATTAATAAAGCTGATAATAAAGTGGAGATATGCCACCATCTTTTTTCTCTCAAAATTGAAAGAAGACAGAAATTTTCCACAGAAATTGGATATTTTTCAGTAAAAACCAAAACAAAACAAAGAAAGTAAAGCTGATGATAGGAAAATGTATTTGGGGTGAAATGTACAATATTGATGACTTTTCCTTTTTAAATATCTTTAATTCTGAACATTTTTGTCAAGTTTTATCCAATGCCATGCTTTTCTGTGAGAAAAAGAAAGGGAAGTAAAAGAAGAAGGAAAGAGGTTGAAATTGAAGGGAAAAAATATAGTATTATAGCATTTAATGCCTGACAGGCATTATTTATTTTGGTGAGAACCACTGGACCTCAAGAGTTACATCAGCAGATGGTCAGACTTGGATCGTGACCCAGCTTATTTCTCATATTTGCATCTCAGGTGGCAAACTGAGGAACAAAGTTATCTCCCTTGAGTGCAGAAATCATCACAGGCCCTTGCATAGAGCAGGAACAAATAAATAAAGGGAAAACTCAAACAAGTCCAGTCTGGATTTGAGGCAGGAGCTGTCTGTGCCCCAGAGACCATGAGCTGGGCTGCTTCCTGCCCCTCAGCCCATAACACATCTCTGTCTCATCTTTGTGGTGTTTGTGGTTTGTTACCATGGTCATACTGTAGGCATTCATATTGTAGAGTCATACCTCATATTTGGGATTCCTGCCATGGAAAGCAGCCATGGAAAGCTGGGGCATGAGCAAGGGTGCTGCACAAAAAACAGTCTCAGATGGTTGCAAACTCAGCCACCAACATCTTCACTGGGATGGGGAAATCCATTGCAAAACTCACGATTTCACCCTTCCTGATGGGGCTGGGACAAGGTGTCCCTTCCCTTTTGCTCTGATGTGGATATCTCTAAATGAAGTGGTCAAGCAGCTGCTGGTATAGATTTCATCCTATGGAAGAAACAGGGTCTCCCTTAAATCAGGTCCATAAAAAATCTGGCGCAGGTCAGGCAGAGATGGCTTGGGAAGTGCACTGAGTTCCCATTTCTCTCCACTGGCTGCTCAGCCAGTGCAGCTGCAGGAGCAGCAGATGTTTAAAATTAACTGAGATGAATCACACCTTCGTGTCTCATTTTCCTTTGCAAAATGGGAAGCATAAAACTTGGTTGTCCTATAGAAGAGGTGTGAGGGGAAGTAAATGAAATTAAAGGCGCCACACTACTCAGAAACTGCAATAATGACTGTACAAGTGTCTGCAGTTATCTGTTGGGCTGGGTTATCTATGGTCTTGATGGCTGGGAGAAGCTTCAGAGAGAAGTTTAGACACCATGGCCCTCTCTGGGGTGGTAGGGAAGATCCTGATTCACCTAAAATAATTAAAAGTTTCTGAGAAACGACTGTGGCTCCTATGTTCAAATAGCGAGAGGGATGTGCAAATTGAATATATGTCCTAGAAACTTTAAATTGGATTTATGGAGAAAATGCTCCAAGCCACAATAAGTACTAAAATCCCGTTCTGTTTCTGGGGAGACTGAATCTGCTCAGTTCATTTTGAAGAGAAAGAAGAGACAGTCATACAGTTTAATTTTGCTCTGTTGTGTTTTTCCTCTTAGGGCCTATGCTGTTGCTGATAAAGAGTAAAATTACAGTTTTATTTCAGGCTCTAAATTTTCAGACTGTTGTTGTCTCACCTGGACATATCCTTCCCTCCAATGCAGTGGATGCAAGCAGTGAGGCCTTTTGTTCTTTTTCCCCCAGCCAATTTCAGGCACTAAATATTACTGAAAACTACAAAATCAATTTCCAACTTGTTATTTTTCTAGACAAACAGACCTTTGTGCTTTTGCCCTTTCTCTTCAGTATATGCAGGAGCTCTTGCCAGAACACGAAGGACTCTCCAGCGACACAGCACGTTATTTCCAATGAGAGCAACAATTCCTTATACATATTTTATAGCAAACAAATGAAGTAATAAATTTTTTATAGACTGTATGCTGTAAAAAGTCATATTATAATGTAAGGATGTCTCGGCCCGCACAGCCCAGCAGTATATTATAACATCACCAGCTCTGACAGTTCAGCCAGAGCTGTGCCCTACAAACGAAGTGGTGGAGCCCTGAATTGCTGCAGAGGTGGACATCTGGTAGCACCATGCCCTGGCTCTGGGAATGCAACCATCAGGGAATTTATTCCTGTATTTTCCAGCTTAGCCTGTGGCTGCGTTTGATGCCTTCAAGTATTTCTAGTTTTTTCTCTTCATGTATCTGTAACTTGCTGCAGTTTTGTGCTTCTTAGTGCTAAAAAACCTCTGTTCCCAGCACCTTTAGCCAAAACAAGGCTCTCTGAATACAGATTCAAGGACATATTCATTGCCTTAGGGCCCGAAAATATGTAAACAGCTGTGAGCTGGGGGGAGCAGGCCTGGGGTGGTGAACATCATCACCTGAGGGTGCAATTGGAGAATTAAGGGCCAATATGCTAATGGGACAGAACTTATAAAAGGTGAAGAGCTCGTGACCCAGGGTCCATTTTGGGTGTAGTCCCCAAGGGGGACTTTTGCTTGCCCGAAGGTACCTTGAAGGCCTTGAATAAATTTGTCTGCATTTTATACTATATTTGTTTTGACCTCTGTTTCAGGCATTACGTTCCTCACCATTGCACAGACTTCCTGAAGATATCGATTACAGGCCTCTGAGCCCCCACTCATGATTTACTCCAAGTATCCTCACAGCCTGAACATGTCCAGCCATCAGGGATGGTGCAGGAAATGTGGGAGGGTGGTTTTGCTGGTGCAAACCATCTCTGCTGTGTCTTTATGGCAACCAGCTGCATCTGCTTTACAGAAGCCCTGTGTCACTCTAAACTCTGTCCTTCTTACTATTTGCCTTTTAGTGCAACACCCCTGAGTACTTTGGTGTGTAGCTGGCAAACTCAGAGGCCATCAGCTTTTCATAAGCATAAAGAACCCAACCATTGATAGTGATGGGTCTGAGTCAGCTCAGGTTTGTGTGCTCAGAATGGAAACAGCTTGCAATTTCTTTTCCACCTGTGCATGAATTTGTAGCTCCGGGCAGTTCAATCCTTCTTGGAAGACAGAATAGCTTGAAAGATCCTTTATCTCCATATTCGTCTCTTCTTAGAAAATAACTTCCAGAAGTGGCAGATAAAACACCTGCTCAGCCCTAAAAGTGTCATTTCTAGGGGTTGAAATCCACGCATAAAGCAGCCTAGAGACATCAGGACACAATGTTCTTGAAAACCACAGCTCTCTCCAGGCCTGTTTGCCCCCAGCAGCCCCCGCCTGCCCTGCCACGTGGCAATCCATCAGGACGGCAGCGTTGTGATGTGTTTTGTGTGTGTTTCGTCTGCAGGGACTACTACATCACCATGGTGAAGTGGGCCACCAGCACCAAGGTGGCCGTGAATTGGCTGAACAGAGCCCAGAACGTGTCCATCCTGACGCTCTGCGACGCCACCACGGGCGTCTGCACCAAGGTACGGGAGCTTTGCGAAGCGGGAACTCACCCCAGTGTTCATAACCCATGCGAGGAGAAACTGTTTGAGCTATTTTACATGATGGAAGGTCAGCTGGCACACATTAATTTAGGCAGGCAGAATATAAACAATGTTCACAATTTTTGCTGCTTTAACACCTACAAATCCAAGAGCACTCAGTGTGTGTCTGTGCATGTGTGATTGATTAACCTGTCCTGAAATACACAAGCTCACACACCTCAACAGTTTGCAGCCTTTGCAATATTCTAGCTGCATTTTATATATTTAATGACATTAAAACCAGCTCATGCTTATCTACACATGCCTTAATTGTAGTTAATGAATCCTTTCTATAAATGGTGTATTGATATAAGCTCTGGATTAGCAGATTCCATCATTTAAACTGGAATGTGTTTCCACTGAATAAAATTGTTCTGATATACCCATCCCTTGAAAAAAATTATTCAATTCTGTGCATAGAGCATGGTGAAAAGTTTTTTTCTTAATAACTTTCATTTCAGCCTTTATTTATTTCTTAAGAAGCTTTATTTCTTTGGGGGAATAGTACATCTTGTGGATTTATGGGTTTTGTCTGTATGAGTAAAATGCTTTCTTGATCTAGTGAATGTTTATTCAGCAGGGAGGAAAGTCAAGAAAAGCAGCCCCTGGATTCCACTCTAGAAGCACATACTTAAACAGTTTCTTTGTATTTCTGAACAACCTTTCAATTTCAATCCAACACCTTCCTGCACTCATAGACAAAATATAATATATGACAAGCATGGAATTGATGATCTTTTTGTGTTTTAGAAACATGAAGATGAGAGCGATGCCTGGCTGCACAGACAGGTAAGAGTGATCTTCTCCTGGCAGTCAAGTTTTTGGTAGGATTTTTGTTTCACTGAGTTTTACCTCAAAGAGAAAAATGATTTCTGGGCTTGAGAGAGATACCAGGAAGATGGCATGATCTGTATAATAGAAAAGAGTTTCTCAGTAACAAACAAGTTCTTAGTGATGGTGCCATCCACTCTGGTAGGTCCCATAGTCCTTAGCCTGCAATTTGCCTGTATTTAAAAGAGATGAAAAGCTGATGTTGGTAGAAAATCACTCACTGGCCGTATCTGTATAGGACTCATCAACCTCAGAGGCAGCCCTTCATACCCTGCCCTGACACTGATGATAATTTAACCACCATGGTGGTTGTTTTCTGCTCATTTTATTAAGAGGGTCTGTGTCCATTCAGCCGCAAGACTGAACTGTGTTTCAAGCCCTGTGTGAATGCCAGACAGGGAGCAACACATCACATAATATCTTGTTCTATGTATTTTTCCAAGTCCAGATTTAAAGCATTTCAAGTTTTTGTCACAGCTTGTTCAGAGGGGCCAAGATCCTTTAGAAATGACACTACAGCAGCTCACAGCAAGAGCAATGCTCTGCTCTTTTCCAGTGGCTGTTCTGCTGCAATGGGCTGTGTGCGATCCAGATGAAAATTGATTGTAGCGAGGAAATAGATTTTTTGCTCCATGCATTTCAAATAATCTTTTGCTGATATAGAGTAAAAATTATGCCAAAATATTCTTTACATTCATAAGGACTGAATTGGCTTGAGTAGGAAACAAAAGTGTTAAAGATAAGCCAAATCAAGAGAAAATTAAATTGTCCAGATATTGTATATTTAAACAAATAAAAATCAAAAGAACAGGATTTATTTCTTTTATATTTTTGAGAACAATAACAATTGAGTAATCCTTTCACTGCTATTTACTGCAGTATAGTAGAAGTTGTGTTTTATAATATTAATACAATATAGTGGAACTTGTGTTCTTACACTGCTGTGGTTATTTAGTCATTTACCTACCACGTGGACAGGCATTAAAAGATGGTGCTTTATCCTCAATATTTGAAGTAAATGATCTGTCAGTCTCTAATGGGCCTGCTCCAGGGAAATACATTTTGTTTTACTACATCTCCAAAAAGCATATACTTAGTTTGAGAGCACACACTTAGTTTGATGTTAGAGAAGGTTGTTCATTACAGCCAAATGAGTCAGACATCTCAGTGCTAAATTAAAATAACATTTTCTATGGACTTTGGAGACATTTGATAGCACCCTTCAAAAGCTTTTGTAAGAGTCTGAAGAATTATATTGCTCTTTTGCCTGTATTTCTGACAACAAAATTACTTAAAATACTAGTTTTGACTGAATATGATTACTGGGATAATTGTATTTTCTATATTTGCCTTTTATTCTGTGACACATTAATCTAGATAACTGGAAAGTTATTTTCATGGCATGTGTGCCTGAGTATGTGGATGATGTGAAAATGTTAAATGCTAGTTTGGGTCCACTAACCTCTTGGAGGAGATGAATTGCACATCAGGCAGCTGCTGAAGGAGCTCAGGAGTGTGGCTCAGCTCGGGTTGAAGACTCCTGGTTGAGGAATTTGAATAGAGGCATATGCAAGTGAGCCAGGTGCCACAGTGGTGGCAGTGGGGTCACAAAGTCAAGGGGCCCAGGGCAGGGTTCAGCCCACCCCAAAGACCTCCTTTTGAGAAGTGTCCCAGCTTTAAATCAGTCAGACCAAGGACTCCAACTGCTTGGCTCACCCTTTAAAATTCTCCTTCAAAATTCTCCATATGCATGGTTTGAAAAGTATGCACAGGTTTTACCTTTCTCTTGGGAATTTCAGCGCATCCTGGAATGGGGACAAACTTCACAGTCAGCAGGGAGCGGGAGACAAGGAGAAGATACTCACCAGGGACATGAAGGGGGCTCCAGGGGTGACAGAGTTGACTTTTTTCAGCAGTCTGAAATCCTGGGAGCTCTGAGATAAAGCATACAAGCCACGAATTTGAATTTTGTTGTTGTAGTAGTTTGGTGACTCAGTGGCATTTAATAGTCTGTCTGTGGAAGGTCATAGCAAACAATTTCATGTTTCCTTCTCGGCTTAAGTTCATGAATACATTTTCTACAAGTCCAAAATGTTTGGAGACCTTCTCTCTAACACAGGCAAAGAGAAATAATACATCCCCTCCCTGTGTAGCTAAAAAATAGGATGAACTACTTAAAATATAACGAGAAATATACAGGATTTGCTAGAGAGTATCTGTCACTCTTTGTCAGATGATGCGGCACATGTTCACTAAAACTGTCCAGGGACTCTGGAAGTTTATAGTTCTTTTATTTATAGACTTGCTTGTGCACTTCTCAGCACAAGAGCCAGACTGAACTTCACTCATACTTTTGCTTAAATACACAAATTGTTTGAAACGCTAACTACAGCTGTAAGCAATTTTGTTTCAATTTTTGTGAGGAAGCCATTTTCCACTGGTATGGGGGATGGTCATATACAGGCAATGAGTCAGCAAGGGAGAAATAAGCCAATTTCTGAGCACCTGCTGAAGATAAACTTTACTGGCATTTTAATTGGTTTATTTATTTCATTGCGAATGTGGCCTGAAAAAAATTTAATTATAAACCAGGGTGCAATTGCAACTCTACCAAAGCCTGGAGTCTTTGACATTGACGTTGGCAGGACCAGGAGATTACCATAAAATTGTTTAGAGACCTATAACCTCCAAAACTGCCTGCGTGGGCTGGCTGCCCTCCCCTGATAACAGTTTCTTTGGGTTGCATTTTTCTTTCCAGCCCTCCTATTTCCCCAGTGTTTCAAATGACCTCAGTCTGAAACTAAAGACTCACTCTCTTAAAAGGCTGAGATGTAGAAAACCTTGCACGACTTTTTTTACTGCTCCCTTGCTTTTCAAATGAGATTTTTAAAACAAAAACAGGGTTCAGATGAACTTACAAACAGGACCCCCTTTTTCACTCTGTAAAGCCCTTTTGTCATGTAATTACCCCATAGCTGACTCAATTTTGGCCTAAAGACAAAGGATGCAGCAGAAACAGGACCCAGAGTCCCATAACTCAAATACCCAAATTCATCTGCCAGAGTTGGAAAAGCAGCTTCTGGCTACAAAGAGTCTTTTTGGTGTTTAAATGAAGAGTTCCCATTTCATCCAGTGGAGGGGATCGGTACCCAGAGACATGGGATCCTCTCCAGCTGCTGTCCCTGAATTTTGGTGCAGCTGCCCTGGCTTCTGTGATGGCCACAGATGAGCATGGGGACAGGGACAGAGGATGAAGCTCAGCATTGCCCCAGGGGCTGAGTGTGTCAGGAGATGGAAAAAGATCTTCCCCCTGTGCCCTAAGGAGGAGGTGACTTCATTGTCCTATTAGAGTCGATGAACAGTTGGGTGTTTCCTTTGTCGGATTTAAATGAAGTGTTTACCAACATGCAAAGGGTTAAAAGGATTCATGTCACACCTGTCAGAGCTGTGGGCCTGTGACACTAAAAGTATTGAGACATTTCACTGAAAGAATAAATGCCCAAACAGCAAAATCATTAATTCTGGGATCTGGGCAAAGGTGGATCAGACAGAGAGGGCAGGAGACTGCTGAGGAAGGGAAAATGCATCAGAGAATCAATTGGAAAGGATTCAGTTATTCAGATTAATTTGTTTCCTCTTTAAAACCTAAGGATGAACAAGTAAATCATAATTCTTATGGAAGTATAACTCTCAGTCAGTAATAAAACCAATATGCAAAGAATCTGCTTTGCCAGTGATTTTTGTGAGGAAATTGGTGGAGTCCAGCCAAGAGCATGTGCAGCACTGCAGAACAAGGGGCAGGGAGTGTGTGGAGCACAGACAAACCATTTGGAGCTGTAGTGTGTGGTGCTAAAATATGATGATTGTTTGGCCCATGTTAGTGTGTGAGTGATTTTAGTGGAGCTGTGCTCCTGGGTCCACAAAGCTTTCATATATTCCAACTCACCATAAACTGGATAATTTCTCTTTCATACATTTGTCCCAGTGCATGTTTGCAAATCCTCAGGGTCAGAGACACCTGTGCACTCTCCACCATCCTGTGGGCACCTTTGTCTTCCCTTGTTTTACCAGAGGAGTCTTCCTCAGGTGGCTGCAGGTCCCGTGGTGGCATGTCCAGTCTTCCTTCACCATCATCTCCAAGAAAAAAATTTCAAACATTAGAGACAATATCCACATCTGTTCCCTTTAAGATATATGAATGAAAACAGTTTATTCAATCCCTTTTTGTGCCTTCTGATACCAACTGTGTCCATAAACTTCCTGAGGCAAAAACTTCCAAACATTGCATACCTGCTGCATAGTAAAAGTATTTTTCTTATTCTACACTAAACTGATCTGTTATTTTAAAGGAGGGCTGTTCTGTTCTGGTATTGTGGGATTCAGTCAATGATAGTTGACAAAAAGCTCGGACAGTTCATATCACACACAGAATATTTTAATTATGTGCCGAGTGTAGCTCCCTAAATTATAAAATCCTGTTCCAAGAGAATTTCAGTCTGTTCCCCCATTTACAGCCTGGGGTAAGTCATCATCGCTGGCACAAAGTTCTGACTGTTTCATATGTTGCCTTTCCAGTAAGAGGAACAGCAAACTCTCTTGTAACATCAGCCCAGTGCTAAAACCTCCCATCTATCACCTGTGCCATGAATCTCCTTCCCCTGGAGCTCTGAATGAACCTCAAACTCGTCTGCACAATGCCTGCTCTCGCTGGCAGAGACATATTGCTGGAATATTTAATGCAGGAGGCACAGATACAGAAATGGAGGGTGAACTCATTGCTACCTACCTCAGGAAAGGAAAACCTGTCGAGCAGAAGGTTTGCCTGAGCTATCACAGTCATTATTCAATGAGGTTTCTCCTGTCATGAAAGACATTTGGAAATAATATAGAGTTTCATGTTTCAGGTTCCAGAACAATGTCAGAAACAAATGAAACCATTTTTTCATAGAGCTGCAACAATGGGCACATTTTAAAATACACTGAAAACCTAAGCGGGTGAGAATAAAAGGAAAAAAGAACAGTTTGAACACCTAATACAGCATTGATAAATCTGACAAATAGTGGAAAAGAATTAATCAGTAGAGAACTGGGAGCAAAGAAACATACAGTAAGAATAATGTGTTAGCTTATGGGAAATAAAAATGTTTATTCCTTTGCTGTGCTGTAAGTCTCCCTGTACAATCAGGTTCCTCCTGGTTCAGTGTGGAATCTTGGCACGTGCCAAGCAGAAAGTCAAGGTGTTTAACACTGAGTGCAGAGGACCCAGAGGAGGCTGGCAACCATCTCCTTGTTGACTGCCCTGGAGGGAGAAAGGTCCTCAAAGCCAGGGCAAGGAAGGCAGGTCTCACATAGCCACAGAAAATCCTGATATCACAGGAGAGCTGTAGCAAAGGTTCAGCTTTTTATTTACTTCCATCTAGTCGAGATTTAGAGTAAATTTCATGCAGCCAGTTCTCTCGGTACAGTGCTCCTGTGTCCCACCATATGGATCATCCTTCTGCCTCCCCTTGCAATTAATCTGCAGTTCAACCATCTCATGCAGTGGAGACTTCTCATGTGCCTCATGGTTCCTGTACAAAAAGGGGACACCCTTCCAGGAGATGTTTGCTTGCCATATGTGGTGTTTGATTTTCCTTCTGCTGAGTCTCTTCTATCTCTGGTTGAAAGTTCCAGTTGCCCAATAAAAGTCAATCACCGCGTTCACCTGGGAGATCTGTGTCAAAGAGAGTTCTGCAAGAGATCTTCTCCTTCATAAATAATTCAGGGAGATAAGCATTTGTAAGACAGTAGAAACAGAGAGCAGTTAGATGCTGTTGAGTTGTGTTTCCTCCAGGACAGGAACAGAGAGGTTCTTCCAGCAGAACAAACAGGGTTTGCCACACTCGTGGCAGCGAGGTTCAAACTGCTTCTGAAGGCTGAATTCCAAGTGCCCCAAGCACTCAGCTGCACATGTGTACTTTCGGCTTTGCAAATGGGAATTGACTTTATAGCCAAGGAACTCACCTTGCTGCCTGTCTTCCCATAGCTGAAAGGTGTCTTCTTTCCCCAGAGCAAGAAGCAATAATCCTCAACAATTTCTCCAGTTTACAGCGAGCTTTTGTTTGCCTCGGGTTGCTGTCAAAGAGCACTTTCTGTTTTGAATTAATTTCACAGGGGTTGGAGTGCTGAGCAATTCTAAACACAACCAATTAACAGTAACACAACCCTCAATTTTGCTGCTTTTACAGAATGAAGAGCCCATTTTTTCCAAGGATGGTCGGAAGTTTTTCTTCGTCCGGGCCATTCCCCAGGGAGGACGTGGACCTTTCTACCACATCGCCATGTCATCATCACAGGTGACTCACTGCTGCTGCTGCTCTGGGTCTCACCTGAGGCAGACAGCAATAAAAAGTGGTGTCTGTGCTTCTACCAGCGAGATGGGGAGGTGCAGATGTAGAAAGGTCTTGTGCACGAAATAAAACCTCCGATGATGCTTTATTGGGCATAAGACAACACAAATTTCTGAATGAAATACTTAGGAAAAAAAGTTCAGTCAGCTGTCTCTTTCCAAACATTGTCATTGTTTTGGTTTGGTTTTTTAGTGCCACCTTAATGGCAGACAAGCAAATCCCCACTCTGCCATAAAGGATTAAATAGAAGCATGTGGGCACACTGGATTAGGGGAAGGGGTTTGAAGATGCTCTGTGCTGAATTCACCTTATCATCTTCAGTGGAGTCATGGTTAAGATGATTCTGACTGTCTGTTATTTCTGTGCCTGCAGATTCACAGAAATAACAGTTGTAGTGGTGGAAATTGCAGATGCATTGTTTATTTTCATGGGCAATGGAGCCAGAAGAGCTCCCTTTTTCAGAAGTGTTAACTGTAAAGAAATCTACTTCTCTTTTCTTTCTGGCAGCCCAACAGTAGCAATGATGACTTACAGGCTATTACATCTGGAGACTGGGATGTGACAAAGATACTAGCATATGATGAAAAGAGGCAGAAAATGTAAGTAAACTTCAGCCTGACAAATCAGACTTCTTTTGTTTAGCCCTGGGCTCTGGGTCAGTTACAAAGGTGTTGTTTATACGCTGAAACCTGTGAGCATAAGGAGGTGGGGATAGGAAAACAGGAGAAGCTGTCTCCATTTTGGCTTAACCTCTCACACCATTACATATATCTTATGTTATTTTGATTAATCTGTACAGTTCAAACCTCTCTTTCTGCGACTATTAAATAAATTTGTGCAGAGGAGTAATTTCTCCTGCTGCAACTTCTGACGTTAACCTCTGTAGGAAAGAATCCTGTTTTCATCAACCACTTATGATAGTCAGTTTTAAAAATAATCCTTTATTGACCTGAAAAATACCAATGCAGTGGGGGAAAAAAAAGTATTTAGTTAGAAACTAAAAGAAAAAAAAGGAAAAAAGAAAACAAACCTGCCCTGCTTCACACTTACCCTTAATGCTTGTAAAAGAACTTCTGTGAATATTCCCTTTTTCAAATACACTTCAATAAATTCTTAAGAAAATATTTGGAAAGATTTCTGGAATCAAATAACAGATTCCTTCCCAGACAAAATTTCAGGTGGATAAAAGGTTCTCAACTCTCAGTTACTTATGGTCACTGAATTGTTGAGTGAAAAGTCTCTGGAATATAATAAACTTTGAGTGATAATTAAGAGCACAGTGCTTCTTCAAGGTTTTGGATGCTCTCAATTACCAATGACTTCAGAGCAATACAAAATCATAGAAACAGAGAATCACAGAATGGCTTGGGCTGGAAGAGAACTTAAAGATATTCAGTTCCAACTCCCTGACATCGGCAGGGACACCTTCCCCTGGAGCAGGTGGCTCAGAGCCCCATCCAACCTGGCCTTGGACACTTCCAGGGTGGTCTAAGAAGCAAACTAGCACCAAAGTCTTACTGGCGTTTTAAATGGCCAGTTAAGCAGAAAATGCCACCCACAATTTGTGCAATCAAGATGTGTGCCTAGGCAAGTGCAGCTTGCTGGAAGCAGATCAGCAGGGACGAATATCCTTGCTGACATTATTCACCCCATGGGCGCTACATTTGCTCCTGTGCTCTGTCATTATCCACGTGGAATGTATCTGGGGGATTAATTCAGACCCCACAGCTGGGACTGAGGTTGGCCACCTCCTGCGCTGTCTCTCTTTTGCCTCCGAAATCTGCCACCGCACAACAGAGCTTGTGTTGTTTATCCAGCAAGGAGCTGACCACAGCCTCAGCACAAAACAGGAGCAATGAAGTGTTCTTCAGCCTCATACTCTGCCTTCCCTTTCCCTAAGAGGACATTTCAGTGGGTTTCCCACTGGACCCTGGTTAGTTACCTAACTGAGTAAAGTATAAAATGTGGCCACAGGAGCAAAAGATTTCTCTAGAGAAAGAAGAAAGGTCTTGAAAAAAAATTCTGAGCCATGAATCTTGAGGTAAAAAGATGGGTGCCTTCCACTTGCTCCTTTTTGATACACTGACATGACCAGTGCAGGACCCAAAGTTTTCCATGCTCTTTTTAATTGCAGTGCAGCCTACAATGTATTTTCTTGAGCCTCTGCAGTGATGTGTCCCACTGCATCTTTTTCTAATTCACTTTAAACTTCCCTTGGTTTTACAAGATCATGAAAATGCCAATGAGTGAAGATGTTGTTGTATGAGATCACTCTAAACACTCTTCTAATGGTACAATTTACTTTTGTTTTTCCCCTCCAGTTATTTCCACAGCACAGAAGATTTGCCAAGAAGGAGACATTTATACAGGTATGTGCTTTCCTAAGTTCATATACAGAATTTCCCATTTCTTCAATTTTACACGAATCATAAGCAATTGCAGTAGAAGCAGTTTCTAAAATTTTCTCTTTAATGGCATTGCGAGATCTTTCAACATGTCACTGGAAAAGACAGAACAATGTAACCATAGTGAACAAAATGCTTGACACTTGGAAATGTTTTGCATTTAGCAATTTTCTCATATTAATGCAGATTTTAAATTAGTCTCAAGACTGACAGTCCCAAAACTTTACCACAAAATGGCTTAGTACTTGAAAGAATTCAGAAATACATAAACTAAGGGTATAAATTGGTTTTATACTTTCCAATAGAGGTTTTGAGAAATTGGATAGTAGCTCACCTCTTCATGAAACTGAAAAGAATTAACAATATGTAATGTTTAGGAGCCTTTTTCTGCAGTTCCAGAAGAGTTTAGCATCCTCCCTAAGTGTATGATGAGTAAAAGGCTGGTTTTGTGGTAAACTATTTGTAGTCTAGCTATTGCAAAATATTGTGGAAGCAGATTACAAAGGGAAGGAAACACAAACTTTTAAACAAACACTTTGGAATCATTATTGCATTTGTCCTGTTTTTCTTCTCAGTCACCCTGCAGCCATCACAACATCTGCAGTGAAGGGCAGAGTTGGTGATGGCATCAGTTGAGAAGGGACACATTTTCCTTATACCTTTTTTTCCTCAGTGGCAAGGAAAATAGAGCAACTAAATTACTTGTGGCTGAATAATTTTTTCCTTTTGAGACCTATATGGCTGTTCATTGCACTCTGCAGTTTTTTTGAGAGTGTTTATTTTCCTGAAGAATTTTTTTTAAAAATTAACCCTTCATTTTTAATGAAATGAGAAGAAAACCTCACTTTGAAAACTTGAGTCCAGGCACACCTGTTCAAGAGCTGCTGGCACGAGTCAAAGTGCTCCCCATCCCTCCTTGTCTTGGCCTCCATCTCACCCTGGTGCCTCACCAGCCTCGTCTCCCCACACAGACAACGGAGAAAGAGCAGATGAAGATCTGTTTAGGACTTTTTCCCCCTTTTTTTTGGCGTTTGATTTAGTAGATTTAATTAGGATGGAAGTCAGAGATCTGATCTGAGCCTAAACAAGAGCCCATGATCTACTTATTTCAGTCTCTGCGATCCTAAAAATGTTGCTCAGCATCATCTCTTGAAATGGTAGCAAAAAACCACTCATCTGCTTTACAGTAATACTGGAAAGATTTCTTGGTTAATATTCTTGAAGTTTCAAAATGCTATAGTGGTGAAAAATGTTACCTATTAATATTTGCTATAATCTGTAATTCAGCCTTCAACATTCAGTGGACTCTGAGCAGCACTTGGGAGCAAATGGACAGCCCACATTTCCTTCTTCTACATCAGATCCCTAAATACAGTCTTTCCTTTCTGCTTGGAGGTTATAAGAGCATTTATTTAGACTTGTAAAAAGGGCTTTGGCCTCTGAGGCAGCAGCTAGCAAATCAAACCAGTGATGCAACCAGTAAGAAACTTAAAGAAAGCAATTCCAGCTCTTTATTGTCTGTTATAATATAAATAACTGTAGAAATATTGCTCCTTTGTTTCATGCCTTCATCCACCAAATTATGACTTCATCTTGTGGAATTGCAACAATCATTTTCTTTTAAAAACCATACCTTCCTTCATAACCACCTGACCTTGCAAAATGACATCAGTATCCATTTATATATTCTCTATTCAAGCAGGAGGGGAAAAAAGAAATCCATTACTGCTATTTAAACTCAACCAAATGGAAATACTTTGTCTCTCACTAATGTTGGACACATTAGATTTATATTCTTGTTCTAAAGTAAGGTTCAAGTAATGTTGCTTTCAAATAACATTTGCTCAGTGACCTTCACAGAATTGTATTAACTTTTTCAGTGCAAACACAAATGGGAACTTCAACAGGAGGTGCCTGTCCTGTGATCTGATTGAAAACTGTACTTATTTCAGTGCATCCTTCAGCCTCAATCTGGAATACTTCCTCCTGACATGTGAAGGTATGTGTTGGGCTCTGTTATTGCAGTTGTTGTGCCTCGGGGCAGGATTTGGAGCCAGCACTGATATCTTTAGACATCCTGTGCACCTGTGGGTGGCTTTGAAAGACTGACCATGAATATCTGGGTCACAACGCTTTTAAAGCTTTACTCTTGACGTTTTTCTTCTCTTTCGTATTTTCACTTGTAGCTAGAAAGCAGCTATTTGCAACCTTTTTCTGTGCATATGTGCAGAGAAGGTAGAGGTAGATTCCTCTAGCCACCACAAGCATCCTTAAGTGAAAATAACAGCAAAACCTGGAGGACTTAAAACATCAAAAAGTTTATGAGAGAGAAGCCAGAAAGGAGGGTTGACTATGGGTGACTGGGACTAAGTTCCAGATACATCAACTATCACTGTGAGCAGAGGGATTTAAAGTAAGTTACAATGAGAAGACAGTTTGCCAAGAAAAGGCAGTTTACAGCAATGTGCCTAATGGACAGTGTGGGTACAGAATATCTGCTCTCCCCTGCTCATTCGTCATGGATTAATTTGGCATAATCTGCAGGTCCAGCAGAGCTTTCCTGTTTTGAAAATGCCTGAGAGTATCTAAGAGACCAAAGATAGAGGAAGTTTCAGGAGAAGAGTCACTGAAGTTTTCTCCAGCTCTAAGACTAGATGCAGAACTCCATAGAACTTAATCTTATGTAATTTAATTCTGTTTAATTATCCAGAATTGCACACACAATGCATGCACACAGGTCATCTGCTCCTAGGATAGAAGCTGCTCAAATGGCTGCTTGTCCTCTGAAACGAGGCTTGGAAAGCAGCAAGCAAACAAGAAATTCCTTCTTTTCAACAGCTCAGGAGAGGAGTAGGGTTCATTGGAATATTAGGAAGGAATTCTTTATTGTGAGGGTGGTGAGGCACTGGAACAGGTTTCCCAGAAAAGTTATGGGTGCCCCATCCCTGCAAGTGTTCAAGGCTAACTTGGATGGGGCTCTGAGAAACTTGGGATGGTGGTGGCCATGGCAGGGTGACATCAGGGTGTCCCTGATCTGTGTGTCCCTGGTGTGGTGCTGCAGGGACTGCCCCTTCTCTGACTGGCAAATATCTGCTGCTGCCAGTAACTGTTTGTGGTGAACACCAAGGGTAGAGAAGGAATATTGGAGATGGTAAAATGGGAAATAATCAAGATAAAGTGGGGAAGTAGAATTTTTAACTGTAGTGTAAAGCAAAACACCTGGACTAGTACAATCATAAAAACATGTTTTTCCCCTTGAAGGCTGCATGTTGGAGACATTTAGAGGTATTAAAAAAAAATCTGGCAACACAAACCAGAAAAATAGAATTAATGGGGCATTGCATTAATTAACTTAATGGACTAATTAACTTAATGGATTTACCTGTACATCTGAATTTATAGTTATGGCAGGCATATGCAGAGAAATGTCATTTGTCAATAAACATTCAGTTCTCTAGTAAATATTATGTTTACCAAGTTCCTCTCTTTTAAAGAAAAGCCTTGTTTATTTTCCCTCTTGCCTTCATTTCAAGAACAGCTGTCAGGCTCTACCAGAGACTGTGTTCATTTCCTTTGCACCAAGATAATTGTTTTACCGTAATTAGAAGCATTTGTGAATAACAAGATTAAGGTTTCTAAAGGGCCTTATCAACAGTTATGAGGTGATATGTTTTTGATTACATTATATCTCATCCACAAAAACCTGCAGCAATACTTGAAGAGATTAATGAGTTTTATTAGTGTATACATTAATCCAGTACACAAGATAATGATTTTGCATAATAAACTATGGGCCTGATTCTCAGCTGCTATAAAAAATAAGTCAATTATAAGGTCATTAAGTTTAGATATGTTTACATCTGCTGAATGTACCTTTGTCTGAATTTTCGTTATTCAGGACTAAATCATCAAACTGCAATCTCCCTGTAGCCCAAATACAGCACAGCTTCATCTGTGTAGCTCATCTCAGAGTCTCCATTCAGATGCCTTTAAAATAAATAATATGTATATACGAGAAAATAGAGAAATCTTAGTAGAATTTCCATTTTCAGTGATTTTATAAAAATATCAGTCCATTGCGTTTGGTGGAGTTATTATTTACATGACTGAAAGTGAGAGGTCTTTCAACTTATTGGCTTTCAAGCAGTTTACAGGAGCAGCATTTCCTTTTGGCACTTTTCCTTTTGGATCCATCTGACTCCCGATGTGTGCTATGGGTACACTTGCACCAGGGACAGCTCCCTTTGGTTCCTGTTGCAGCTGATGTGAGCCAGGCCAGTGGAAGCATCTGCTCTGGATGAAGGGCAGACTTCTGGATAAAAATGCCATCCTGTCAGGCTTTGGTCATATAAACAGGTGCTGTGGTTTGATGGAGAATCACCTGGGTCCCCCAACAGGAGAATTCCTTTCCCACAGCTCCTCAGACTGCTCAGGCAGAGCTCGGCCATGCCTCACCTCCTCAGGGTGTTGGGTCGTTGCTCGCAAGCAGTCGTGCTCTAGTCTAATTTTGATTAGCAGGAAATCTTATTTATTCATATGCACATATAGCACATAAATGGAAAAGCTCCTCGAGGAGGGTATTTGAAGGGCCCCTGCTCATCCTGCAGTGGGTCAAGCAGACAGAGCAGCAGCAGTAGGGTTTGTCCAACAATGTCTGCTGCCCCAGGAGTGCCCATCTCTGCTTCCCAAAAAAACCCCACAGCTGGAGCTGATGTTCAAGACCAGACAGTGGCAGACAGTACCTGTGATTGTTTGGTGCTTTCTCCTCTGTAACAAGTGTAACATGCATAAATTTGTATATAAATATGTATATAATGCATAAATCTCCATAATATGTATGAAATGCTTCAATATGTAGAAAAGCACCCAGAGCTCAGGTCTTGCTGTGTACTCAGTGGCTGCCTATGAAAATGTGTGTTCACAGTGATCACTGGTGTATCTTTGAAGCTAGCTAAATTAAATTATTTTACTGTACTCAAGCTTGTAATAGCTTAAAAAATTGTATTTTCTGAGCTGTCCACAGGACAAATGCATGGGCAAATATTTATGGCTTGAAAGCAGTTTCTGTACTGACAGATAATAACCTCCACCATACCTCAATTTCACTCTGTCCCTTCCTTTGTGACCTTCTGTTGCAAATTTCACTGAGTTTAGAGCCACAGACATGACTTTGGCTCAGCCGAACTACTCTACAGTGGATAGCAAGGTTTGTAAGATTTGATTAATCAATCAGCGCTTATAAAATACTCAGTGATACTTAAATGAAAAACGAGGGAAAGGGAAAATATCTATCTTAAAAAGAACCCAAAAACCAAGAAAGATCTGGCATTGATCATTTGATCCCAAAGGTCAAGGGCTGGAAGTTTTTTTCTCACTCTTTTGGTACTTAAAAGGCAACATGTAATTGCCTTAAAAGATTTTTTGCTGCCCTGCAGACTCCATTTAACAGCATTGCTACCTGGCACAGGCTGAAATGAGAGCAGTGTGCTGTAATGAAAGGTAACCTCTCTTGAAAGAGGACAGTGTAATGCTTACTGTCAGGAGGCAACATTTATTGCAATCAGTCAGTCCCAGAAGGCTAGTTACCTTATTTTTCATCTAATTTTATATGCTCATGATTGAATTACTGTAGCAGGATCTAAGGAAACATGATGTTTTGCAGACTGCTGTTAGATTATCTCCTCTAAACACAGTTGAAAAAGCACTATCTGCTTGACCAAGGTCACTCCTACTGTCATTTTCACCGTAAAATATGGCTTTACACTTCTACCTCCTCTCATAAAGCAGCCCAGCACCTCCACTGATTCCCCCTAAGATAAACAGAAATAAAATCTGGATGGAAGCGGTTTACTATTTTATACATAAATTTAATTGAGGATGGATTTTTGTTATCTGAACAGGGATGTAAATTTCAATTGCATAGAGAGAAGGATGACAAAATGCAAATTTTGACTATGGGAAGTAATTTATTCCTGTTTCTTTAGTGGGACTCATGCACACGGGGTGCAAGGCTGAATGACAAGAGCCAATAAAGCACTAAAGCCTATTTTTTGGTGATAGCTCAGTCTTCTCTTAAGGATGAAGCTTTATCAATTACTACCCCTGGAAACTGCAGTGTTTTAGTATTTCCATTTTACATGGGTGCACTTTGTCTGCAGTAACTCTTTCCCTCTCTCCAGTGTAACCTGCCAGCACCATTAAAACTTGACTCCTAATGAGGTTGTTTGTGGGAAGAGCAAGGAAAGCAACCCTTTTTGTTGCAGGATAATTGGTACTCTGACATTCAGGTGCTTTGGCTGCAGTGCCTTCACTCTCATAAAAAAATTGGTGAAATCACAGAGTTTCAGTTGGACACCCAGAACTGACAAAGGTTTCCTGGAACCTGGAGTTGAAGTCCCTGATGTTGCAGACAGTGGTGTTGTATCATCCTTTACATAAATTGGTCTTTCTCCATCAACTGTCCTCAGCCAAAAATCTGATCCTGGCCAGCTCCATGCCCCTGGGCAGGTGTGGGGTTCCCCACAAAGGTTAAATGCCTTCTGGCTCTGAGGCAAGAGGAGTAGAGAGGAAGACCTCTGGCACGTGGATACATTTCTGCAATTAATGACATTCAAAACACAGTGAAAATGATGGGGGCAGGGGGGTGTTGTTCATGGGATGCCTGCTAATTAAAGTTCTCCACAATCATGCATTATCAAGAAGGGATTTATCATTTTTAGGGATGTCACAAAGAAAATCGGTAGTTTCGTGGAGGGGAGAGCTGAGGGAAGACTTGTCTGATGCTTGGCATGGTTGCTGGTGATGGAGAAATGCCTTTGCCACTGCACTCTGTGTAATTCTTCATTCAGTGGCCAATTTGGGAAGAAACAGCTTTCACTTTGGAGAGGGACAAAAGTGTAACTGAGCAGGGAACTGTTTTCTTCCATAGTCCTTCCTCCTCTTCCAGAAACTGTAAGATTGCTTTGTTTCAAAATTCCATAAAACCACTATTGTTTAACCTGTCTCTTTGAAGATTATCTCTGCTGGAAACAGTCTGAGGCTGACTGGCAGCCTTTATTGTCAGTCTTGTGCAGGTCAAATGACTTTAAAGCTGTCTCTCTCTTTGGAGAAAAGAAAACAGACTCGTGTAAGAAAAATGTTAAAAAATTGTCACCTGATTTAGCTGTCCTCTCTGGCACTGTGGTTCTCAGTAGTTTAGCTTAGATGCTGTAGATCAGTAATGACAGGTAACAGGAATTAAGTAATTTCTGCCTTTCCTAGCAGGCAGCTCTGCAACTGTAGAGCAAAATTTTATGTTGTAACTGAGCTGTGCTTGATAAAATACCTAAAGAACCAATACAAAAGGCATTTATCTGGATATATCTGCTTTTCCCCGGGTGTGTCCTCTGAGCCAGTGATGACAACAGCTCTGGGACTGCACTCCTGGCCCTGAGGCACTGAAGGGTGCCTATAGGCCTGGGAAATCTTTAAAAACAGCATTCATTGCTGTCATGTCCTGCCAGACAAAATCGTGTTCCAATCCCATTCAGACAAGAGGTATAAAAGCACTGATTAGAAAAAACTTTGCAGTTTAAGGGTCTCCTTTGAGAGTGATTCATAGTAATGAAGGAGCAGCGCAACCAAATTAGCTATGATCTGAGTCAAGTTCCTCATGCCATTGGTCATTAATTCATTCTGTCTGTGGTTTTATGAGTTTTAAAGACAAGTGCTGCAAATTTTTCCTCTATAGAAGCAGCATCTATAGCTATAAACTTCTCAACTCCTTGAACTGTTTCTTGAGGATTTAATTATCTGCTTTCCTCCCTCTTGCTGGAACTTGGAAACACCATCTGGAGCTGAAAACACTTAGGAGCATCACTTGCTGCTTTCACTTAGTAGGTTTATGCTGAGCCTTAAAAAGTCCTTTTGTTATTCCACATTTCATTTATTTTCCAGAACTTTATTGGAGTCAGTAAAGACTTTCAGTACCAACTTTCATCAAATGATCTGTCTCTGCCTTGTGGCAGGTTGTCCTCACTTTGCTTTTAAACACATTTTAACACCATAGAGTCCGGAGCATGATTTAACAAGGTTCAGCCTTCCACTATGGAGAGGTCTAAACCCACAGTTTGGAATCCTTTTAGGTATCCAGGTAGTTGTGCCCACTGATGTGGACACAACAGAAGCTCCTGCCCACACAGATGACAGAAGTCTGAAATGTTTGGTACTTCTGGAGATTACCATAGAGAAATTTTTAGTGTGGGTGAGTCTAAATCATGAAAGGCATTGAATGAAATAATTGGTTTATGACAGGGGCTGCTTTAGGAGAAGCATTTATGCTTGTTGGGACCAGAATCCAAACCCAGGCTCATGTCCTTGGTCAGTTCCATCTCTCTAAACCCAGTCAGTGATTGCTCACTAGTGTTTCTCCTGCATTCTTTTAATAACATGGGAAGGGTGTTTCACTAAAAATCACAAGCCAACACTCCCTGTGCAAGGGAATTTTCAATGGAGGCTGGAGAAAATTGGGAAAACTGGGTCATTAATGCTTCCTCCTGTGCTGCATAGCCCCTGAACAGCGAGACAAGCTCAGCCAGCAGCTGGGAGGGTGGGAACAACTTCTGAAGCACCAGCACCACTGACATAGCTCAGCTCAAGATTTAAACCCCAGGATTTTAATTTTTTTCTTGATGTGAGCCAACATAAAATTCTGAGCGTTGCTTCTAGTGTTGTGGCTATACTTCATGTCGTTACTGCATAAAAATGTTGACTTTTTTTGAGGAGATACATATTTTGGAAAATCTCCTAGTATTTTATTCTCTTGTGGGATTACCAGCTGATTTGGACAGGCCTGAACGCACGCCAAAGAAAAGCTAAATTAAATCACATGGATTTGTTGATGAATTTCACTCACAATGTAATATTTTGTTGTTTTGTTCTGCCCATCTACTTATGAGTTCAATCTTTTTCATTTGCACTTTTTGTAAGTGACATTGGGGAACTTTTTTCTCTGAAAATCACTTAAAATATTACTCCTGTGAAAATTTTGTCTGTAACATTCATTAAAAAAAAAACCAGGAATTCTACTGATAAAGTCTTACTTTGTGAATAAAAGTGTCTGAATCCTTTCTGCCTCAGGACAGAAGATTATGACGCTTGTCTTTGTAAATGAATCAAAACACATTTTTCCTCTGTTCCTCCATCAAAATGAGGGGGCCATGTCACAGAGACATTTTTGGCAGCAATTTTTACATCTATGACTCCTTGAACAGAAAGAGTTTAATATTATTTAACATCTCAGGATAATCCTGTATTGATATTTATCAGGATACAGGAAGAAGCAGTGGAAGTTTTATTGTTGGAAAAATAAATACTGCACTAAGTTTTTAATTTGAATTATGGAAAGATACAAAAAGCCTTTTGCAACCTTTCTCCAGATTTTCATGATTTTCATTATTTTACCAAGTGGGGGTGAGAATTAGTGGTTTGCCTATGGACACATCTTGAGTCAAGAATCATGAGCCCCATTTCCTTCCTCATATTGCAAGACAGTACTGCAAGGAAAAGCAACACTGACTCCTGGAGCAGACCAGAAATGTGTCTCTTTCTGCAGCCAGTCTCCATCCCTGGATGGTGGATAATTAACCCTCTTCAGGATTTTTGCAATAATGTACCCATCAGGGACATGTCTGCCCAGCTCCTGCAATAAGAGTTTGGTTCATGCCTTCAGGCAGGAGAATAATGAACCTCTTTCTGCATCTTCCTCAGTTCCTTCATTTAATCAGACCTTTTAACCTGTGCCATTTGGGACAGACCTGCCATCCCAGGAAAGCAATGGAAAATCTGGGGACGAGGATATTTTTACTAACTATGGACAAGCAGATATAAATCAGCAATTCACCAAGCACAAATTTATAAAGTAATGTTTTAAACCGAACTACATTGCCTATATATTGCCTTAAATACCAGTAGAAATGTTGAGTTTCACACTCTCATCAATAACATTCCTGGAACCAGATTGTAATTGGCAGTTGTTATGCTCAGGTAAACATCAGTGCAAGCCATAATGGAAGTATACAGTTTAGCTCTTCCCTGAACATATTGGACTATTTATGAACTATAAAACAGTTCCATATTTAAGCAAATACATCTACAAAAAGCAAACGGATTGCTTTCTTTTATTCCCTTTCTGTTAGAAAGTAATGTTTTTCGTAAAATACTGTTGGATTCTCTAAATTCTGAGTTGGATGTGGACACCAATGATACCTACACTTACAAAAAGGTGGATTTTATAATAGTTGTTTTAATTTGTTGACCCATATCCAGTCATGGAGAATTCCAAGACACATTTGGTGACAGTGGACTGAGAAGTCCTAACCACATGCCAGTTAGGACTCATGGGTTTGATTTTTTTCTGCTGTCACAAGCTCCTTTAGAGAGCTCAAGCAGATCCTGTAATTCCAGCTTCCTAGAGCTGTTGTGAAAGTCCTTTACTGACTGCAATGCTCAGATGTGCAGCGACAACAAGGGGCACAGAGGCTCCTAGATGGATAAATTACCAGAGTGGTTTTGAAAGCTCCAGTGAATCTTCAGTCTATCCACTGCAGAAAAACCTTCCCAGCACAGAAACCCAGCAGTTAGTATGCAGGAGAGCCCTCCTGTGACAAAACCAGCATGCACAGTGATTAAATGGTGCCGGAGTGAGGAGTTAACAAGGCATGGCCGCAGACGTTGGCCCGTGGCGCACAGCTCCAAGCGATGCCTCGTCTCAACAGCGATCCAATAACGAGCCTGTAATTACACCGTGGGCCTTCATAAATGCAGGGCCAGTCCTCCCAGGTGCTGGCTGCTCCAAAGTCCCTCCAGCCACAGCTGGAGGCACCCACGGCAGCAGAGGAGCTCTTGGTGTGTGGTGGGATGGGGCTCCAGGCAAGCCCAGCCTCCTGTGCCCCCATAGCATCACCCTTTAGAGGCAGGCAGGGATGCCTGGAATGAGGATTTTGAGTTATAGCAGCACTAAAGCAGTTATGAAAAACATAATAACCCATTTTGGCTCAAAGGAAGTCATTATGTGCTATGTGTTTTCACAGCACTGTGGGTGTGTCAGGGTCTGGGACACGCAGGGCAGCTGCAAGGGGGGAATATCTTCCTGTGGCCTTTTTTCTTTTTTTTTTTCTTTTTTTTTTTTTTTTTTGCTTGGATGGTCCTCAGACATCTGTGTGTGCTGTTTGCTTCTTGTGGGTGGTAGGGAAGTACTGAGCTTCTAAAAAGGACTTGAACAGGGAAGAAAGTTTGCTTGTCAAATGTTACTGGGGCAATATTTCTTTAGGAGTGTTTTCTGTCCATAATGCCCAAGTTAAAATAATAGAAACTGTTTTTCTTGCTTTTGAGAGATGAAGAAGCTGAAGCTCCTGTTCAGCCTCCCCAGGGAACCACTCCATGGTGACTTGGAGCATCCCTGGCAGATATACAGGGAAAGCTTGTGGTTGTGAGTACAAATATCTCACTCCAGGGCCTGAAAACAATATTAAATGCTCAGGGAGGAAATGCCTGCATTTAATCCCTACTTAAATTTAGCTAGGTAGAAAGCATGGCAAGATTTCTGAAGCATTTGGGCTTAATGTCAACTAATAATGTCATAAAACTGCCCATCATGGTAAAGGCAAAGCATCTTGGAGAGTCTCACTTCCTACAGGACTTCAAGTAAATGCTTTCTGAGTGCTGCTGGTCCTGCTAAGAGGGCCAGAGCTTGGCAGTTCAGGTGACCTTTGGTGAATATCATGACAAATTATGTTGTTGAGATCTAAGGAGACTTAATTGGATGCTGAAATAACTATTAGCACTAAAAATTAGTTTTATTAACCAAGCCAAGAGCCTATGGATAGAAAGTGCAATAGGTATACCTCGGTTTAAACAAATGTGAGATGTTGATTCCTGGATTTTGTTACTGGGCTATGCACCAGCGGGAGGCTACAGCTCCAGGTAGGCACGTCAGGAGCTCTGAAGGCCTCAGCCAAGGCTGAGAGCCAGCTTTAAATACTGTATTTACTGTTGGCACCATAAGCAATAACTCCCAGGTGGTGGCTGGGAGGAGGAGGCTCAGGGGAAGGTTGTCTCTACCTGCTGTCCCAACAGATTGTGCCTCCCCATGCCCCACCTCGCCTTACTGTGAAATGGAATGACCCCCTATAAAGCTCCTTATAGTGTTTTTCCTCAGTACATCTCAGAGGAACACAGCGCTGCCTGTCCACAAGGACTGGAAGACAATGTCAGTGCAGATCCATCTTCTGTCCACCTCAGGGGCTTTTTCACCAATCTGTGCCACAAACAGGCTCACTCTGAGCTGATCCCAAGAACTGAAGTGAACGAAAATTAAATAGAATATTTTTTTTCTGCTGGGATCAGTTCTAGCAGCTGTTCTGCTGCTTTACTGTATGGTTATACAAGCATTTCTGATCTCACATGGGAGTGAGACATGCAGGGATGGCAACAAGTGGCTGAGGGGAGAATGGGAATGGACAATACTTGATTCAATGTCTTAGGGAACCTGAGTGAGGATTTCATCATCATAGAAATATAGAATACCCTGAGCTGGAAGGAACCCGCAAGGATCATCAAAGTCAACCCCTGTCCCTGCACAGGACCACCCCAAAAATCATTTGGAAGTGTTTTATGGGCCACCTAATGACTGCAGCTTATTACTGCTGCACACCAGAGTAGACTGGTATCTATATTCTGTTCTTCAAAAATACAATATGGTTTTCATCAGTTCACCCAGATTTAGTGTTATTTTAAATCCCACTAAGTGCTTTAATATACTTTAATAAAAATTTTGCTACTTGCTGCTTGATGTGCAGCTCATGGGGATTCAGATTTTCTGAGCTGTCTGAGCTGTCCTTGGCTTGGTTCTGGGACTACAGGAAGGAGAAAAAAGCCAATATTTGACAGTAGTGTCTGGGCAGAGCAGGACAGGCAACCCCCAAGAGGCTCTATCCTTGTGGGACCACACAAGCCAGGTACCCTGGCCAAAAAACCCAAAACCCCTGTCTAACAAACCCCAAGATGCATCAGAAACAGGGAGATAAAGTTCAAGCACAGCTGAATGTCCTGCAATACGCTCAGGGCCTCCAGGAGCCAGGCGTGCCATGCCGCAGCCATGCGCCTGCAGGTTCCCACCCAGCGGGACGCTAAACGGGCACAGCATCGTGCTGGGGCCTGGGAGGCATTCCCGGGGCTTGCTCACATCTCCGGTCCCTGGGTGAGTGTTATCTGTGGTGACCAGGATGATTTCCCACACCAGGGTGATTACCACAGCCCCGGGTTCTTGTGTACCCACTAGCGGGAGGCTGTAATTAGCGCTTCCAGGCAAACTGTGACCTTTTGCAACTTTTCCTGAGGCTTATGAAGCCTAAATTAGTTTCTGCTGTTTGAAAGCATGCACAGACTTAATCTCTGGGTCCTATTTATATTATAATTACTATATAATTCACATTTGCATTCACTTGACTCCTTTTCTTACTTAACAGCCGAGGTTGGCTCTCGCTTCTCAAGTCCTTTGTGCGCAGTTCATGGGTCACAAATCCCGTGGGTGAAGGCAGGATGGGGGATGCTCATTCTCACTCCCTCACATTGCTGTACAACTGCAAAACAGCAGGCTGGTATGAAAACCTCCTTTTGCACAAACAGAAGGTACCACCAGAGCTTTTTCTGCAAGAAAACAGAGGATGGTATTGTTGGGTTGGAATTTGGGTGGGAACTTCTTTTCTATCTCCTGTTGATAACACCGTTATTAACAGTTTATTAGTTGAGACTAATTAAAATGATAGCTTTAGTTATTACTATAGTCTGAGATTAATTAAAGTGTTGTGGATGTTCCAGTACATTTTTACTTCCTTTAAGTAGACCACTCATTTATGTGTTAAAGTATTTCGCCGTATTCTTATACATCTTTAATGTGTTGTAAACGCCTCATAAATACTCAGTGACATAAAAATAGGTGAAAAAACACCCCAAACTAGTATGCATGAATATTTAAAAATAAAACTAATATAAAATGTCTGTAATTTTCAGTGCCTGAAAAATACCGTGGAATTAAAGCGAAACTCCTCTCCCCTTTGAAATGGCCTCATTCTGCAAAATATGTTCCTTACTTTTCCATGTTTTGATCCTGTTTGCATTTTGATTCTTGCTTGTAAATATGAGCTGCCTGGCATTGCCCAGAGGAAGGTGATCTATCATCTGCTTCCAGCCAGGGTTCTTGTCATTTAGTCATTCCGTACATACAAAATTTTATCTGAGCTCCGCTCGCAGGAGATAAATGACCATGACAACAGGCTTCCTCTGACGCTTCAAATAATGAAGCTTCACAAATCAGGCAGAAGCCTCCTGCATGTCAGGACCAGGGTGCATGTGCGTTATTTCCAGCTATATGAGCAACCTTGGATGAACTCATTATTCTGCAGTGGGTAGTACAGATGTTACCATCCCGCAAGATTTAAAGCTTCCTCTGAGGAAAACTGCTTCTTTCACCTTGTCTGCCAGCTGGACCAGCTGTAAGGTTTATTGCTGCCTTTTGTTTGCTGTTTGCACAGTACTTGTTAAGCCCTTTATTAATGCAATCAGTACATTAAAGGTATATTAAAACCTAAGAACTCATGAGAGGAAAACAGCTTAATAACTAGACAATGTGAAGCAATCTTATTTATGGATTGTTCATGGTGTTTTTTAAGTTAATATCCAGCACCAGTTATTACTTAATTATCTAGGAAATCGTTATTTTGTTGCAAGAGAATTTTACTCATGGAAAAGAATAAATTAAGATTATCTAAATCAATTTATTCTAGGGTTTTAATGGAATAAACAGAAAATGTGCAATCGAGCTTTATTCAGTCTGTTAACGAGTTGTAAATGGCACTGAGAGTATTTTCTTTCATGTTGCACTTATAAGGAATTATCTTTTTTCCTTGAATATCATAGAACCATGGAATGGTTTGGGTTGGAAGGGACCTTAAAGATTATCTCATTCCAAACCCCAGGGATACCTCCCACTATCCCAAGGTGCTCAGAGCCCATTCCAACCTGGTCTTGAATGCTTCCAAGGATAGGACAGCCACAACTTCTCTGGGAAACCTCTTCCAGTACCTCACTACCATATTGTGATGTTTTAAGTATGAAATCACAAGATCTGAATTCTCCTAGAATTCAGATTGAAAGAAGCCTTAGGAGGTCTCTAGTGGAACCTCCTGCTCCCAGCAGAGTCAGAGAGGATATCAGATCTGGCTGCTCAGGGCTTGGTCTGGTCTTGCCTTCAAAGCCTCCAAGGATGGAGAATGCACGACCTCCTTGGACATGCTGAGCTGTGCAATGACTTCCCAAAGTAGTCAGAAAATACAGAAAATGCCAGACACATTCCCCCACATATGGTATTTCTTTTAGGATTAGCATGTGCCTAACCCAATCAGAAACTTCTACTTTAAAAACAGGGACGAATGTTAACTTCTGCATTCATCTCTTTCCAAAGTTTGCAGAAAGCCTAGATTAGAATTGAACTGAAAGAGGTTAAATTGAGGTATTCAATTAGAAATAGCAGGAAATAGAACAGAACCTGGAAAAAGAGTTGAGTATGGGAATTTTTCTGTATAGATTCCATAGATTGAACCAGAACACTAGAACAAAATTCCTTTTGGGATGTCAGTTACCCCCATGTGAACTGGAGTGGTTCCCTCCTACCTCTGGTACGTGCAACTCCAGGGGTGCATTATTAGGCTCATGAACTCTGCAAGCAAATTCTCCTAATGTATCTCCTTTTACAGCTGATCTTATCACTACAATGGGACCTGAACTTTGTATGCTTTCCACGTTCCTCCTTGGATCCATCCACATGCATTATTGCATTATGGCTTTTTAAAACCTTAGCCAAAGCCTCATGAAAGGGAGGAAATGCTCGGCCCTCTCAATGTGACACCTCATTGGATGATATTAATTAAGAAGGAGAAGAGGGAGATTAGTGAAAGAATTGTGAGCGAAGGTTAAGTACCAGCAAAACGAAAGCAGGAAGTAGATTATGATGAAGAGGAATAAAAGGCTAATTGGAGATCAGCAGCAGGGTTCATTAGGAGCTGGTCTGGGGAGGTGACCTTACTCAGATTGTTCCCTGGCAGCCTGGGAACCCAAAGCTGGATGAAACTGGTGGAATTTGTTAAGACACAAAGCTGATAAGCATCATCAGAAGGCAGAGAGAAATACTAGAGAGGCCGGATGTCTTGCAGAGCTGGAGTGGGAGAAATTAATAGTACAAAGAGCAAAATTAAGGACGTGGTCACTCAGGGCAAGAATTTGTCTTGTATGCCTGAAGCTCAAAAGTTACAAATGTCTCAGAAAAGCAGATGGGTGCCTGGGCACACAAGGCTGACCACTGGATGTCTTCAAACAGTGGTCATGGAAAAGGTGAATGCTCTTTTAGCATGGATCAGGCAAGGAATTTTCCATAGAATGAGCAACTTCACTATGAGAAACACTTAAGACATCCTTAACAGCAGGGGTAGAGTTCTGGTCATTTCTGTTCAGAAAGGAGGACCTGAATGTTAAACACTCTTGCATTAAAGAATAAGGTGAAAAGAAACTTTGTCTTACAAAAGGGAGTTAAAATAATCCAGTTTATCTGGCTGGGTGAGAGCCTGTGGGGACACATGACTGCTCTGACTATAATGGAAATACTCATCCTTAGTAGAAAGCAGATTGTTGGAACAACCCCAAAAAGGTGTAAATTGGAGTGACAGCCAGCACAGCTTCAATTTGGAAGGCAGCTCCTACCAGAAGAGCAAGACACCAGTAGGAATTCAGCAAAACGAATTCTGTTTAGAGGGTGTTTGTCAATACTTCTATAATACACAATGTCCTGAAGCAGCAAAGGCCCCGTGTCCTTCAGTGGTCACAGGACGGACAGTGGGATGAGCTGGTCAGTGCCAGCCCAGCTTCCCACACTGCTGTCTGCAGGCACCTCTCAAAATCCCATGGAACACACTGAGGACCTGACCATGCTTATTCATTCCAGCAACCTTCTGAAGAACTCATCAGGCCTGTTTTGTGTAGTGGAATTAAGACCAAATCTCTTGTTCATTTGCCCTCTAGTCACTGCTAACTGATGCCGCCTCAGAGCAACCAGATTTATTTCTGCTCCACATAAAGTAAGCATGAAATTTATTACCAGTATCACACAGGGCAGACACAAGCAGCACCATCGGAGTGCTCGCCCGAGAACAAGGCAGGATTGATTATTTTACAAGACAAGTTACATTTGAGGAAGTAAAGATTTGATTAAAAAATTAAATGCCTTGGGGAGGGTGAGTAGCAGCATAAATCTATTTGATGTTTATGTCAACAAGGTTGCCAAAGCAAACAGCATGAACATCTGTCCATAGCGTCGGCTGGAAAATACTGCAAATGGGGAAATATTTTAATTGTGGGCAGTGGTTCACAGAACTCGCCATGTCTTTATTTATTAGGCTGATAATATCACCCCAACATATGAACTTTATGCGGCACGTATAAATAATTCATGGATTAGCAAATAAAGAGATCTGGAATCTGTACACAGAGATGGCTGTTGCCAATTATCTCACTTGTGCAGAGCCAGACCCTTTCAGCTCCCATCGCTTGCAGCTGCTCTTTTAAATCATTCATCAGCGCTTAAGAGATATGCTGGTGGTGCTGGCAGAGACTATTTGAATTTTCATTGTTTACACACTGTGAATTTAGCTTCTGGTCTGAAATTATCTGCAACGTTGAAGCCTTTGAGAATATAGATGAGAAGAATAAGACAATTCTTCTTTTTATCCTTTCTGAACACTCCTGTAATTTTGATTAATTTTTCTTCAGTTTTACTTCATATTCTTTTTATAATCACCACTTTCATTTTAAAGTTATAATAACTGATATAATTTCCTATGCCGTTTAGATCATGAAAACATCAGGAATAATCTGGAATATAAAAAGTATTACAAAACAAATGTCTGGTAATATTTTTTTCAAGGTTGTAAAATGGTTTTCCATTTTTATTCTAGAAATCTATACCTTTATCACATAAACATCTAGGGTTGCTTCTTTCTGATCATGTTTAAGTAGAACCCTCTTGGAAATAATAATAAAAGCTGCTTAAAAGTTGATGACAAACCAAGGCCAATGCTTTTTCTTGTCAAATTACTGAGACACTGAGTTTCTGTGCCCATTCAGATCACGATGGGTAGCACTTCCTCGGTGATAAATTTGCCTGCTGTTGTCATTACAGTGATATGGCTCAATTTACTTCTTGCATGGATAATTACAGTAATGGTCTGCAAGTCAAAGGCCTTATGATAAAGCCAGACTTTCAGCTATATTAATTGAAAATCTAATTCACGTAACCAGAGTTCTGTGCAGCACTATTAACCATGCACCAATCTGGGATGTAGAGAGTGTGTCTATACACAGTTCTGTCACTCGTTTTGCTCCTTTCTCTTAAGCTGTAAATAACAAAACAGTATTCAAACTTCTGTGAGGATTCTGGAGTTGGGTTGTGCATTCTGGAGGCAGGAGAGGGGAGTGGAGTCTGCAGTGGTGCTCAAGCACACCCTATCCCACACCTGACACAGGGATGCAGAGAGGGATAACAGGGGCCTGAATAGTTCCACCCCTAAAAATTTTGGTGGAGATGGCAGGGAGCAGCAGTGCCATGTCCCACACCTTGCAGAGTGTCACAGCCCTGCTTGTTCCTACCCCTCTGGGGTGAGAAATCCAACAGCGTCATCCTCACCATGTCACACAGAGAGTGGCCTGCCCTTGATTTCGGGAACAGTCTTGAGGTTATGGGGTATGAGCTGGGTCTCTCTTACCTTTGGAGATCAGGGCAAAGCAGCCAAGTATCTGCTTCACATTCTCAAAGTGTTTTACCCTTCAAGGAGCACGAGTGGCTCCAGCCTGCTCCCAATGCTCCCATGCTCCCAGGAGCTCTGTGAGCAAGCGGCAGAGCATTCCCAAGGCTCCTGAGAGAGGCAGGTGGACACAGGGGGATCATCAGTGCTGATTAAAGAACAGCAGCAGCAGAATGTGCCGGGGCTCAGGAGTCCCCATCAAAGCCCGTTTGGACGGGCTCTGGAGGAAGGGGACACGGAGCAGAGGATGTCCTCGCTCTGCTTCTGTCAGCTCCCAGCAGCTCGTTGAACAAATTAGGTTTCCCTCTCAGATCTACACATGACAGTGGATGGCATTTAGCAGATGGCATGTGTAATGGGACTGTCACACCGCCACAGGTTTAAAAATAAAGCTGGGGAGGCAGTTAATGAATATACACTTCTCATTTCAAGGAATTCTTTCTGTCCCTGTCAGGCATTAGGCACTCAACTTGTGAGTGTTGAAAGACTTCTGATGTGCGTGTATTAAAAGACACAGTCTAGCATGTAACTGAGTTGTTTTACTTTTAAAACTGGCATTGAAATAAGCAATTTATGTCATTCCTAAAAAAAGGGACTTTCTACTTGATGACTTTCAGCCTGCTCACAAGTGAAATGTGTTCTTTAACTGGAGAGTTGTCATTGAGAATATTTAATACTAAGAGCAATCCTTCTCACAGAGATGATTTTACTCTCTAGATTTCTGTCTTTACGATTTTTCCTTGTTTGTTAAAAAATAAAAAAATTAAGCAACTCAAAAATCTACCTTTTCAAGGATACTTACTCATTTTTAATTTTTTTAATTTGATATTGCCTCAAACTGAATATCTTCGTATAGGATCTCACTTCAAAACATTGATTTGGCAACATGGCCCAGTAGCAGTAGCAGTAGTGAGAGACTAAGCAAACCCAACATACAATACATGTAATTTTCTAAATTACACACTAGAATTTTTTCTTTATTTATCAGTTTCTCACAGCTTTTTCCATGCCAATGGAAAAAAAAGGAAAAATAAATTAGAAAATAAAAAGATTACGTGCATTGTATTTCTCTCTTTATCCCTTTCTTTTTGTTGGCATTTTGGTGTTAATTAAAGGACTGCTCTGGCTCCAATTGAAGTCATTTGGGATGATTCCTTTTATTTTCAGTGATTATTTTATCATGCCCATGTTTATTAGGTTTGTTGCTTTTCCAGCAGTCTAGCTTCTGGGACTGCAGGGAAAAAACAGGGCAGCTTTATAAATAAATATGGTCAGCATATCAATGTATATCAGCAGGAGAAAGGTAAATTCAGCTGAATCCTGGTGAGTAAACTTTTTTCCCTTGTGCATTATAAATCACCTTTCTGCATTCTAAAAAATGGTGCTAACAAAAGAATTGGATTGTCAGGGAAGAAGATTCTCAATTACAAGGAAACAAAAGTCAGGCTGCCATATTAGTCAGCTTAATTATAAATAAAATCTTTTTCTGCCTTTTCTCTGCATAGGTAAGGTCTAGAAGAAACACTCATCTGCCCACAATGGCGCATGGATTCTTGGCAGTACAGGGAAAACCACTGACAAAATTATAGTGCCTCAAAGACTTTCTTGATCTCAAGAACTTATTTCAACTACCAAACCAATACAAATGACTCACAGAAATCTGCTTTTGCTGCCATTTGTGTGCACACTCTCAGTTACAGCACTTCAGGGGAATTTTTTCAGCCAGCCCTACACAAATTGCTGGTGCAAAAGGGGTGATCCCACAGGATTCTCTTGTTGGTTGAAGGATTTAAGAAGGCATCTTAAAGGCACTAGGATCTCAGTGAATATCAGTTCTTAAAGCTGTCTCACTTTTGAAGCTTAAAGAATGTTGGTGTTTTACATATTCAGTGCTCAGTTTTGGGCCCCTCACAATAAGAAGGACATTGAGGTGCTGGAACATGTCCAGGGACGGGCAACAGAACTGGGGAAGGGTTGGGAGCACAAGTCCTGTGAGGAGCAGCTGAGGGAACTGGAGGTGTTTAGTCTGGAGAAAAGGAGGCTCAGAGGAGATGTTATCACTTTCCACAGCCACCTGGAAGGAGGGTCCAGCCAGGTGGGGGTCAGTCTCTCCTCCCAAGGAACAAGCGATCGGGCAAGAGGAAATAGCCTCAAGTTTCACCAGGGGAGGTTTAGAATGGATATTAGGAAAAATTTCTTCTCCAAAAGGTTTGCCAAGTGTTGGAACAGGCTGACCAGGGAAAGTGATAGAGCCACCACTGCTGGAGGTATTTAAAGGATGTGTAAATGGGTCACTGAGAGGCATGGTTCAGTGGTGGGCTTGGCAGGGCTGGGTTAACATTGGACTCAATCATCTTAGAGGTGTTTTCTAGCCTAAATTTCAGCCAGATTCCATGGGTCTGTGATTCTATGGTCTCCCTGCACACAAAATATGGGAGCCTCCTGGCTCTGCAGTTGGGATTTTTTCTGGGCACACAGATTTGCCCACCTGCTCACACTTGCTGCTGTTGTACCCCACTACATTAAGGGAAAGGGAAGTAAGATAATCACTGTTCGGAGGTAAAGAATTCACCATTTCAGCACTGCAGGGCTACTTCCACCTTCCTGAGCAGCCCTGTCAGGCTCAAGGGAAAATCTACAAACAGGTATGGGGGTAGCACATGAGTGGCTGTCCTGGGTCAGGGGCATCTGATGAGACCTGGAAAATGGAGAAGGAAGCTGACAGCCACAATATGAACTTGATCTCATGTGCCATCCCATTTTTCCTATCAATCACCCACCTGATGCCTTTCTGAGCAAGGAGATGAACCCAGATTGCTGTGCTGAGGACTGAAGCACTTTACAGCACCCTGTGGTAAAGGCTGTGGCAACCTGGATGCTGCAGCATCCTGTGGCAGTGAATTGTGTGGTTCACTCTGCACTGCATCACAATGATAATCCTCTTTGTATAACACTGACTGCTTCCAATACCCAAACGTTGCATTTTAAGACATAATATGTGGCCTTTTTGAGTGTGAGAGCCAAGCTGGTGTTTAATTCATTAAGAAAAAAATAATTTGCAAAACAGCAATATTTATCCATAGCGTGCAAAATGTAAATGCTTTGTGCTGTGATGTTTGGGTGTCATTAGAATAATTTTAAAGGCAAGTGATTTAATTGTGTTTGTGCTAATTATAATGTTTACAAATTAGGGAAAGATGCATTTAATGGTCTGTTGGGAAAGGGCTTTGAAACCTCACATGTCTTTGAGTCTACAGTACTGTCATTTAGTCATAAACTCTTTCTAATACCAGGGTGATTTGCTTTTTAGATTACTCTTGCATGAAAAGCAAGCCTCAAGAGCCTTCAGCTCCACGGAATTCAAAACCAGGTTCACGTGTGTCTGTGTGTGCTTTGATAGAAATTTAACCAAGTTCTTTTCTTCTCCTTTTCAAGGTCCCCGTGTCCCGATGGTGACTGTTCACAACACAACAGATGCACAGAGTAAGATTGGGCTTGATCTTTGCAATTGTTCAGAGAAAAGTAGCGAGGCAGGACAGAGATGTAGCTGCTCTTTGCTAAGATTATGCTACTGGGGAGTCCAGACTCTGCCTAAATGCAAGTTTTCTGCAAGGCAAAGGGACTTGCAGAGCTGCTATGCTGCCATTACAATGGCTGCCGTTTGGGGTAAAAACACATGGGTTGGGGCATGTTTGTTATCCTCTTTCTCAAAAAAATGCACAGTTCAAACCCCTCTCTGTCTTTTTGTTAGTGTTCCACTGATTTTGTTTTGCATCCCATATTTAAGAAATAAGATAATAAGATAAATATAATAAATATTTAGCTTAATCTGTGGTTTTAATAAAATCACTCTGATATGCATTATCAGAGATAATGCAGAGGAGTGAGCCCCACAAGTGGAGCCTCTGCCTGGTTCCCTGATCTGTCCATGGAGATTGTAGCATTTATTGTTTGGTAAGGCTTTTTCATGCTAATGATTTTCTTCTACACCAGTGCAAAGCTGGAATTATTCCAAAAATAGGTTTCTTCCCTCAAAATATTTGGCATTCTCTATAGCCATTACCAGACTGCCAATGTAGAGTCCAGAAAGCCATGGAGTTTCTGGGGTCCCTCTCTGGCAGAGTGTGGCACTGAGTCTCATATGAAACCAAGATTTTTTCCCATCATTTTGATGGGAAAACGTCACCTTTCATTTTAACAAAGAGTTTAGCCTTAACTGCAGTTAGGGACTTCAGGCACTGATGTGACCCAAATATTAAGCAACATCTTTATTCTATTGCTCTTTGCTTTGTGCATGGTCAATACCAGTTTATCAAGTATCAGTTTCACTTACCTGGATTTACAGCAACTCACTGCTCTTGTCTCAAAAGAAAAAAAAAAGAGAGAGAGAGCAAACCAAGAAATCTGGCTCTCAAACGAAAGGTTTTCTGTGAAATGCTGAGCTGCTTCATTTCCCACTGAAGGTAGTTCGTGTCACAGGAAAGACTCTCTGCACAAGGGAGTGTCAGCTCCTTCTTCCCAGCAGAGCCTGAGCTTGGCAGTGCCCTCCCCAAATTTAACCCCAGAGCAGCCCAGCTGATGCCCACAAGGCCCTTTCAGCCAGGAGAGTTTCTTAGCTCTGGCCTCTAGCTCCGAAGTCACTTTCTTTCTCCCCCACTTTAAATACAACACCTCAGTTTTACCACGGACATGGAGAGGTCTGACTGGCCACACCAGCATGGGACAGTGCTCTCGTGAGTGGTGTTACAGCCTCCTGTATAGTTTTGTAAAACACTTTCAGGGGAATAAAATGACAATATAAAACAGAAACAACAAATGAGTAGCTTGAAAAAGTAAAACAAAACACACCAGGATCAGTTTTACTTTGGCAGATTCATATGGGTGGCATCTATTACACAGAGAACTCAATCTACTCATGTGCAGAACACATCCTCTACTGAGATTCATGATCTTCTGCATATGATTACTATTTCCCTGGGTTTCTTTCTTTCCGCCCCCCATTCTTTTCCTTTTGAATAAAGGGCAACTGACAGTTGCATGTTACTGAATTTACTTATTTAATATGAGCCCATTACTCTATAAAAGGGAGTTTGCCTCTGTATTCTGCAATAATCTGATAATAGTGAGTTGCACTGAATATTAGAGCGTGCTTACATTTAATTAAGCAATGACCATTTGTACTCCACAGACTCAAGCTCCCTGTGGTCCTAAAGCAAAAAGGAAAGTCCTTTAGGAGATATGCCAATCTTTTTTATTTCCTTCACAGCCTTCCTGGCTTTCTGTGAATGCAATTATATGAACAAATAAAACGGCTTGACTAAATTCCCCTACGTGGCAAGCCCCTTTCTGCTGATAAAGCTACTTGTGTGTGCCATAATTAAATGAGAATCTTAATATTTAACTAAACGTAATAGGCTGTTGCATTGGCACTTCTGTGGGGGTTGTGGTTTTGATAAAGAGCCAGGCTCTGCAGAAGCAGGGTGGATAGTCACTGAGCCAGTGTACTGCTGCTGAAAGATCTCTGAAATGTGTGAACTGGGAAGGGCAAATTTTTGTGTGCCTGTCCAGCGGAGATGGGCAGTGAGAGCAGGAGAATCAGGTACCAGAAGTGTTATTTGAGGAGCTGGGGTTACATACCTATTTATCAGTGTGTCTCAAAAGGGAAGTTACAGTCAGGGAAACACAGAATGTGGTGTGAAATCTCACACCTCCCTGAGTTCACGTGGCAGAGACACTGCCCTGGATGCCCCTGGTTCACACCCAGACCAATGCCAGCAGAATGAGCACTGCAGCAGATTCCCCAGACCAGGATCCACTCACCCCAGCCCTTGAATCCCTCCCCCATGGGGCTCAGGAGCTTTGCCATCACATGAAAGCATTTCCCACCATGTGAGACATACAGCCTGAAGAGTCTCCTAAAGTTGGGCCCTTTCCCTACCATCTGGGAAGGATTTACTCTTGCTGATGCTGGATGTGACTGATTTTTGTAGAGGAGGCTCAGCAGGCACAGCACATGGCCAGGATGAGGGGATAAAGGTTAAAACCCAGGAAGGAGGAAAGAATCCTCTGTTTCTGACCCAGAGAGTCCTTGGGTTAGACACACAAGCAAAATGAAAAGTTTTTCAAACATTCCAAGAGTCAAGACTGCTCCAAAACCTGACACTGCAGGTTTGCATGAGCTTTGTCCATTTTCCTCTCCCCATGTGGCTCCTTGCCATGGATTTTCTCTTGCATAGCAGCACACCCTTGGCCTGAAGCCCCCCAAAGTCTCCTCCCCTTCCTATTTATTATGTATAACTTGAACACAGACTTAAGGACCTCTTCATCTGAGATCTAGCTTTGCATGGCAGGTGGGTGTCTCACTGGGATACATAGCAGTGTCCCAACACAGCAGGTCACATCCCCACCTCCTGCAAATCAGCTGAATGTCACTGATTTCAGAAACATAGCTTTTTGCCAATGCAGGGCTTGGAAGGGGTTTCAAAGACTTAATTAAATTAGATACCTGTGAGGACTAGAAGAAAATCCGTTCGTAAGGAAGCTTGTGTTATATATATCAAGGTGGCTATAAAATGTTAAAATGCATTTTCACAAACTGTGCCGAAAGTTTTTGTGATCTTGTCCTTCTTCTTTCAGAAATTTTTGAGCTGGAGGTAAATGAAAATGTGCAGCTGGCTGTAAATGACAGGCAAATGCCTAAGGTAGAATACATGGATATCAGGATAGATGATTACAGTAAGTAGCACCTTTCTTCTCACTTGTTTTTCCTCTTTCATGCTATAGCTGTGAAATGATGCAGTCATCTTGGCTAGACTGGCAGGAGGAAAAATGACTTTGACTCTCAATAAACTCACACAGTTTGCAAAGCACTCTCCTGGAATATGCTACATAAGGAGGTTATTACAGAACCAGAATTTGATGGGAATTCAGCTGAAGAAAGGCGAAATGATAGGGTTGGGGTTTTTTTTCCCTCTTAAAACTTTCTTTGTGGAGAAAAAGCCACTCTGGGAAATGACGCAGTGGGGTGCCCCCATTGTTGGAGGCATTTGCCCTGGGCGTGTGTGTGTGTGATCTGAAATAAGTTTGGAGTGGGATAATGTGTGTGCTTGCTGGCTACAGCTGTGGCTGCCTTTGAGGGCACAGTCTGAGCTGCAGTGAATGAAAATGACTCTCGAATGACTGCCCCTTGGAGTCAGTCAGGGTTCTTCGAGAAAACCATATGATTTGGGAGGGCTGGAAAAAAAACCTCACAGCTTTATGAGAAAAGACAAAGGAGATTTCACCTGGAGTAAAGAAAGCAGACACTTGGAGCAGTTTGCACCTGCAGCTGCTGTGTTATTTCTACCCCTTGTATAATCATTCCCCACATATAAATATAAATATAAATATAAATATAAATATAAATATAAATATAAATATAAATATAAATATAAATATAAATATACATATACATATACATATACATATACATATACATATACATATACATATACATATACACATATACATACATACATACATACAGAGATAGATATAGATATAGATATAGATATAGATATATAGATATATAGATATAGCTATAGATAGATTATAGATATAGATAGATATAGATATAGATATAGATATAGATATAGATAGATATAGATATAGATATATGATATAGATATAGATATAGATATAGATATAGATATAGATATAGATATAGATATAGATATAGATATAGATATAGATATAGATATAGATATAGATATAGATATGTGCCAGAGAGAGAGAGAAAGGCCTGGTAGCACACAAAGTGTAATCCTGTCTCCATAGTTGCACCTGAAACAACCTAAAAAGCATCTCCTCTGGCTATAAGCAGATAATTTACCTTTATGAGGGAAATGCACATACTCAGAGAGGCACAGTGGCTCTCCAAAATCCCATGTGTATGCTGACAACTCTATAAAAACCCCAAATACCATTTGAGAGGTTGAAATGTGGCCCATAATGTTTCCCATGCCAGGAAGGAGTGAATCTCTCAGGCCAGAGGCAGTGACATGGAAGCAGAGAGCTGTGCTGGGGGCAGGTTACCGATTTCAGCGATTTCGAGATGTTATAAAAAGTGAAGCAAAGGCTGAGAGGTGGTTGCCATTTCAAAAGGATAACAATGGCCCTAAAATGTTCTGTTTGCCACATAGGCATAAGGAACATAAACCAGTGAATAAAATAACAGGAACAGACATACACTTCCAGGTTTTATGGAGAGGAAAGGACGGGTAAAGAGCCCATCTTTCCTCCTATAAGCCAGCTCATGTGAGACTGGAAGTTTATTAGGGATAATTCAGCTTGATACTAAATTTCTTAACTGCAGGTATCATTGCAATTCTGCTCATTTAACCAGAAACATACTTGTGTGTAATAAACACATATTGGCCTCAGCCATGTGGCTGTTCTGCTGTGCCCTCCCTGTGTTTCCAAAGCTTTGGGCTGAGCAGCCTTGGGAGCACTGCACGTAGCACTTAGTAATATTTAAAGTCAAGTGATGGCCTTTTTGGCTGTCCCTGGGCCATTGATCCAATTTGCAGCTATTAACATTCAGCTGGAATAACTAATTAGGCAGAGTGTCAGGCAACGATTGCAAAGCAAACCACTTAAACCGTGCTGCTAATCTGTGTATTAATCTACTGAAAATGCTCCTAATACCTATTTAATTGCTGGGCCTTTGCTAATCTAGATTGTAGTTAGCATTTTAAAAATAAACGTCGTCGATGCAGAGTGTGTTTGTATGGAGGCAGTTTTGGCTACTGTCACAAAGCCATAGAAATTGTATTTAGTTAAAAGAAGCTTTGGTGATCACATTCATTTTTAAATTGGTTCTGTACCAGTATAATAATGTGGGTTTCAGCACCTTTACCTCTTGTTTACAGAAAAATTTAGCCCTATGGAAGTTAGGATTAAAATACTTGTTTCTCCCTCTGTCTTCACACAATTATAGCAAAATAATTCCCCTTGTCTCCCCCAGCCACCATACTTAATTGGGTTTTAAATTACCATTTTCATTGCCAATTTTCCTCTTTCTCTGCTGCCCTGAAATATTGATTTCTGTCTGCGTCACTCATCCAGCTGCCAAAAAAGGAAAATTATAGCTATTGACAGATGTTAATTGAATGCTGTAAAAGTGATGCATGACTGAGCAGCTCGCACTGTACTCCCCATTTACATTTCTTGTCACCTCAGCTATCACAATATGGGTCTTTTCTTTGACAACATCTGTGTTTCTAAGGTGTTATTTGCTGCTGCCTCTGATGAAATGCCATTTTGTTCCCACTCATCTGTGGTCAAAACACCAGAAAAATCTATTGGAATCATGTCAGCATTCCCACATCGAAGACATGTTGTTATTTGTTCTTTTTTTGCCTAGGATTGCCAATGAAGGTCTTAAAGCCAGCAACCTTTTCGGACGCCGCGCACTACCCCTTGCTTTTGGTTGTGTAAGTTCCCTCTTGTCCTTTATTTCTTTTCACATTATTAGGGCAGCCTGGAAACCTTGGCCATGATCAGAAACTTTTAATATATGTTTTGTACAAGGAATGACAGAGTCCAGCACATTGGTCCCTACCCCATCTCACTTCAAATCTGGGAGAGTGTGGGTGTGCATCCCTTCTTTCCCATGTTTGAGCCAAGATTTTCCACTCCCAGGAGGGCACCCTGTTGAAATCATGCAGAGTAAATTGTGGATTTTGTGAAGATTTTCCATGTGCACTTCAGTCATTTGTGGGGCAGAAACAGGAGGAGCAGGAATAAAAGATGTATTTTAACTTTCTGTCCCAGTGCTTAGGGCACCCACCTTGCATTTAACAGGTAATTTTGGAGTGGAATTCAGTCAGCCTTACTAGAGCTTAAATTTTAGGTGCCCTCATGCAGAAATCATTCCCTTGTAAGTGCTGGTGTTCCCTGAAGTGACAGTAAAGAGAGAGCTGGAAACCTTTGAAGATCTCCACGAAGTTAGCATTTATATTAGATAGGTAGGTTTTCCTCCTGGCGGGCAGAGCAGATGGGTATTTCTTTATGCAACATTTAGTAACAATAATACACATTGCTGAGGGGTTTTTTTTGAATCTGGAAAGAGACTGCGGGAGGGAATTCACTGACCTTGGAAGAACCTGTTTGGCCCTGGCTGCATCCCAGTGCATCGCTTGCTGCCTGCCAGGGAACACCCCACGAGAGAGAAGCCTCAATGCCTGGGGAATGCCTGTACACCACCCTGCAGAACCCTCCATGAAGGACAAAACCACTGCAGTAAGCTTGTGGTTACATCACGAAATTACTGCAGAGAAAATGTGCTTCATTATCCGAGTGCTCGAGGAAGATTGGTTCTCATCAAGCGCACGGCACTTGATTAGGCTGCCGCTGGATCTGCCCGGGCCAGGGTCTTGCTTGGATAAATGCAAATGACTGGAGTCACAGGCATGTTAAAATCCTACAGGGAAGTGCCTGATATCCCTGAGAACCCCAAAAACGACAAAAACTGGATAAAAATGCCAGTGGCTCTACAGTAATCCCAGCCCTAAATTAGTTTAAAGTCGTCATCATCATCCCTTGTTTTTTCCGAGCTGCCTGGCTGAAACAGGGTCTGTGTTTCTCAACACAGTTCCCCTGTACAGGATCAGACCCTAAGCAGAAGGCTGAAGAGGGGATCTTGCCCACTCCTTCCACTTTCCCACCTATTTTGGGTCAAACTGGACATTTTAAAGCTGTTTTTCATCTCCTTAGAAGAGTCCTTTCCCTCTGTATTTGTGTGAAGTAGTGATGGCAGAACCACTTCAGAAAATAAAAAAGAGCTTTGGGGAATGTAGAAAAGATACACATTAGAGCAGTTACAAAAAAGGGAAAACTCATCTGATACCTGATTTACCTGAGTGTCACTGCCCTGGTTACTCACAGGAGGAATCCTGCCTATTCCTGATGTGCTTGCTGGCGTGCTTCAAAGCTCAGCTCAGAGGCTGCTGTGCACAGAGGGAGGCAGAAACCAACCTGCAGCTTCCACCCGGCCCCAAAACCCATCCCACACCATCAGCCTCCTGGGAGCCATCCTTGCAGAACCTGCTCTCCCTTCTAGAAACCCATCCTGCCCTACCCTGCACCGTGGGGCTGCGGTCCCCACCCCACAGCAGCCCCACAACCCTGGGGAGGGTGTTGGGTCCCGCTGCCTCTGCTTGAAGCCTCTTTCTGTTTCAGGGATGGCACCCCCGGCAGCCAGATCGTCACAGAGAGGTTCGAGGTGACGTGGGACAGCGTCATGGTCAGCTCCCACAACGCCATCGTGCTCAAGCTCGATGGCCGTGGCAGTGGCTTCCAGGGCGCCAAGCTGCTGCACGAGGTCAAGAGGAGGCTGGGACTTTTGGAGGGGAAGGATCAGTTGGAAGCTGTCCGGTAAATGGCACTGTTACTGAAGAAATCCATTAATTACAATAATTAACGCTAGAATCATGAGTCCTGGGTGCTTTAATGGTGTGTAGAGTCGAGCACGGAGATGGGAGGGAGGGACAGTGTATCTTACAATTGTAATTGCATGAGAGGGAGCTCATGTCAGAGTGTACAGAGGGAGAAAAACAAGACTTAAACAGAGCTAAATTAGAGCACACTTATCAGTGTCACGTGTTCAAAGCCTATTTATTTTTAGCTCTGTACAGTCATACAGCTACAAGCAAGTAAGCTTGAATATCTGTTCCTACATTAATCTTTTCTTGCCTGGTAGTTAGAAAAAATCCCTCTTTAAATCCTTAAACTTTTTGAACAGAATAGCCAGGGCAAAACCCTAAATGTCAAGTCCTGTCATATTGTTGGATTTATTCTGCACATAATCATGTTAAAAGTGCTATCAGTCAGGTTATGACTTCCAGAGGCAGTGCAGGTTATTTGTTGCCATTGCTTGGTCAAACCCAACACATGAGGTTGCAAGATTAAATCAGACAGATTCATGTGAAAGCAGCTTGGATCGGCGTGATTTAGACTGTCTGTGTCAAGGGGAAAGGGCTGTAAACTGGAAACGGGCAGGTTTAGATTAGATATTAGGAAGAAATTCTTAACTGTGAGGGGGTGACACCCTGGCATAGATAGCCCAGGGACTCTGTGGACACTTCCATCCCTGGAAGTGTCCAAAGCCAGGTTGGACAGGGCCCTGAGCAACCTGGGGTAGTGGAAGGTGTCCCTGGCCACGGCAGAGAGGTTGGAATTGGATGATCTTTAAGGTCCTTTTCAACCCAAATCATTCTATGAATTTTTCTGGGGCCAGTTTAATTTAAAGCTGATTAAAATCACACTGGTTTTCCTATAGAAGGGAAAAATATTTTTAACCTATTGTTTCTCCTCTCTCATGTTCTAGGACAATGCTGCAGGAGCATTTCATTGACAAAACGAGAGTTGGTGTGTTTGGGAAGGTAATGTTTTGCTACAGTTCCTCTGTACTGTTCCGGTTGGCTGATACAGCTAAACAGCTGAGCCAAATCCTAATTTATTGAATATGCCAGTGATGATTTTTTTATTATTATTTATTTTTGAGATAGACTGTGTCTTGCTCTGTGATGTTAAAGGTGGAAGCTTTCATTTCACCAATGTATTCATCGATGACTTTTTCAAAATTAACTTCCAAGTCCAAAAAGTGGCTATTGCTCAGAAAAACATTGTCAGATAATTAGGTTTGTTTCTTTTTTCCCATTGCAAACTTTCATTTCACTTTCGCCTCCTCTCTTAATGTCTACGGGGACGTGGGTACATCTAACTCATGTACAACAACGCTGTGGATTTCTGAGGCTGATTTGCACCACCATGTGTGCCTGGCTGGGAAACAGCAACTGTAAAGTACACACAGCTTGAGATGAGAGTGGGACTGCGAGGAGAAATTGTTTATTGTGGGAGACACAGGCTTGGAGTGGGCGAAGAGAGCTGCACATGGAGCAGCAGCTCTGCAGGGAATTGGTAACAGACTGAGAGCAGACGCTGAAACTGTGATGCTCATTTTAAATAGCGAAAGACTGGGGTAGATATTTTGGAGAGGTAACATGGCTGCTTAGAGCTATAGCCAGAAAATGGGATGAAAAAGGCCATCTCTCGGGCACACAACCCTCCTGCCTTCAGGAGAGTGCCAGCCACATCTGCCAGTGTGGCCAGGGAGATGTCCCTTGTTCCGTGTTTCTCTGGGCACAGTGTTAAAGGGTCTGTGATGGCCGAGCATTTGATGGAAGGCCTCGGCTGCCCTGTTTCTGGCCCCAAAAGCAGCAGTGCCTCCCAGCAGGACCACTGACGCCCCTGTGCCCTCTCTGTTCCAGGATTATGGTGGCTACCTGAGCACGTACATGCTTCCAGCTGGTGAAGAGGAGGAGCAGGTCTTTGCCTGCGGAGCTGCTCTTTCCCCAGTGACAGATTTCAGACTATATGGTAAATCCCATCCCTGAGCCCACAGACCTCCTGCTGACCACAAATGATGTTTCTTCCCTATCCTTTCCCAGCTGCCATCTTTCTTTCCCAAGATCCTGCCTGGTTTATATTCTGTGTCTTCTTAGGACTAGCTATAAACCCCTTTTCCCCACTCAAGCAATTTTGCTTGTACCAGTGGGACCAGCCATGGTGGTCAGAGTAACCAAATAACTTTATTACTCCTTTTAAATAAAGGAGAATTGTCTTTAAGCCCCTCCAGCCTCTGCCCCCAACCTGCCCCACTGCCTTGAACACTTTTCCTTCCTGCCTGAGCCCCCCATCCGTGCAGGCTGTGCTCCAGTCTGCCTAACCCATCCTGTCTGTGACCACAGCACCACACTGCACACTGTGGTCCTTTCTCTCAGGGACAGCTGTTCCCTTTGCACTCAGTGCCAGTGGAAATCAGGGGACTGCTGTGGAAATCAAGGGTGTTCAGCCAGACTACAGGAGCTGTACAGGTATCCCTGGGACCCTTGCTGCTGATGGAGAAGGCCCCATGTGGAAGGAGAAAGGGAGACAGCATGATAGTGCTCTTCTATCTCAGTTCATTAACAAAGAAAGAAAAAATACTTTTCTGTGGCATATTTAGAGACCAGAAGTACATGGTGACAATGACAGACTGTGGTATCACACATATCTTGGTGCATTTTAAAAAACTTTTAGAAATGCATCCTCAATAATTAAGGCAATGTTAAGCCACCCTATTTTAGGTGTTTTTTAGCATTTGCAATATTTGACTCAGAAGCATCAGTGTATTCATGACTGAAAGTGATATTTTCTTTTTTTCTCTTCAAGCTTCAGCCTTTTCTGAAAGATACTTGGGCTTGCAAGGAGTTGATAACAGAGCATACGAGGTAACTGCACGGACACTGCATTTCCCTGATAAAATATGAACTGGGTCTTAACTCTCCCTCCATATGTTCTCCTTTGGGGAGGAAGCAAGGATACGCAAGAGGGACTCACCAGCAAAGCTCTGAAGGTGTCCTTCAGCCTGTTTACTGCTTTTCTTGTCTTAATAGTAATCATGGATAAAGTTTTTATTGATTAGCCCTCGTGTCTGCCTCTGTAAATTGGGTAAATACAGTTATGCCAGGTTTAGAGATTGAAAAGATGAGTGACTCAGATGTGCCCAAGAGGACACAGTGTCATGACCTCCTTGGGAGTTCCTGCCAATGGCCCTGACACTTTAATTCTCTCTGAGATAAACAAACTCAAGTGAAGATCAGCTTGACTTTCTCAAATTTTGTGATATTTCAGATAGGCAGGACATATTCCTGTGATATTTCAGATAGGCAGGATATTTCAGATTCCCAGGACATGGGAAACGAGACACAGCACCAGTGAACAAAGACATTGCTTAATATGTGTGATGGGATCGGTTGGATCCTGTGCTGTAATTATTTGGAGGCAAAACCTTACAAAGAATAGTCACACCAAAAAAAAATTGTCATAGAGAAAACCTTGTTCTGAGCCTTGTCTCCAGGCAGAAGATGTGAAGGCAGCAAAGGTCTGACGCTGTTCTCACAGAGAAAGCACGTGTCACCCTGTGTCCTCACAAGGGAAGGTTTATCCTGGTTACCTAAACTCTGAGTTCATTATCTCTCAAATTTTGTACTCATAATCTCTACATTAGTGCAAACTCTTTTTGTTCTTTTAGAAACTGTATTTCTTTTCCCCTGTTCATCTGAAAGACAGCTGAGGGCAAAGGCATTCTCAGCCGTGGGCACTTGAATTTCCCATCAGATCCTCCCCCAAGCTGCCAAAACTCCACTGAGGATGGCTTTCAAACCACACTGAAGCCACTCCTGATCCATGAAGGGTTCTTAGCCACAGGCACCTGGGCACACTTTTCATCAGTGTTTTTTATTCGCTGGAAATTCACTTTGATGTCTCTATGATCTGCAGTTCAGGTTTTTAGTGAACATTATCAGAACAGATGAGGGTCCCTGACATCCTCCTGCTGCTGACACTGAGCCTGCAAGCACAGGGTGGGGGTCAGTTTTACCACCAGATTTATAGAAGTAGCCAGGAGAATATGCTGTGCTGGCGTCTGCTTGCTATCCTTGTGATAAAGTATTAAGTGGAATTAAGTGCTTCTATTTCCTCCATATAAATTGCTAATTGCTAGCAAGTTTTTTAATCTTATTGCAACCTTTACCTTCACAGATCAGCAAATTATCACACAGAGTCCCATTACTAAAGGACCAGACATTTTTGATCATTCATGCTACTGCTGATGGTAAGTTAACCCATCATTTCAGCTCATTATATGTTTGTGATAGCTTTGATTTTTGTTAATTAAATTTGCCTCTTTAATGACTGCAATCTGTTTTTACAGAAAAAATCCATTTTCAGCATACTACAGACCTTATCACACACCTAATTAGGGCAAAGGCTAATTACAGCTTGCAGGTACAGTATATGTTTCTCTCTTTTTTTTTCCTATTTGAACAGTTAATTTCCAGTTTGAACTCGAACTGCTGTTATTTAGCAAGATTTGAAAAACAAGTTGCAAACTCAACCTGGCAGTAGAAGTAGCACCAGCATATAACACATTCCTATCAGTCCCGTGCTTCTGTGATATCACCATTTTGGCCTGGACAGTTGTAGAACAAATATTAAATTACAGTAAATTTGGTTGTGAGAGATGTATCTTTGAGGAATTTATGCCTGTTGACTTTCTTTGGGACACCTCCATCGTGCCTGCAAGCATCCAACCCTAGGGACTCATTTTTCCCCTTAAATATCCCTGCCTAGACAGCCCATTATGATCGTCTTGCATTTCTTCAAGTTACCTGCTCCATGTAAATAAAAGGTTGGGTTTAAACTATTTCATTTCTAACTTCCTAATCTTTTTTCCATTTAATTACTTCTCCAGAAAGATTCAGTAATTTTTTACTTAATGATATTCTTGCTTTAAAGCCCTCATTTTAGTCAGTATAACCTAATGATATTTCTCTCCAAAACTGTGAGTTTTTTGGTTTCCATAAGGAAATTGTGGGCTGGTTCTACTTAGACTGAACCTGTTCAGAATGGAATTAAATGGAAAATCTTCCCCAGAAAAAGGTTCCTTGTAAAGGAAGATGCAAGTCTGCTCTCAGAGCACTGTGATGCCCAAATTGCCGAAATTGCCCTCATGTTCATCCATGGTTAGCCCCACGATTCTGAGGAATTGCAGGGGGTTTGCAGGTCAAGCTGCAGGTGTAGGTGGTCAGTCCTGAGACTTTCAGCTCTAAAAGGTGTGTATTTGCCTGTTTTTTTGCAGATTTACCCCGATCAAAGCCATTACTTCAGCAATCCAGCAATGGAGCAGCACTTGTACAACTCCATTGTCAACTTCTTTGTGGAGTGTTTCCAAGTTCAGGACAAACTGCCGCTAGCCCCACTGAAAGAGGAGGAGGATGAAGATTAACCCTTCTTGTCCGTGCTAAGCACAAGGCAGATCTCTCTGACAATATGCAACTGGATCATTTTCCTGAAGAAAGAGATGTTGTTAGCATGTATTAAAAAAAACAAACAAACTGAAAGCAGCTCCTCTGCTTTACTTGACAGCAACTCCTTCCTAAATGGAAGAACATTAAGCATGGTGAACTCAGCAGAAACTGCTGTCTGAAATAATTCCATCACAACCAACATCTTCTTTTTCTTTTGGTTTTGTTTTTTTTTTTTTTTTTTCTTTTTTTTGTTCTCTATTTTTTTCTTGTTTGCCACAAAATGACTTCTAGAGTGAAAGGGGTAAGACATTGAACTTGAAGGAATACCCCAAGAAACCACTTTAAGGACTGGAAGATTTAACGTCTCTTTGCATTCAAGCAGTCAAGCAGTAGCAGTGAAATCTATCATCCACATTGAGGTTTCTATAGTTAGCATCACACTGTGTCAGAAAAAAAAAATCTAATACATGGGGAAGATTATAGCACAATTATTTTAAAGGATACAGATTCATACACTCTTACCTGCTCTTTCCCATCTCCAGGAGGTTTGTCATTGCTACAGGATACACAAATTCTATTGTGCAAAATATCACTATGGCTACACCGATCTTTACCTTCCTGTAATTATTTTGTTAATTCTGTATGGCTTTCACTTCTGTTGTTCATTGGGTCTCATGCTTACCTTATTAGCTTCTCAGCTTGTTCTGGATGGGGAAAAAACATAAAACAAATTAACCAACTCACTTTAGACCTCAGGGGTCTAATGAGGCAATGGGACTTGAGCTACCCAGATATTAAAAAATCTGTTAGAATAAAGCAAAGAAAAACTCACTCTTGAGTTCCAAAAATAGCTCTTGCCAGCAAGATTAAGTGTTTTCTTTGGCAGCCTTGAAAAATATGCACATAAATAAGCTAAACCAGTTTATATTGTGATATTTTTTATTGCAATGTAGAAAAATATGCGACAGTCACGGTTATTCTTCCTCTTCTTTTAATGTTGGAACAAATGGTTGGCAACCTGTTGGGGGAATATCTAGGTGAGACTGTGGTACAGGAATTTGTACCAGAGTCCTCACAGCTCATCTTACAAAGCTATTTAAACAGAGTCAATGTGCAGAGATTTATTGCACATGGTGTCTGTGGTTTAGTTTTATTCTAGGTCAGTGATTAGCATATTCCAAACACATTTAATTATCTCTTCTGTTCATACCAGTTTTGACAAACATAAAAGAAGGAAAAAAGGAGGAATTTTTTTTTGCTTCAAAAGGTCTAACTGTTCATTCTAGCAGTGGAAACAACTTTTAAAACTTTTGTGAAAACATTCATCTCTCAGAAAGAAACCCAACCTCCATCCACTTCCACGTACTGCATCATAAGGATTTTGACAGTGTCGCTCCTTGTAAAATATTCTGACCAAATGTACAGCCAGTATTAACACTGTATATTTCATTTTGTTGTATATAAAGGAATGTAAGTCAGCTCTTCGTCAGATCCCCAATCCAATATTAGTCTTGTGTTCGGCATGCATGCGGTAACACTTCTTTGCTGATCAGGACTCCTTAGAAGTACTAGCTTGGAAATATAACAATTAATGTAATTTCTTTTCTTGTTTTAACAGCTTGAATGTCAATGCCGGTTTCTACTTTTTACATAGTACCGTGGGTAAACTCACATCCTGACAGCAATGATGATGTTTCCATTGTGTTCTTTAGTGTGTCTTTTTTCTTACCTTTATTTTAAGCTTTGAATGTTGGTTGTACTTTGACCATCATGGAAAATATATTGATAAACCACAGGAATTACCTAGTTTGGTTCGGATTATCTCCTTTAATTTACAGTGCATCGACATTGTGTGAACAAGAACTACGGTGTAAATCTGCTTTACCTGGCAAAACGCCAAATAGACAATGAGAATGCTGCGTGTCCAGATTTTGCTACGCTGAACAGGCTCGAAAGCCTGAAACAAACTTGAACTGAGAAATGTAAAAATCTGCTCTGTCCACAATCTTTTGTAGAAAGAACTTTAGGATGTGGCATGGTAGTGTTTGTTCATTCATGGAATAAAACATTATTTTACCACCCTGGTTGCTACTGCTGTTATTTTGTGTTAAGCTGTTAAATAAGCATCAAGTTGCTGAAAGTGCCATTCCTGGCTGAATTTTGCCCAAATTGGCACCTGCTGACTTGCTGCACCTCGTCAGTGCCAGGGTGTTGTCCCATCAACTGTCACCCACTTGACCAAACCAGATTTAGAGGAAGAGAAACTTAATATTTCAAAGCCAAACCAGGAAATTACTGAGGACACTTACTCTGATCTTTATTTCCAGCAGATCAGGAAGCAAGAAGCTGGAGCACTGGGACGGGGAAGGGCAGATTGCATCCGTACAAAATAGCTTTGCTGTTATTTTGCTTAATTACCTAAATGCAATGAGTGTTTTTTTTTAATTGTCCAAACAAATCAAGCTTATACTCTCAGCTAACTGGCATATCTGGATGCCATAATGTTCAACTGTGGCATCCCAAAGAGGAAGAGAAGTAATGAGCAGTGCCCTACTAATTCAGAAGGAAACCGCAGAGGGAAAAATGAGGCATTGCTGGTAGCTAATTAACAAAGCCAGGCAGCCAGCCATGTTTGTAATTGTCTGTGGGTTCAGGCACAGAGCTTATAAACCCATCCAAGCTCTGTTTACGAGCTCAAGCCAAACAAATTCTGCATCTCTGAAGGGTGGGAAGGACAAAAATTGAGGGAACGAGAAAGGGTATGTGGGATGTTCCCATGGGAAGACCAGTGGAGCCTGCTGTTTGCAACAAGGAAAAACGAGGCTTAGTGGGGAGATCAAAGGTACGAGGCCTGTGCTGGTACCTGGGAGGTGCTCTTGCATTTTCTGCCGTGCTCATGTTGTCCCCAAAGCTCACTGACGGTGGTGTGACCAGGCTCTGGATGTTTTCACTTTGTGTGTTGGGTCACAGGGCACATCTGCCCTGCAGTCCTTCCCGGGGCTGGCACAGAGCTGCCAGACTTGCCCGGCTCAGGGCTGGGCTGAGGACAACTTTCTTCGTTGCCTGGGGTAAATGTTTGCTCCCTGTGTTGCTTATTCTTCTCCAGACTTCTTAACTGCTTCCCATTTGCAAAAGAAGAGTAAATGGCAAAAATGGAAAAGATAATATGGAAAGCTCAAGATCTCAGTTGCGAATTCCTTAATCATGGTGCCTTACTGAGCCCGATGTTTGCTTATTTTCATTCTGCTCTCTAAAGTTTAGCTCCCAGCTGGAGGCTCAGAGTAGAGCTTAGGGCACTTGCTAAAATCTATCTCCTCTTCCCACTTCATCTTTCCATCCTCTCCCCGTTCAGCAGGGTTAGAGTCTGAAAGCAAACCCAGCACCCCCTTGGAAACTAGGAAGAGGCAAATATAAAAACAGCATGGTGAGCCCTCCCAATAAGCCATAACCAAAATAAATTCTTTCTTCTAATAGCTAATTCATGATGAATTTTTATTTTCTGCTTTCATGAAAAGTCTCAGATTAAATGATGTAATGTTCTGTCTCCTCACTGCAAGAACAGCTTTAATCAAAATGTCCATTACCATAGTTGAGAGCGAAGAAGAGTAAAAAGCAAATACAGATGGAATGAGACCCCAGGAAAGCACAAAAGTAAACTGTGCTGCCATGTTCCTGTGGAATAACAAAGCTCCCTCCGGGCTGGGCCTTTTTCTTCCTTCACTTTAAATTTACCTTTTGGGTGATTTTAAAGCAAGAAACAACTCCTTGAGCTGATGTGAATGCTGTGATCCTTGCTGGAAAAGGAATCCTTACAGCCTCTTTGCAACAGCCATTGTCAATGTCCTGGAGTGCAGTTTGTGCTGAGCAGCTCCTGTAACTGGAACTGACACATAATTTACAGAGAGTGTTTGGAACCCTCCTGCAGCAGCTCCTGAGCACCTGCTCCCCACCACCTTGTCTGGGAGCACCTCGAATCGAGGCTTGGTTCCTCACCCAGAGAACCAAACCCACAGCAAAGCGTGAACAAGGCAAATCCTCTGCTCCACGTTCTGCTCTGAAGCACCACAGGGAAAGAGCACAGAGAGTGAGGAGCCCACATTCTGGCTGGGACAGTTCCTGGTTGACTTTTGTTCCCTGTAAATTCCCATTTGAACGTGCATGAAGCAGGGAATTCAGGATGTCATTTTACTTGTACTCGGTTCCTTCCTCATCAGAGCAATGCCACCACCACATGAGCCACGGCACACATGAGGAAATGTGGCCATCACAGGAGTCTGGCATGGGATGCCGAGAGTTTGTCACCTATTAAAAAGTATTGCAGAGGAAGGGAAAAATGAGCCCTGAGGTGGGACAGCCCATCCTGAGACACAGTCCCTCCCCTGACATGGTGAGGGTCACACCCATGAAAAACACAGAGAGACCCTCCAGACATTTTCAGTATTTTCAGACTGTGCACTAACAGATTCCAAAAAGCAGGTGAGAAAAGCAAGACTAACACCGTAAGCTTAAATTTCCTGGCTGTCAAGCCTCTGTGGGAAATCCATAGGAGTCTACAAATCAGTGTGAGCCGAAAACAGCTGAGATCTGCTCCCAGCTCTTCCCCCAAGGCAGAGGCCTGGAGCTGCTCATCACAGCCATCACCCTCGGAGCTGCCAGGAGAAGGAGCACCTCTACCCATGGCAATGCTGAGAGCGCTGGGGGGAAACAGAAAGGGGCACATACTCACCCAAAAGCTGCCAGCCGTGCCTGCAATTTCATCCTGCAGCTTGTGTTCGTGGGAGTTAATGGTCACTGAGGAAATCAGCGGTGGAATGTGAGCGGAAAGCACCATCAGCGAGTGTACTGAAAGACAGAGAGGGGCTGGTGCCGTGACAGGAGCAGAAATCACTGCTGCAGGACTATCAGTACCACAGCTGGCGATAAGGTGTTTGTCAGATGAGGATGATGAAGGTGTTGTAGGGGACAGGAGCAGTGTCCCAGCTCTGAGTGGAAACCAAAGACAGAGCTACAGAATCATTTTTAATCCTTATCGTCTCTGCACAGCGGGCTGCAGTTCTTCTTGAAAAGACATTTTTTGAAAGTAGAAGCCCTGGAAACATTAAATTCAAACCTCACGTCTCTGTGATCTGGTAGAGTTTTGTTTTTCTGTGATGATTCTGATAGTTATATCATTTACAAGGAAATTGGGATAGGAGAAACTTTTTTCACTTGTCTCTGGAGGAAGGCTGTAAACAATTTATCTTGCAACACAGCAACAGCAGCCAGAAACTCAGCCCAAACTTCCTTTAAAAAATCTGCAACTCTGCCTCAACCAACAACAGTTGGAAAAGCACACCCTTTTCCTACATCAGAATTTCAAAGAGAAAATATCCTTCATTCCCTCACTCAGCATCTTCAGGAAAGAAAGTAAAGAAGAGGAATTGACCCACACCTCATTGGATGCAAAGATTTTCCCTGTGTGCAGTGGCCCTGGGTTACCTGTTCTGGGAACTCCTGTACCAAGATGCTTTTAGGAAAAAAGGTACAGTGCCACGGTTTTTTTCTGGACAGATGTCAGCCAGATTCATGGAGGAATTTAGTAAAATGCAGAAGTCTACACAGAACATCTGCAGCTGAGACAGACATTCTACACATTTTCAAGTTTTTATGCAGACTAACAGGCACTTCATGGCACAATTTCATAGAATTATGGTTTGGGTTGTAAGGGACCTTAAAGATCATCATGTTCCAAACCCCATTCCAGCCCAAATTTATCCCGCCAGCTCCCTATGCCCACTATGTGAGGGTACACTGTGTGGGCTGCACGGACCAGGCAGACCGGGGTGAGCAGACCAGCCGCAGATATCTCTTTTCACCCCAGAAAACAAGGACAGCAAACAGAGGAAGTATTGGATTTGTAAAGGTATGATTCCTAACCCCTCAGTTTCTCCCACGTTGCAGAGTGCAGCTCTGAGCAGAGCACAGGCACTCGCTGTTATATATGTATTACACTTTCCAGCGCCAGGAAGCTTTCGAGTGGTAGGATGCCATCTGCTGCTCCAAAGGGTTATTTGCTCCCTCCTTATCCCTTCCCAGCGATGGGGAGAAACTGGGAATATATTTCAAACATTTGCGAAGTGAAAATGTTTTCGTCCATTAAAAAAAAAAACCCTCAGATAATAGAAAGTGAAGAGTTTAATGTCACAAGAGCTGGCTCAGTTATGAAGAAAGGTTTGTGCAATGAATGAACCATCCTAGAGAAGACATACAATATTTACCCACAGACCAGCTTGCGAAGAAGATTGGATTTCATATAATTTCCAGTCTAATGCCAAGAATTGCTGCTAATTCTGCCAGCACCCATCCCCATTACCGCAGAAACAATCACCTCCACATCTGTGAGCCCATGAGATGCCCTGTGACCCTGAGATATGGTCCCAGCATGTCTTTCTAAAGCCTGTGGAGTGAAGAACAAATTAAAACACCCTATCAGCTCTCAGGGACTGGGACTTAAACCTGCGAGCAAGCTCTATTAAGTCCAGTAATAGACACCAGTCATACTCAGCCACACAATGGAAGTAAAAGGGGATGAATAGCACTCCATCAGCTCCGGCACTCCAGAAGTAATAAGCATCATGCTGGGCTCACTGCACTGACTAATCCATAATTTATTTGGCTTCATAAATATCAAAACATACCACAGCTGTTAGTACTTCAGTGCAAACCCTGCAAATATTGCTTCAATTATTCAAGAGCTCGTCGCAGGAGCCAGTCGACTGCTTCGAAGGTGCAATTATAGAAGGCATCTCTTGCTTGGGAGGTTCAGCAGAGCAGTTGCCACCCAGGCCCCTGAGGCAGTTGGTACAGGGAGAGTTGGGAGCACCAACAATAAGAGGACAAAATTGCCTTTCCCTCAAAAATAGCCTAAAGCCTTCAGCCCCCCACAGGAAGGGAGGCAGGCACTTGGTGGCAGCGCTCAGAGGGGTTGTGTGTGGTCCCTGAGAGACTTCAGAGACCTCTCTGCTCCAGCATCTCACTCTAAGGGGCTGCTCAAGTGGTCATTAAATCAACAATCCCAAAGCTTGCACTCCTGAATTTACCCTCCACGCAGGACAGAGCCAGACCTGCGTGAAGGATCAAGTCCTTCAGTCCAAGTCATGTCTCCAAGGAGCCCCCACCTGAAGCCACCCTAGGCTTTTCCTCCTGAAGACACCTCCCTCTCCCAATGGCATTTGGGTGCCAGAGACAAGGCCAGGGGCTGTGTGCAGCTGCTGGCAGGTTGGGGGTCAGGGTTGCAGTGACCAGAAGGGACAGTGGCAAATGCACAGACCACAGGTCCCACACATCATCCCTGTCCATGCTCACGCTGCAGCCTCTCCCTCCACTGGGGTTCATACATCAAATCCACCTCTTCAAAGCCGGATTTCCAGGCTGGACCATGTGGAAGTTGCTAGCTGTCTTTTATCGATCAATACATTTTTCCACTGAAGAGAAAAAATGGAAAATCATTTTAATCCTTATTTGTCTCCTGTGCCTTTCTCCTGAAAAGAAATGGGGAAAGGGAAGTCCCAGAGGCCAGCGACCGTCACAGAGCAGCACACAGCCTGGATGCATGCATGGGTTTGGGATCCCCACATCATCCGTGGAACAACACAAAGAATATTACCTGGAATAGATATTAGATAGCCTGGCTGATGCCTGCAATGTCTTTAGTTAATCAAGCAGGACAAAGTCAAAATGAAAGTGTGACCAGACCTACAGCAAGTCCCATTTGAGGATCTGAAGCCTAACTTTGTAAAATACAGTCAAATTTAATTTTCTTTGCAGATACTAGAGACCTGCTGACCCATTTTGGTACACCCCTTTGCTCCAGAACTGGGAAGCTGTTTTCCTGCATATCCAAAGTTTTTTAAAGAGGTTATTTTTTTGATCTTCAATGGGGCTGGAGCAAACTTCTGATGCTTCAGCACGGCCAGAGCTGTCAAAAAGCCACCCAGGACTGTAAAGTCCAACTTTCTTTTTTTAACAGACAGCTGCCTGATCCCATGACTTTTTCAAAACAACGACAACTACAATAAAACCGCCTATGCATTCAATATTTCTATTAAAAGGGTTTGCTGGAGCACAGCAGGGCCTTTTCCTGCAGTGAGGGGAAGGACAGCGCAGCAGGGAAGGGCACCCGCTGGCAGGCAGGGCTCCTGCAAGTGAACAGCATGAAATTTTCATGCAAATTTCCCACCAGGGCCTCTCGAATAAAGCCCCAGATTTCCCTGCCCTTAATGAATAAATCACTCAGCTCATTAGTGGAGTCTCCGTCAAGAGGGCAGCAAGCATCACCTTTGTTGCTGAGTTGACCAAAGGACTGACATGACCAGGGATAAATATTGCTCTTAAACTGGTGCTGATGAAGCCGTGAAAACCATGTTAGCTCATAATCTCACACACAGAGAAGCAATGTGCAGATAATTGAGATATAAGTGCTGCTCAGGCACCAACTTCAGAGATGTTTCTTCCTCCCTTAGTAGGCAAACAAGCCATTTCCAAAGCAGTGAAGCTCTTTAATGTATGTCTGGAGGGGGCTTTTGCACAGCAGCAAAAACAAAGGGGGTCTAAAAAGGTCCTCTATAAATAAATAAATAAATATATATATATATCAGCTGCTGGGGGAGCTGCAGGAGAGGTGTTTTGGTCAGAGTCCTGTGCACAGATGTGTCCTGGGGTGCTGTGCAAGGTCAGCAGCTCAAGCATTTCCCATAATACTCATCCCATGGATGTCGCACAGCCCAATCCTGCAGGACCCTTTCCGGGTTGGGGCCATTCAGGAAGCTCCACAAGCAGGGCCAGTGACGCTGCACAGAGCAAGAGAGCATTGATGGGGCATTGTCACATCCCCTCTGATGCCCATTAGTGGTACCCAACAGGGGCAGCTCTCCAGTCGTGTCTGGCTCTCCCTCCAGCTCTGCCTTCTTCCTCCTTCCTCGTTAATCAAATAAAAAGTAAATTTTCTGGAGCTCGCTCGCATTTTGGAGCATCTGAGGGTCCTATTTTCCTAACCAGGCACTTTGGATGCAGCAGGGAGAGTTCCAGCTCCACATTCAGCCTTGGCTCCACACATGTGGAGCGATCTCAGTCCCTGCCTGGTTTGGGTAAATAGAGGGAGGAGCAGCATCAGTGGTGCTTGTTCGAGAGCAGATCTCTGGTGTTCCTGGATATGAATGTGCTTGCTTCTCCTGAAGAATGGGAAGACATTGGAGGTGTCCAAGAGATAATCCAGTGTATTCCCAGGCAACAAAAAGTGCCAGTGTTGAAGCAAAAGGCTTCTTGTGCACCCTTACCCTGCCCACACACCCCAGGGAATAGGCAGGTCAATGCTCCAACATTTCGTTTTCACAGGACACTGGCCTACTTTAAGGCATGGGCATTGCCAGGGAAATCCTTGCTGGAATTCCACATCCTCCAGATGCAGCTCTCTGTCACCCAGAGGACAGCTTTAAATTTTCTCATATTTTGTACACTGAGCACTCCCAGGCTAAAAGGTTTCATGGCAGAGTCTTGTTGTATTTGTGCTGCAGGTTATTTAACTTACAAGTAATAACATTCTTGGAAAACATGGAAAAACAACCCCACGTGGCTGTGTCTCCGCCCTTGCTCACACTTCCAGAGGGACATTCATTGGCACCTGCCACGCTGTCACTGCTGCACACTTCAAACCCCACAAATTTGAGCCAGAGGTCCTCAGCACCTCCTTTACTGCCCAAGCTTGATAAATCCAATGCATATCCATGGAGTCTACCTGCTATCAATGAAAATATCAATGTGGAAAGCCTGTTACAGGAAAAGTAGACCGGCAGCTCCCAGGCTTTCTGTCAGTATATGAACATAAGGCAGATATCCGCTCTTTAAATATTTTAAATTTCTCACTCCGCAGAGTGGTATAAACAGACACTTTAGTGTGCAGACCTGGGACAGCTTTGACTTCAACAGAGTATAGAGGGAAAGAGGCTGATCCTGACTGATGGGTTGTACTTGTTTAACAGTTCAGCTCCTGTGGGTGTCTGGGGATGTGTCCCTGTGCTGGCACAAACCTTCTGCAGCATTCCCAGTCGCACCGCACTGCTGCAGCTTGTGCTGCCGACACCCTGCTTTCCAACACTTCCCAACAATATTTTCTTCAAGACAGGAACATTTGGAGTTAGGGAAAATCCCCAAAATAACACAGATTCAGGCACCATTACTGCTTTTGCAAAAGCACCACACTCACCTCACCATGCTGTGGTGCAGAAGCTCATGGCTCAGCCCCTGGAAAAAGTTGAGTCATATGAGTACAGTCTCTTGAATGGCTAATGGAGCCCTCAGGAGCTGCTGAAGAGGAACGCTGGGTATTTAGATGGACACTGAGTTTATTAAAAAGACAGGGGAAGGACAGATGTTAGTTCTGTCTGCTTTCGTGCTGTTTCACTTCTAGAATTGCTTCCTCCGGGACTTTAAGCCCTGAGAAGCTTGTGCCTCCAGCCCTACAAAAAGCAGGACCCCAAAACATTGCACAGGGAGACTTGGCTCTGCCAAGGAAAAAAAGGAATGCTGAAGTTGTCTCCTGCATGTTACATTTTCTCTTCTCTGCACCTCCACCAACCCCCAGAGGTGGCACACAGAGGTGTGGCCCATGAGGCCTTGGGGACATCTCCATGGGGACAAAAGCCAAATCCAGCACAGTTTGTAGCGGGAGATGGTGTTCTGGCCATCCTTCCCTCCAAGGAAAAAACTTCACCTTGGTTTCACCTTGAATGAGATGTTCATCCAGAAGCTAAAGAACATTTTACAGCTGTGAATCACAATTGTGTGAGACAGATAATTAGGCAATCAGAGCAATTAGGTGTTAAAAAGACACCAAGTATAGAAATGAGGGTGAAGAACAAGGGAAGACAGGAAAATTCTTGCTAGAAATTTTTAAAATTACAATGATGCAGGAGAAAGATGCTGGAGGGAAGAAAAAGGAAGAAGGCAGAGGGCAAAGTAAGTTGTCTTGGGCAAGGCATACAAAAATTAATAGTTGCCCCTGTGAATTCCTGGGATTTCTGAGGTGGTTGATTTTACTTATCAAAATCAACAGTCAAAAACCTACAGAGGATACCAATTATGCATTATTTGGGCTTTGGAGTTATTAACACTCTTTGCAACCTTTACATTTTGATGCTGTGGTAAGCCAGACGCACCACTTGGAGAACAGTCCTGCCTCCAGGCATCTCCCTGGAGAGCCACATTCCCTATCAGGCTGAAACAGCCTCTTCTTCTTCTGGGGATTACAGTTTGCTTTGCCTGCCTGGGACTTTCGAGTCTCTCATGTCTCATACAAGGCTGACCAAAATGTGGTGAATTGGGTGAAGCTGATTGTAGAGTCATTTCAGGTCTTTCCTTTTTCCAGTTTGGTCATTTGTTCAGGACCTTCAAGGTGAACAAAGAGCACACCTCCATTCAACATATATTCTTTTTCTGTTGATGTATATAAACGTCAGCTATGTCCAAGTCTGGAGCAAAGCTCTGAGCCCTGGCTGTGCCTAGCTCTGGACACTGTTTGTGTGGCTGTGGAGTCTGCTGGGTGTGCTGGTGGAGAGTTCAGAGAGATCCCTCTGGAAACAGGAAAAAATCCCCCCTTCCTTGCAGAGAAGTCAAAGTCTTGGGTGCACCAACCAAGAGAAAGGGAATTTGCAATGCTAAAGAACTTGTGGAGCTTAACACAGCAAACTCCACCCAGCTTTTCCCGTGCTCTGCTTCTCATCACAAAGACCAGATCTGGCACCAAGACAGAGAAGGGACTGTGGCTCTCCAGACTGGGACTGGGACTTGGCGAGGCACTCAAAGATTGCCCCATTTCTCTGCTTGGGAAAAGGGTTTGCCTGACTTGCTGTCTGAAAAACTCAAAAAGTATGGAGTAAAAATTTGGTTTTGGTTTTTGTTGGTTTTTTTTTTTTTTTTTTTACTGGGATTCAGGTGACTGGGTGCAGCTTATAGCTCTGCTCCTGGATTTCTGGCATTTCGTCACCACATTCTGTCTTATCCAGGCACTTCTGCCCATGGATGTGGAAAGCAGTGCTGATTCTCCTCATCAAAACCCACCACAGAAAACCACTTTGGCACAGGCAGACTTTCCTCTCCTCTTGTAGGAACAGCACAGGAAAACTCAAATTGCTGATGGTGACACTCAAGAATTTTTTTAACATTTATCCTGTCTCACATGGGGCTCTCCAGCCTCCCATCACTCAGCACAGCATTTGGGCACCTCCCCAGCCTCCTCACGCAGCACCACATCTCCTCTGTGCCTGCTGAGGCTGCCATCCCCCCTGCCCCTGCCTCCCACCCTCTCCCTTCTCCCCTTGACTTGTTGGACCAGCCCTTCCCCAGCTCTTTGTACTGCTCTTATTGGAAGGCAAAAAAAAGCAATTTTAAGTGCAAAAGAGCTTTTCTGGATTTCACTGATTCTGTTTCACCCTGATGTTTGGGAGTGGGCTGGGTACAGCATGTTCCTGCTGAAGGGACTGAGGTGCAAGGTGCCATGGCACTTTCCTGCTCTGCCACCACATCAGCCTCTGTGCTCAGCTGAAACAATCCCTTCTTAACCCAGCAGACAGCTGGAAAATCATTATCAAGATCAAAATCGTTATAAAGATTTTCTTCCCACTTTCTCCACATGCCAGCAGGGCAAAGGGGACACACAGGGTGACTCTTGCTCTTCTCTCCCCCTCTGATTGCTCCACAGCCCCTCCTGGCACTGACATATTTTTGTATTTTACTCACCCTCCCTTGCATTTGTTTTGTATTTCACCTTCACTCTCTTGCACTTATACCAGCCAAAAATCCCCTTTAGCTCTGATTTCCAAAAATTCCTCAATGCTTTTTTGTGAGTGCTTGCCAGAATTCGAGATTCCATAGCATCTTCCTGGACACATCTGTTCAGCCCTTTCTCTGCCTCGCATGATCCTCTCCAAATCTCACCACACAGGATTAGAAACACACCCCTATTCAACATATGCCCTTTTACTGTTGTTGATGTATATAAATGCCAGCTGTGTCCAAGTTTTTTTAGGGGTTTTTGCCGTAATCAGGCTTCACAATGAAGTTACACTTTCTCACAAGCTCACTGACATTCTTCTTTAAATCGGCTGAGGCACCTGTGCTTTAAAACACTTTGAAAAGCAACTTTATCTATTTAAATGAAGCATGTAATGGCCTTAAAAAGAAAAAAAAAAAAAAAAAAGAGTGGATTAAATATCAAACTTATTGAAGCAAATGGGAGTTTTGTCCCTGACGTCAGCCAAGCCGGGGTTTCACCAAGAATCTGAGAGCACAGATGAGCAGATAATAGAAACGAGCCAGCTGTGAAAGCTGGATCTGCAATCTCAGCCTGAACTCCCCTGCCCCACACAAAGGTTACAGCATGGCTCTGCCTCTAATTGCTGTAGGAATTACCATCCTATTGCATTCTCTGCTATTCCATCACTGAAAGAAGGACACTTCTGATACAAATGGCAGGGGGAAAAAAAGAGAACAGCAAAGCACTGAAACCCATAGGTATTATCCTGCCTTATGCACTTATGAAATGAGAAGGTTATTACCGCAGAGAGGAATTAGGCTACAATGCTGATGCTCTGTCTCGCTGAGGGTTTACAGAGTGGTAATTAAGAGAAGCACTTTCTGTGTAAGAGAGCTCTTCTGCTGCAGAGGAAGAAGAAACATTTCTGCTGGTTTTAATCAGGCATTGATGGATGGCGTTAATCAGCTACGATAACGTGCCAGCGTCTCCCTCACGCTGCGGCTCTGCAGAGCTCCTGGAGCTGCTGGATAACCCCAGCACGCTCCCTGCCTGGCTGGACCACAGCCCCATCACTGGGGAAGCATGCTGAGCCTGGATCTATCAGGACAGGGAAAGTACCAATCCTGCTGTTTATTTAGTTAAAAATTTCCAGCATTGTTTTGGAACCCCTGCAGCTTCGCAGACCCCAAACCCTGAAATCCCTGGGCATACCAAAATGAAAAACCCATTTCTTCACATGAGGCTGCTCCTGCTCATGGGCGTAAATGACTGGAATGAGTTTCAGAGCCAGTGACGCAAGAGGGACACATCTCTGCAGCAGAGGTGGACTCGAAGGACTTTGTGGGGAGTGCTTCTTTCCCAGATGCTCCTATCCCACCTCCGTGAGCAGCCTGGCTTTGGGAGACTGCAGCGAGGCCATCAGGACCCTGGGGTGCTTTGAAAGCCTCTGTGCATGCACACCCCACAGCCCTGGCAGCTCTGATTCCTAGGGGGCTGAGAATCTCCCTGCTATGGGCACGGAAGCACGGCAAGGATAAAGCCCCTGCACTTTGTTCCAAGCCAGGAACACCAACTGCACTGAGTTAAGCCGATCTGGAAAGTTTGGGGTGAGCAGGTTACTCACCACACAGCAGCAGGACCATGTTCAGAGCAGTCTCCAGTGCTGCAGTGATGGGCACCAGGGCTCGACCCAAAACCTGCTCAAGGTCACTGAATCCTTCAGAGCTTTCCGTCTGCTTGGCAGCTTTTGAGACTGGGTGAAAAAAAGAAGTGCAGAAGGCACCTAACTGTGGCTGATGGGAATGATCTCCACTGTGCTGGAGTGCAAATGGTGAGAGAGGGTAGAGAACAGTAAAAATGTAGGGTACTGAGACCCAGACACCCAATGTGCTCCTCTGATTATCCACAGCACTGTCTTTGCTGGGTTTGAGGGGTTTGGATCCGAGGGAAGGTTTGAGGATGTGCAGACTGTGAGAGAAAGCTGAGCCTCCCTCCACAGAAAACATTTCATTTGCATCTTCTGGAAAAGTTGGAAACAATTTTTCTTGTCCTCTTGCTTGTCCAAAATCAGCAGGGGATTTTCTCCAGCATCTGTCTCCTTGGAACATCGTGGGCAGCTTTTATTTTATTTTCAAGCACATCTTGAAAGTGCAGGGAGGGAGAACAGCCCCTGGCTGTGCCTCAACAGAGGGTCAAGCTCTGTGCCAGAGACAGAGCATCGGGCTTGGTGCCAGTGGGTGCAAACACTCGTGCCCTGTGGTCCTGATCCATCCCACAGCTGCCAGACCTCAGAGCCACAGCTGTGGGGGAGCAAAAGAGGATAAAATGGTATTTCTTTGAGTGAAAAAGAGCCTTCCAAGGACACAGCTGTTATTTTGAAGAGTGGGGCAGGAAAGGCCATGGGGCCCTTGCTTTGGTGTGCTGCTCATTGCCAAGGGCACTGCCTGGAGGAAGAGAAAGGGCCATTGGGAAGCACACGTGGGGCAGCCCTGGCTCCAGGTGAGCACCAGGAGCATCTCTGTATCGTTCCTCTAGGCCAGACCAGGTCTTGATGATGAGTTAAGGGAGTGCATAAATGCCTGGGCAGTTTGCAGAGCAGTCCATGTGCCTGTTCCTGCAGATACAGGGTCCAGCTGGAAGCCCATGGAGGAACCACGGCAATTTCAGGAGCAAAACTTGGAAGCAAGAACCTGGTACTGAGCCCACCATGGGATTTGTGTCCCACTGGAGCAAGGAGAAGGGGATAGACAGAGACATCATCTAAATCTCTCTGAGCAGAATGAAGCCATTCCAACATGTGGTTACAACCATGGCCTCATCAGCATCATGGCTGTTGCTGGGACTGGAAAAATGCAGTTAAACAGCATAATTGATGTCTCAAAGTGGGTGGATTTGTTAAACTTAGTTAAATTTTCTAAGCAGAGCTCAAGCAGAGACACTCAAGGGCAAGGAAAAATGCCACTGCTCATGAGGATTGGGTTTTGGTTGGTCCTGATCTGCCTCTTGTGGGATGGCTTCTAGCTACCATGAAGGAAACAGGAAAAAAAATCACAAACCCCAGTGTGGTTTTGGCTTTTAACCATCTCTTAGGGAAACCATAGGTCACACCTTCATCAGACTGACTTTTACAGACCCACAAGGACTTGCAGATGGCTTCTCCCACTGGGTCTCAGGCAGCACAGGCAGCAGCTCCTGCCTTTTTCCCCAGCCTGGGACTGATCACCCAAAACCCTGGCATAGAGAAGATTGATGCTAAAAGCATCTACAGGAACTTTCTGTCCAGCTTCTGTTGTGTGCTGGGGGATGACAAAGGAGCCAGCGCTGTCCCCAGCCTGCAGCTACACAGCAAAATGCAGCTGCTTGGAGAGGAACTGAACTGTCAGTACCAAGAGACAGCACTGCACGTGTCCTTCCCAAGGATAGGGATGTCCTTCCAGGGGATAGGGATGTCCTTCCCGGGGTTAGGGATGTCCTTCCAGGGGATAGAGTTGAGACGAAGAGGGACTCACATACCCCAGATTTTTAATCCTCTGTTGTAAAGTGCTCCAGCGCAAGAGCTACAGAAACTACAACCTTGGAGCGTGGGAATAGCTGAGAGCAGCCTTTGCTGTAAAGTGTGAACAAACAAACAAAGAAAAACTTTTAAAAAGCAACAGCAAACCAGTCCAAGGTTACTGGCCTATACATGTGAATTCAAAGGCAGAGTTTCCTTTTTTAAACCCAAGGTTGATTCTCTCTCAGAGTTATTGTTTGGATTAGAGTCTTGCCCTGAAAGAGGATGAATCTGCCTCTCTGCGCCAGCAAAAAAATGTTGCTATTCACATCTCACTGGAGGTGTTAGACAAAAGTAAGCACCGCCTGTAAATAAGCTGCCTTAATAATTAATTGCCAGCACAGACAGCACAATAGAAAAGCCCCAGAAATAAGTTACTGCAAGTACAATTTCAACCAAACAGTGCATGAACAGCTTCTGAAAAAGCCTTCAAAAAGCAGACCCTGAGTTTCAGAGAGAGGTAAAACACCGCCTATCAACTTGTCTCTGCTCTCTGAATAAGAAGCCTTTTACTCCACTTCAGGTGAGGCAGCACACAGCCCACAAATGAGCACCCATCAGCAGTCCCTGGCTGCCAAACAGGAAAATACAAAAGCTATCAAAGTAGCAGGGATGAGTAAGCAGTGGCATATTCATAGGGAGCAGGGAAGAGGAGGGAGGAAGAAACGGAGAGGGAGGGGGGAAGGATGGATGGATGGATGGATGGATGGATGGATGGATGGATGGATGGATGGATAATGGATGGATGGATAATGGATGGATGGATGGATGGATGGATGGATAGGATGGATGGATAGGATGGATAGGATGGATGGATAGGATGGATAGGATGGATGGATGGATGGATGGATGGATGGATGGATAGGATGGATGGATGTGGTCTGTGAACGTGATCACTAAGAGATATCACCACACAGAGAGAGCAGCCCCATGACGGCCACAGGCATCCTCTGTTGAGGGAAGTTTCATCCAGCAGCAATGGGAATAAGAGGAGGATGAGGAAGGCAGGACCTCCTTAGGCCCTGTCAGGGAGCATAGACTTTATCTGAGAAGTGCAAGGTATGAGGCACAGGGAGAGGACAAGTTTTATCAAAACAAGGTTCAAAAGGGAAGAATATGAAGTGGTCCATGCCCCAAGCCTATCAGTGTTTTAGAGGGATAATGCCCTTAATAACATGCTTTAAGCACTTAATTAGTTCTTCTCTTCTCTTCTCTTCTCTTCTCTTCTCTTCTCTTCTCTTCTTCTATTCTTATTCTTCTTTTATCCTACCCTATCTTATCCTATCCTGTGATTTAGGACAATTCAAAGCTCACTTTAAGCTATTATTAGCAAGTAGGGGAGAGATGGAAGTGACAGGAAGGAGAGAGAAGAAATTGTAAATAGAAAAAAAATACACATTCAAGCAGAATTTATAATTCCCATATAGGGGAAAGAAGTGGTAATGATGCACATCAAACCAAGGAAATTGGCTAATTAAATTTCTTACTTAGCATACATTAACTGAGCTGCAACTTGCACTTCACTGCATTGTCAATACCCAAACTTCTGTTCCTCAGAAGTGAGAAATGCCACAGGAGCAGAGCAAGACAGCTTTATTTTACACCCACTCTGAAGGGCAGCCAGTGTTGGAAGATAGCCAAGACACAGGGTCAGCTGCATGTGAGGCTGTGGTCACTCAGTCCTGTGTAATCCCTGTGCAGGATCCTAGTGGTCACTCAGCTCTGAGTGACCCCTGTGCAAGATCCCAGTGGTCACTCAGCTCTGAGTGACCCTGTGCAGGATCCCAGCCCTGGCACAGAGCTGCAGCATGTGCAGCCCTGAGGTAAAAGGCCACGATGTGCCCATGGCAGGGCAGGGAGGTCACACCGATGGCTTTGGTTCAGGTGTGCTCTGACTGTGAACCAGGAGAGTGCTCTGATCTGACAGCCCTGCTGGTGAGAACCAGGGCACAGGGGTCAGATCAGATTTCTCCTGGCTCACAGGTCTGTTTTGTGGCTGGAGGTTTGTTATTTAGCCACTTTGCTGAGGACAGGAGGACTGCACTAGGACACAGTGACTGTGTGCTAATGACACAGCTCCAGCGCAGCTGATCAATACACCCCTCCCAACCCACACACTCCCACACCCTTAACGCCTGATGGGCTCCAGGTGAAAAGTTCAGATACTTCAGGTTTAAAACAGTTAAAAGTGTTTTTTTTGGTTTTTTTTTTTTCTAGAAACAGTGGCATCACCAGCAGAGCCCACCAAAGATCCCCTAACAGTGTGAGCCAGGAATGGGAAAGCACCCAAACATGTTGGGTAGCCCAAAGATTAGCTGGGAAAACTCTCCTGTTGCCCTTCCAGGATTGCATCCTGCCAGTGCAGCTCTGATCTCCCACACCACTATGGAGAGTCTAAAAGCAAAAGTGCTGAGTGGAGACACATCTGTGTTTTCACCTTACTAGGGCATTTCATGGCCTCTGTCACTCAGCTGCCATGGGGACAGCTAAATACACCAAGCACAGCCTGACACCATCAGCTGGGCAGAAGAGCTCTCCTAAGGCCCCCAGAGAGCATCCCCCTGAATGGCAATTACTGCTTTTAGAAAGGGATTAGTGGGTAATGGTAGGAAAATGCCCACACAGGAGCTGGCAGATGCTGTTATGGAAAATTTTCCCCCTTGGTTTGCTTCAGTTCAGTTTCAGGGAGCCTTTGGGAGCAGGATGCTGTCATGATGCTGGAGTTCAGGCTTAGATAAGTGCTGAATCACAGCAAATGTTTCACTTAAAAGTGAACTTCATTCTAAATGTTACAGATGGGATTATTTTTTCTAAATTTTAGTCAGATATTATGCACATTCTCTTATCAAATCACGTAATTCTAAATACTTAAATCTTTAAATTATGCAAATTTATTGTCTTTTTTTTTTGCTTTTTTCCCATCCTTTGTAGCTAAATGACCAGAAAACTTGGCTGCAAAACTCTCCATCACACATTTTCCCCCAGCCCCTGCATTAGGATTAAAGGTAAAACACTCAGCAAAGTTCAGCTGGGTCTGCAACCCAGTGGCAGGGAGGGATCATCCCATCAGGGTTCATAGGGTGCATCTCCAGAGGAGATGGCAGAAGAGATCCACCATGAACCACAGGAAGGGTCATTCTGGTATCCCAGGCATGTTCTTACATCTGTCTGTCTGCACTGCCTGAAAAAGACTTTCTTGCCAAAATAATCTCTTGTGTGTTACACAATTTTTGCTGAATAACCACCCCAAATTTCCTGTGTTTTCTTGGTGGGTAAAACAGTTCCCATCCCTAACACCTGTAAAAGGTCTTTGGGACAAGAACAGCATCAGACTGAAAGGCCCTTGAGTCAGAGCTTTGTGATGATCAGCTGAAGCCTTTCAGAGCAAGAGAACCATTTGCCATTTCCCACAGATCAATGTTCCTTCAATCCCAAACTTCAAGGTCAGTTAAAATTTCCAAAACGTGCTTGACAGAAGTTGTGCAGTGCTCGTGAGCAGCCACCTCTCCAGAGCCCAGCTCGAGGGAAGAGTGTGTGGTAACCTTCAGCCTGTCTGGATGTCTGATTCCCTGCTTGGATCCTATTATCATCACTCACTGGGGACACCAGGTATGTCTGAAGGAAGCCAAGCCTTCCAGCTTGTCAGCTCTGAAATATTGCCTGAGGCTGCCCAGGCTCTGGTTATTCCTTATTCCGCGTGTGGGCTCAGGGTACCCGCAGCTCTCACCCTCTGCTGCGCAGATGGATTTATCCTTGGACTGCTGCCATTTGCAAAGAGGGGAGAGCTGTCTGCAGCACCAGACAGGAGCAGCCTTTGCCCTTATGAAACACAGCATTACCTGGAATTGCAGTGCCCCGAAAGGACAGAGGGTCCATTGCCCAGTGAGACCCAGCAGTGGGGCCAGCCCAGGCTGGCTGCTGCTCTGCAGCAGGACACGCCTCTCTAATTCCCCTCAAACTTGCTTTCTTTTGTCATCCATGTGTCACTCTCTGCCGATTTCCTCCCACAGAGCGTCTCTAAGGAAAGAGGGGCTGCTGTCAGATGGAAGCACCACCACCCACAGCCTCCCCCTAGGACAGCACCCACCCTCCTGGCAGAGGGGCAGCTGCTCCGGGATCCTCTGCCACAGCCCAATTCCTTGCAGGAATGCCCAGCACTGCAGCTCCTGGAACATATGTCTGCTCCACAGGATGCCTGGGAGCACGGGCTTGTCAGGACTTTGGAGCACCATTCCAAACACAGCCAGCAGCAGGTCAGGGAGACGTGGGGACAGCATTCCTGGAGCGTGGCCAGCACAGAGCCGCTGGCTTTGGACACCCAGAAAGGATAATAAGGGAGATAGACCCCAGCAGGGACACACCTGGCACCCTTGACCAGCAGCGTGGGGCCGTGCAGGACAGACACATGTGGCCACTGCTCTCTCAGGTGAGCATTTGGTGGCAGCGAGGCCAGGGAAGGAGGGTGTGCCTGACCCAGGGAAGCATCGCCCCAAGCCCCAGCCCTGGGAGCGTGTCTGCTCTCCCACATCCAGGTACATGCCCCGGCTGTGGCCAGGAGATTTGGGTGCTACCACCCCCTCCACGCTGCTGTGGACTCAAGGAGAAGCAGCGTTTGGACACCTGAGGTCCATATTTCCCTGCCTGGACCCTGCTTGCCCCATGGCCCAGGCTTCCCCAGGCTGCCCCGGCAGGAGGGGCTGCAAGAGGGTGAAATCCATTCTTTCTGCAGTTTGGAGGAACCCACTCAAGCTGAAGAGCGATCCCAGGTGGTGGTGGGAGGCTGTGGTGCACATCCAGGTGCCAAAAGTCAAGGCAGACCCAGGGAGAGGCTGCATTGCTCTGGGGACGGTCACAGGAGCGGTGCCTCTGCGGGGGTAGAGAGAGGGGGACTCCAGCCTGGGGTCTCTGGGAGAGCCACCAGGCTCAGGGACACGGTGTGAGGGTGTCGCAGGGCTGTGACAGGACCACCAGGAGCAGGGGCTGCTCCTCCCTCAGCAAGGGATGCCAGGACAGCACTTCATTCCAGGTCCCAGGAAGAAAGTTGCATTGCCACGCAGTGAAGCAGAGCTCTTCCTCACGTATCTCAGCCGGGAAACTTTCCTTTTCTAAAGAAGTCTTAGGAAAAGGAAACCTTTTGTGTTCAGTGGTTGTTTCCCCTGTGAAACCACAACCCAAGGCTTTCGGCGCGTTCCGGCTCAGCCATCGCTCCATCTAGCGGGAATTTGTGTCCAAAGCTGTGACACACGAGGGGTGCGACACGGGCGAGGCTCCGGGACAGCGCTGCTGCTGGGACCGAAGGGAGGGAGGAGGGAGCAGCCACGCTCCGACCTCCTGCTCTGCCGCGGTACCCGCAGAGGGTCTGGGCAGGAGGGAGGATGCTCACCAGGGCTGGCAGAAACAAAGCAAGGATTCAGATCTGGGGACTCACGTGGCCCTGAATGGCACAAACCCCCCAGATCCAGGAGTGTGTGCTCCTGGTCCATCCTGGCGCAGGCAAACTGTGAACCTCGATGGGAATTTGAATGGAGAATTCTCCACCTTCCACGGCTCCATTCCACTCCTTCCCCCTCCTCCCATTTGGGGGATGCACCTCCCTACTTAACTTAATCCTTTATTTTTAAATTTCCTTTTATTCTTGTTAAAAAATGTATTAGACTAGATCAGAAAGTAAGTTTTTAAGCCCAGAATCACAGGCTGCTCTATAACTCCCACCACCACACTGACAGTCAAAGATCTGTTCAGCCACAGAACCAGAAAAAATTGCCTATTCCTCTAAAGATAAAAGAGAAAACCAGAAGGTACTGTGTGAGAAAGAGAGGGACACCAGAACAGGGTGTTACATTTTTAGCTAAACAAGGCTTATGCAATGTTCTCTGCAGGTGCTAATTTTTGTGCCTGTCCTCTCTCTCCAGGCCCTGACAGTCCCTATCCACTGCTCATTGTTAGCAGAGATAACAGGCCCAAAAATACCGAGCTCTGAGTGAAAACAGGTGTCTACATTGAATGATGACCTTAAATATCCTCATGAAAAGTCAGTGACGTTCCTGCATATCTGTGAAGCTGCACAGGAGAAAGTCCCTGGAAAGCAAGTGGTGTTTGTTCTGCTGTTCTAGAATCCATTTCTTTCTCATGGAGTGTGGAGAGAACTGAGATGAGATGAGATGAGATGAGATGAGATTAGCTTTTACCTGGCTTGGTACCATCACTGCAGTTTTAAATAGGATGGGCTGTTGCGGTTCATGACAGAGAAACACCTCAGACTGCCCAAATTCCCTTGGGGTGAGTAAACTGAGGATGAGGTGCCCGAGGGTGGATGGGCAGAGATGTCACTCCTGCTCACCAGTGGCAGCACCACACTTCATTTCTTCCCTGGAAATAAACCCCTGGAAACTGTAGCAGCATTAGGTTACGGACATAATTTTCCTCGTATTTAAAAGAGGAAAAATCAAACATCCTCACTTGCATCAGCAGTAGTGTGGCCAGCAGGACCAGGGCAGTGATTGTCCCCCCTGTACTTGGCACCGGTGAGACCACACCTCAAATCCTGTGTTCAGGTTTGGGCCCTCACTACAAGAAAGACATTGAGGCAATGGAACTGAAGGGTCTGGAGAACGAGTCTGGCAGGGAGAGGCTGAGGGAGCTGCGGGTTCAGCCTGGGGAAAAGGAGCTCGGGGGGACCTTCTCCCTTCCTGCAACCACCTGAAAGGAGGCTGTAGCCAGGGGGGGACGGGTCTCTACTCCCAAGCAGCGAGCCAAAGGACAAGACAAAATGGCCTCAAGCTGTGCCAAGGGAAGTTTAGACTGGATATTAGGAAAAATTCCTTCACCAAAAGGTTTGTCAAGCACTGGAACAGACTGCTCAGGAAAGCGGCGGAGTCACCATCCCCGGAGGCACTTAAAAGACGCGTGGCTATGGCACTGAGGGGCGTTGTTCAGTGCTGGGCCGGGGTCAGAGGTGGACCCGGAGGTTCCGGAGGTCTCTCCCGAGCGGAGCGAGCCCAGCGCGCGGGACCGAGCTGGGAGCGCAGCGGCGCGGGGCGGGCGGCAGAGGGCGCCAGAGGCCGCGCGGAGAGCCCGCGCCGCGGGGACAGCGACAGGGACAGGGACAGGGACACGGACAGGGACACGGATAGGGACAGGGACAGGGACAGGGAGAGGGACAGGGACAGGGAGAGGGACAGGGACAGGGACACGGACAGGGACAGGGACAGGGGCAGGGACACGGACAGGGACAGCGACAGGGACAGGGACAGGGAGAGGGACAGGGACACGGACAGGGACAGGGACAGGGACACGGACAGGGACAGGGAGAGGGAGAGGGACACGGACAGGGACAAGGACAGGGACAGGGACAGGGACAGCGACAGGGACAGGGAGAGGGACAGGGACAGGGAGAGGGACAGGGAGAGGGACAGGGAGAGGGAGAGGGACAGGGACAGCGACAGGGACACGGACAGGGAGAGGGAGAGGGACAAGGACAGGGACACGGACAGGGACAGGGATATGGACAGGCACAGGGACAGCGACAGGGACAGGGATACGGACAGGGACACAGACAGGGACAGGGACAGCGACAGGGATACGGACAGGGACAGGGAGAGGGACAGGGAGAGGGACAGGGACACGGACAGGGACAGGGATACGGACAGGGAGATCGACAAGGACAGGGACAGGCACACGGACACGGCCAGGGACATGGACAGAGACAGGGAGAGGGACAGGGTTACGGACAGGGACAGGGATACGGACAGAAACACGGACAGGGAGAGGGACAGGGACAGGGACACGGCCAGGGACACGGCCAGGGACACGGCCAGGGACACGGACAGAGACAGGGAGAGGGACAGGGTTACATACAGGGACACAGACAGGGGCAGGGACACGTATACGAACAGGGACAGGGAGAGGGACAGGGATACGGACAGCGATACGGACATGGAGAGGGACAGGGACACACACAGGGACAGGGATACGGACATGGTCAGGGACAGGGATAGGGACGCGGACACAGAGAGGGACTGGGACACGGACAGGGACAGGGTCACGGGCAGGGGCAGGGGCACTGCGGGAATCTGCCGTGTCCCCCCGGCACGAGGCATCCCCTGACACACCGCGCTCCAGCCGCCACCAAACTGCGGGCCGGCACCTTGTCACCGCCTGGCTCTTCCCTGTCCCCCCGCAGCCGCTGTTTCGGGAGTGGGTGATGGCGATGCCGCCCTGGAGGGCACCGGGAGGGACAGCGGCTGCCGCAGGTTTGCGCCCTGGCACATCCCGGTTCAAAGCTCCAGCAGTGACAGAAATTCTGCATTTTCACCTCTTCCCTTCCCGTGATACACTGTTAGGTGTTACAGGCTTATTGCACGAGTATTCCAGGAGCATTGCATGGGAATTCCAGGGGGAAAGCTCTGGGCTGCAGTGTCCCTCCGTGCCTTCGCAGAGAAGTTGGCCTTAGTTCTTCAGGCACCCAGAGAGACCCTGCTCTTTCCAGCTCAGATGTGCTGCTGGTCACCCTTGCTGAGAGGTCTCGGGGTCTGGGCCAGGGATCAGCTCGGGGCTGTGATTTGCAGCCCTTACTGCACAGCATTGTCTTTTAGAGACCTGACATCCAAACGAATTTCCTATTTCTGTGGCTCTTTCAATTTCCTCTTGTAAAGTAAAAAATAGAAAACACATCTCAGTCAAGGGAGGGGGAACAAAAGCAGAGGCTTTCACAGGTGTCTGTAATTGAAACTCCAAAAGCAGGGGGTCATCTCCAATGGCTTTTTCGTGCAGGTGACCACATACCTCAGTGACCATTGCAATGAAAAACACATGACTTAATAACTCCTTTTACTGTTACCTTTATTCCCAAGAAGCAGGTTTGAATTACGTGTTGGAGTCACTGTTTAACCCAGCTCTGTTTGCCTGATCAGTGCTTATTTTGGAGTAGATCCTTTCCTCCCTTGGGGAATCAGGGAATCACCTCCAGCTGCCTCTGGCACTTCCTGGCTCATCAGAGTGATCCCACCTGTACAACATCCAGTTTTACAGCCTATACTCTGAGTAATAAACTACTTCAGTTAATAAAAAACAATTCTAGATTACTCAAAACTGAAGAGTCCTTTCTACTAACAGAAGGACTAATAAGGGACAAGATACTTGCAGACAATATTTTTCATTTTCTTTTTTGGGTTGAATGTGTACAATGAGCTTTTTAATTCATCTTCATAAGAAGAAGTCAGATGAGCCTCGATTCAGATAGTCAGAAGTTTTGGGCAACCCAAACTTTCTCTGAATCCCAAATAAAAGCAAACAATTGTAGTGACCCAGATGCTACTGTCCCTTGGAGCTACAGGGATCACTTAGAGACTCCAGATGCAAAGGGGTGCTCTGCAAATACGCTCTTCATCCTAGACAGGATGAATCCACAACCTCCCGAAGTCACAAGTGCCAGCATTCCCACCAGCCCTGGAATGATTTCTTCATTGTGATGCTCATTCTTGTGCAAGTTGAGCTTGTTTGAGTAAGCCTAATTCATGGCATTAGCCATAAATTGCAACTCACTTTATATTCATTTTCTTCTCTCCCATTTTCATTTCATGGATATATTCTGTCAGGAGATGCTGTTCTTGTGGCTCTCAGCATCCTCACAGCTACAAAACTGCGTCTTGAAGCAGAACTCCTTAAAGTTATGAAAACACAGTTTTAGGAAACCATGATGTGACCTGCAGCATCTTCATAAAAGGCTAAAAGCAATCTGTGAAGCACATCAGAAGTACATTTGTATGGGTAAAATTACATATGAATATGTTTTTAATGTTTTATTCATAGCAGCATCGCACTGATAAATTATAGGGTACAAACTGTGTGACAAGACATAATTAGGAGCACTATTTATTTTAATTAAGGTGTATTATTAGATATAGTACTCCAGCTCCCCAGAGGTGCAGCAATAGCTCTCTGAAGGGATGTATGCAAAACATCCTCTCATCATACAAGAAATCTGCTTCACATGCTGTAATTCCTGTGCAAATCATACTCACAGAGGAAAAAAACTACCCCTTGTGAGAGCTTAGGAAATCCTGCTTTGCTGGTGAACATGAGAAATGGAGTTTCAAGGGGAAAGTATTGCTGCAACTCAGAGACTCAATAAGTGGCAGAACAGACTCTCAGCTTCTGGCATAATCCATGTTGATGGTGAAAATATTTTGCTGCTTTGGATGTCGTGGGGACATCTCTTGCTGGCTAAAGATGTTTTATGTCTGGGCTGGCATCAGGCATCTCTTCAAATGCATTTTCCCTGTAGATTAACAGGTGAGTTTTCCAGTGTTTTTTTCCAGGCCTGGAGGACACAGTGGTACCTGCACATCTTTCACTGGCGTCAGGCAAAACTTCTGCCCAACACGGGCTGAGCTCAGAGGTGTCACCTGGGGAGAGCAGACACTAAATGGTGATTTTGTTTCCTGTTGTTGAACAGGTGAAGAAGCAAGTAAAGGAAAAAATTCACACTCCAGAGTCTATCCAGACACATCACATCTGGCTTTCTGCCTGCCCTGGGGGCTGCTCCTTGCATCCTTGTCTGGATTGCAGCAGCATCCCTGGGGTTGGCAGCTGCAGCCCTGCCCTCACCCTGGCCCCAGCTGCCTCCCAGTGCCCAGGCTGCTCCTGGGACAAGGAATCACCCGGCACAAGGCATTTCCTCAGGCAGCACCACTTTCATACGAAATGATACAAAGCCAGCTTAGGTGAAATGTCATTTACAGGGAGAGGGGAATAGGTAAAAATGGAGCAGTTGCACCAAATGCTGAACTGGGACAATCTTTCAACCCCTCAAATCAGATTGTTAAATCCCTATCTAGAAATCCTAAAGGCACAAAATGGATGTTAGAAGCAGGGAATGAGAGGAGTCCAGCATTGGGCAAACAGGCTGATCCAGGACCGTGACAGGCAGCACCCTCCTGCTCTTGCTACAGAAGTTCTGTGTCCCACACCATCCTGGTTTCTGCCCATGACTTTCTACCCATGACTTTGAGATGCCAGACCGGGATGATGAGATTTCTCCTGGAGTGCCCAAGGACTTGGATTTTTTTAACAATATTTCAAACAGCCTGTCATTTTAAGCCACTTTGGGAAAGTTGCAGGAGTTAATAACCATTTCCATGAGTGGAAAAAAGATGACAAGAACTATCTCTAGAGAAAGTTTCCATCCCTGAAGGCCAGAAACACTGATTCCTTGTCTCTTTGCAAGAAACATCAGAAGGAAGGAGATCTCTGAATTTTAATGCATGTTTCTGCATGTGATTAAGCCGTGTGAGAAGATGGCAGCGCTGCTGCTGCCTGTATGGACCACTGAAGATTGGTGCTGGCAGGGGAAGGAGAGGGCAGACAAAGGTCACAGCAACATCCAGGATGTCCTTTGCCATACCTGCTTTGGTCTCAGCACACACAGAAGCAGCATTTCCATGCACACATGGGTACTGAGGGGCCAGGCTGACCAGCCTAGTGTGAAGGCTCCCCACACCAGATGCATGATCTCATATTATCTCTGCTTCCTCACCTTTAAAACTGATCTGATTAATTAGACTCAAAAAGCACAGGTATCTGCCAGGTAGGTGCTGGAGCCTGGGAGGGAGCCTCAGCTGGATACAGGTCGAGGCAAGGTGATCCGTGGAGTGATTTTTGAATGAAATCAACAGCAAAATGGTGGATGAGCTGCGCTCCAGGGGCACAGCTGCAACCCAGTATGGGCAGGGTCTGATTGCGTGAGAGGCTGCAAAGTGTTGGCAACAAACAGCATCAGGGCACAGGGAGATGGGAGCAGGGATTCATCCCCTGGACCTTCTGAAGGTAGGAATTAAGCCTAAAGAGAAGTGTTCTGGTAAACAATAATTTTCTGTGTTATGCTGACACCGTGTCTGTTCCAACTTTCAGCTCATTCCACTTTTATTAACGCTAAACCAGGGGTAAATATGTGCTAGTGGCATTTGTAAAGCGCCACCAAGAATATTAAGATCAGAGCTGTACAAAAGCATCTGTCCCTGCTTTTACCCCGAGGGTTTCTCTAGGGCAAGGGGAATCCCACAGATCCGTGCTCCCACCCACGCCTCCAGGTGGGAGCACACGGCCTTCCCTGGCTCCATCTCCTCCTCTAACAAAGGGACTAAAATCCATCATATTGGAAAAGGGCAGTCAAGTGAAGGCAGTCCATATTAACGTGCTGCTTATTAAACGGAGAGGAAAGGCTCTTCACAGCCACCTACGCAGATGCACACATCCGCAATTATCTTTTTAAATTCTAAATCAAAGCAAATTAGCAGCCTAGCGCTGAGCAATAAACATGATTTGATTAGGTATTCCATACCCAGGGTACGACAGGATTTTTTTTTTTTTAAGTACTCAATTACCATCATGATCCTGAGTTCTGTGTGTTATAAAGAACTCACTGCCCTGTGTGACAGCTCAGTGCACGGAGTCAGCTTTCAGCTTTTGTCCTGGAACACTGAGCAGACACTGAGATCACAAGAGCTGGCAGCTCTGCAGCTCACTGTGCCTTGGGTGGCACTGCCATTGTCATCTACAGCTCCAGCTCCTGGAGTCACCAAGGGCAAGGTCCTGCTCCTGAGCTGGGGAAAGCCCCAGAACCAGCACAGACTGGGGACAGGGGGCAAAGAAAAGTTGGGCATGACCTGGCAATGTGCACTGGCAGCCCAGAAAGTCAACATATCCTGGGCTGCATCACAAGCAGCGCAGGCTGCAGGTTGAGGGAGGGGATTGTCCCTCTCTGCTCTGTCCTTGGGAGACCCCACCGGCAGTGCTGCCTCCAGCTCTGGGGCTCCCAGCACGAGGAACACCTGGACCTGTTAGGGCTCTGCTGTGAAGAGGTAAAGAAACTCCTCATGCTGAGGGCAGTGAGGCACTGGAACAAGCTGCCCAGAGAAGCTGTGGATGCCCCATCCCTGGGAGCGTAAAAGACCAGGTTGGATGGGGGTTTGGAGCAACCTGGCCCCTTCCAACTCAACCCATTCAGATTCTAAAATTCTGTGATTTGCAAAACCCTTAGTTTTCAATTTCTTATTTAAAAACATGTTTCTATACTTGTGGCTGATGAGAAAAGCTCGAAAATATGCTTAAAGCTTAAGCCCTCCAAATTTAGATGGCAAATATATATTTTAAGTGTCCTAAATCTCAAATCACTCTGGACTCCAGGCTCTCTGGGATGGCAATAGCAAGTGCTGGTGCTCACATCGCTCAAGTGAGCCATACAATTCCAGAGGCCCTTGCACAGACAACCCCTCCTCTCTGATGCTGTCAGATCAACAAAGAGGACTAAGGGTCCAGAGGAACTTTCTCCATCACTAAGGTCATGGGTTTGTGCTCAAGAGCTATGGCAGTTAAACATGAGAGACAAGGATGTCTGTTTGGGAGACTCAGCATACAAATGGCTCAACAGCTAAATATGCAGCATTAGAAAAATGTTTAATGCTCATTAGCCTTAAATAAATATATTCTTACAGGAGAGACACTTGTGTTGAGCAATCATCACAAAGTTGCTGTGATGATGGACATATAAACAGTAAATCTGTTACAAATCTGTCTGTAAAGGGCTTGCTTCTCACCAGCTTTCAATTCACTCCAAAAGTGATGCAGGAGGTGAACATCGGGAACACAGTGTTCTGCCAGGCTGCACACCCAGAAAAACCAACAAACAAAACAAATCAGCATTAGAAGGCTCATACAGCCATCCTAGAGCAATTCCATTACAAAATCCACTCCCTCCAAGCACTTTCTCCATGATGTCCAACCCTCTTGATGTCACTGCTGCCTTTAACAGAGTGTTTGGTCACACTTGTGGGTGAGCAGCACCAAGCCAGACACAACGAGCACAGCTGGGAGGAGAGGTGAGGTGTAGGCAACAGATGTGCTGCAATTCCCATCCTCATTCCAGAAGGGAGCATCCTTACCCTTGCCAGGACCACAAAACACAAATGATCCTGTTTTCCCTGTCAGAAGCCACACAACCCTGAGACTGCAGCCCAGTTTGCTGGGAAAGCAGCACTCCGGTGGACTCTGTGACACTCTCTTGCCTCTGCCTACTGTCACCTGTTTATAAAAGGATCCATCAGTGCCTCTTTGTGCAGGAGGAGCTGCAAGTAATGATTATGGTGGAAACCTCTGCCACCCGTGTGTCAGCTGGTACTTTATTCCTCACAGCAGCTGCAGCTAAGGGGGAATGGAGATGTCATTTTCAGGCACCAGGAAAGTGTTTGGAAAAGGAACAGGTGGCAAACAGTCAGGACTTGCAGAACAGCACACAGCAACAGGCCACACTGATAAGGCTGTATTTCCTCCTTCCTTTCTTCAATATTTTCTTCTATGCAGACACAATAACTGGCACTGTCACACACACTCACTGTCACATTAAAGCATTTGCATGTTCTGTGTGTTTTACAGACAGAAGTGAGGCAGATGTTGGTCTTTTCTAAGTTACCAGGATGAGTTTTTATCCTTGCTGAAACCGGGACTGGCAGAGCACGGAATTGCAAGAGAAGTCAGCAACGAAATCAGAGGTGTGGGTTTGTGCATTTGCAGCCACAAAACACACATTTTGGAAGAAAATTGCCATGATGGGTAAAAATTAATCAGGAGTAGTGAGTGGAATCAATGCAGGAGGCTGGGACAGGTGGCTCTGGCTCTGTCTGGAACCTGGGTGACCCCAGCTCTGGTGCTTCAGGTGTGGCTGTGAGTTTGATAATACCAGAGATCAGTACAGCTACTCCCATGCTTCATGTTAAACATGTATTTTCATTCCCCAGGGAAAATCCATTACCTGGACTTTCTCCACTGGATTCAGTAGGTAAAGGGCATAACCCAAAGACAGCAACTCAGTTTTTGCTGATGTATTAAATTTTCTCCATATGGCACAAAGGGGTATTATTGCTTTCCTAAAAATCCAGGGAGCTGCACTCACCACAGCAAAGCAAACCAAACTTTCGGCAGAAAGAAGTAAAGCAAAGCAGCACTGGCTGCAACAGCTCCTTCAACCTCCTTTGTCATTTCCAAATTCGAAGTGCAGAGAAGCCCAGGAATCATGATTTTTCTGCTATGAAATATGATCCAGTGCCAGCTGGTGTTTGCTATGGCCATTTCTCAAAGAAGAAACAGATTTAAATCTTTATAGATAGAAAAAGAGCTTTTTCTGCCTTTATATTTCCCATGCTGAGCTTAAAAATTTTATGGGATGGTGCTATCAAGCCTGTAAATTTCCTGACAGTCCTTTGAAGGATATACCTCTCTTTATACTTCTGCCCCTCTTTTTTCTTATCCCTTAGAGGATGCTTATGCTTAGGACAGAAATTTCACCTGTGCTCGGTAAGGGCTCCATGGCTGTTTGCAGGTTGTGTGTGGAGGGAGAGTGATGAATTCCTGGAGGTCTGTGTAACTGAAGGTTAAACAATTAATAACATCAGTTAGATCACCTGAATAAATGACAGAACTACCCTGAAGTGTGGCACGATGTGCTCGTGATGTCGTTAAGAGGAGGTACAAGGAGGTGGTAAGTTAGCACTTATGCCCAGTGTGGTGCTTGAGGAAAAAAAAATCTTCAAAGTTTCTCTCCTTGTTTGTTCAGAGTTTGGATAAACTGCAAGACTTCTGCAGGGTTTCAGCAGTTATGAAGTATTGCTGTTGCAGAACTGGAAATGAAAATTCCCATTTCAGTTTCCCCACACTGAGGACATTATTATAGTGGTTTTGTTTCAGTTTTGTTTTCTCAATTAGTTTCATATCAGTTACTTTATTATTTGATACTTTAATAATTCATTTTGCCCTCCTAGTCAAAAAGCCCCAAACTAGTTTCATTCAAATTGAATTTCTTGCAATATACTTCAATTTAAATGGAATAATTTACTAATTTGTCAGCACCCAGAGGCTCCTAGGCTTACAAAATCTCACACACACCCCATTTTTTGGGCAGGGTACATTTTATTTCATTGCTCGGAGGCACTAACTTGAAGTTTCCACTCTTGCTTGCCATTATCCTTGCATCTCTTTCAAAGCAAGCAAGACCACTGCTCCATGGGATGCTCAGCTCTTCCAGCTGCAGGCTGAGGCCCAGTGACTCAGTTCTTGGGAGCCATCCCATCCCAGCCCATCCCATCCCATCCCCTGCATTCCCTGGCTCTGGAGCTCAACATTTCGTTTAGCTCTTACAGCTTTTTTGGTTCTCAGAAAGCCCCCGTGTCTCACATCCACGTGAGAGCTCTGTGGATGGTTTGTCATTGAAAATGATCCACAGAGAGAGGCACAGCAGGTTTTGTTCTCTCGATGTATTGCCCACGAGTGACTGATGCTCCCAGGGCTTCACACAACCCCCGGCTCGCCCTGTGCTGAGAGGGATGATGTCACTTAATCAGATGATGTCACCAGATAAAACAGAGGAGTTTCCAATCCCATAACCTTTCTTCCAGGTGCACACATAACTCTGAGCTTGGCCACTTGATCACCTCTTCTAGGAAGATATTCTAGGAAGATTTTTCTCTCTCCTTGTAAAGCATTTTACAAACATTCTTTTCTTCTACCTACCAAGATCAAGGGAGATACCTCTTTAATAATTAGACTTTATTATATTATCTGTTCCATGGAAGCAGAAATGCAATTCACAATAAAAAACTTCTTGGATAAGAGAGGAAATGAAGCTGTATCAGTCACCATGGACAGAGAAGAAAAGGCTCTGTAAAATCAACAGGTTGAGATATTCACTGCAAAGAAACTCTGGAGGATCTGCTTGTGAGCAAACTGCTCGATTTCTGTTCCAGAGCCATGCCATGACCCCATGCTCACGTGAGGAACAGACAAGTTGAAGAGCACAGATGGAAATGAGAGCTGCTGCTCATGCTGCAGACAGCAGCCTGGACAGGTTAGAGATTGTTCAGAGGCCAATGACACAAAATATATTGCTTTTAACACCCTAAGTAGTCCTTTTAATATTCTGGATAGCTTTCACACCCTGCTGGGTGCTCTGTCACAACGCTGGTGGCATTGGGAAGGCCAGATAAAGCAGTCTACAGCCCAACAGCAGCTACAAAGTCTGGAAAGTTAAATTAGTGGCCACTGCAGCCTTCTCTAGGCAGAGGGAAAAGGAGCCAGAGGCAAAAGCAGTATGAAATGAGAGTACAAAGCACTGGACTAACCAACACACTCATAGCATGAGAAGCAAGGCGCTGGTTTTGGCAGGGAGGTGCGAGTGTCACTCAGTCCAGGTAGAGCTACATGGGTTTGCTGTGTTTGAAACTCTGCTGGAGATGATTTAAATATTTGTTGGACCACAGCTCCTCTGAGTTCTGCCCTTAGGTGATGATAGCTGTAACTGTCCAGCCCCTCAAGGATGCTGGAAGAGGAAGGATATGCCTGGGTTTGATTCCTCCCTTTTTCTTCCAGTTCGTTTCAGTCACATCTGCGGAGTCTCTCCACAAAACTGCCTTTGTCTGCAGTATGTGTGCAGCTGCAGCACCATCCAGGTTGGAACGCTGGTGAGCCACCACCGAAGGGCTCTGTGGATGCGCTTTCCCCAGGTGAGCAGCAGAACGTCACTGCAGACAGAACGGAGCTGGTTTGTGTCACATCTGTCAGGCCTTGGTGCTCCCAGCCCAGACAGAGCTTGGGAACTTTTTAACCCCTCCCGACTCATCTGCAATTCTGATTTTTCCGAGCTGGCCTGGTGGCTCCAGTCTGCCTCTCTCCATGCTGGGCTGGAAGGCACAATGGTCACATGAAAAATCACACTCTTCTCTCCCTTTCTCCTTCAAAAATATTTCATTGCTTGAACAGAACACAGACAATTCTGAGCTGCTTTAAAGCGCACACCTTTTTTCAGTGGGTTCCTCTGGGAAAGGCTGGCTTTGCCTGCTCCTATCACAGAGCTCCTCTTCCTTCCCTCTGCTCCAGCCCGGCCTCTGGAATGCTGATGGCCTCCAATTCTTTTGGACCCCAGGGGTTAACTCAAATGTAGCTCAAATACATATTTTCTTCTGACAAAGACAGTTCTCTATCTTGTGTTACAAAGTCCCTTTTAACTGCAGGAAAGGACCGTATGACATAGTTATTGTCAATAAAAAGCTGTGAGTTTATCAAGTTTAAATATCAAGTCCCAAAAGCCATGAAAATGCTGAGGATGTATAGTTGCTTATTAAGATATCTGCAGTATCTGTAAGGACAAAATTCCTCACTAGAAAGGACTGTTCACAACACTCCAAATGAAATGGAATTAAGTGAGGATCAGTTGTACAAAGACACAAAAAGCAGGGAGGGAAACTTGGTTCATCTTTTTGATGTAGCAGCCTCATGTAAAAGTCCTTTAGTTGGCATACTTATAAAATTTGGCCTCTTCAGCTTAAAATACTTCTTTTTTTCTTTTTTATGTAGCTTGCTACAAGGAAACACCCTAGACAGACCCACTCAAAGGTGTGTCTGATCTGGCGTGCTCCCTATTACTGATGCTTCCTGCCTCACAGACACAGCCTGGTCTCTTTCTGACAAAACACTGCTCGAGGATCAGAGAAATTTACCCTCTTGGTAAAGGTGGGAGTATTTTCCCAAGCATCCCTCACTCTTCACACTTGTCTGCATACATACTATGAAGGTTAAAATTCCCTTGGCAGAGCTCATCTCCTGAGGGCTCAGTCCTCCAGGGAAAGCGCCTGTATCCCACTGAGGAAGCTCCTCAAGCATGTCTGTCCCTTGGGAGGAGTCTGGGCTTCCTGGGAGGAAGGTAAAAGCCAGACTGTGCTTGGGAGTGCGTGGGGATGAAATGAGCATCATCAGCCACTTGTGGAACAATGGATTTTCTCACTAAATACAGTGATTTATTTTCTCGAGGGTAGCAAAAGAGAGAAACAAAATGCCCACAGAGGTTGTGGCATCTCCATCCTTCGAGATACTGAACACTTAAACCCCAGAGGTCTACTCCAGATGTATTTTTGCAAATCTCTTCCACAATTCTACTTGAGGAATCTTGACTCTCAGCAAAGAAAGCTTCACAGTAACAAGTGGAGCCCCATCTCAACTTTAAACATATCCCTAACCAATGGAATGTCTTTCCTATTAGACATGTTCTATATTTACCTTTGAATAAATATTTTATCAGGACAGGCTTCCTACAAAGAACACAACTTTTTTATGGACCTTTTGTTTCTGTAAGTAACTAAATGACAACATGAAAAGATACTTCTTTTTCCCCTGAACACAGAGGACAGGATCAATTGGACACTTAAAGTATCATGACCTTCCACTAACAGAAAAGCAAGTTGGTAACAGCAATGCTGTATCAGAGTACTCCATCAAACCCTTTCTCTACCACTAATCACACACACTGTAACATCTGTGCAAGCCAGTTGGCTCTGGACAGCTCCTGTGGTTCTTGAAAGACTATTTCTTGGCAGGTTGTGTTTTTCACTCTAATTGAAAGGTTAATCAAATCAGTCATACTTGTATGCAGGCTAAATAAACACACTGTCTTCACTGATGATGAAACAGATGCATTACCACTCATGTTCCCCATGGGGTTCATTTGTTCCATGATCACATTTGGTTTTCTTCAAGCTTCTCTATGCGCTGTCTGACAGCATTTTGGATAGTTTTTGTAAGGAAATTTACCTTGCAGATGCTACTGCACTCACATCTTAACACTTTTTGGCAAAGTTATTACATATCCTCAACATTGCTTCATTGTGGAAAATGTGGAGGAAACCAATCCTAAAAAAAGGTTGGAAACTCCTAGTGAGCATAAGTGCATGATGGAGTGAAGCAGTCTGAAACTGCCAACACATCCAAAGCTGGTTTGTCTCTGCCTCTCCCTCGGTGCAGGGTCTCACCTTGCACCAATCTGTTGCAGCAGGTCTCTTCAGCTTCTAGGACCCAGTCCTGCAAGGTCATGAGCCTTGAGCTTGACTTTGTGCACAACTGAGCTGACTCCTGACACGTGAGTGTCTCTCTGGAAGCAGCAGTGACATTTGGTAGGACAACACATTGTTGGGAAGGCAGTGGAAGAGTGGCTGAATGCATGACAGGTACAAACTATGCATTCAAGTTACGTTTTGTGTACCACAACACTGCCAAGCATTCAAAAGCTGCAAGAGCTGATAATTGTTTTAAAAGGCACCCAAAAATCTTCCTGCAATTTGGTAACTAGTAAAGTGAAGAAAATCTCAAGCCATACAAAGATTAACACAGATTTAGATAATTTCAACATTACATTCCTAAGTGGGGAAAAAAGATGCATTTGTTTCTCCATAATAAAAAATAATAAATTAAAAACAGTAATAAAAAACAGTATTCATGCAATGCATGATGACATTTTTTAGGGTGGGAATAACTTCATTTATTTTCTGTGTTATAAAAGATTTAGATAACTAAACCACTTTGCTGAACTGTTCAGAGATGTGTCTCTGCAGGGCTCTTAAGTCAGGTTTCAGAGATGTTCTCTCCCTCCACTGATAGGGAGACCAGACTCACCAGGATCACACATCTGAACAATTTAAGTCATTTGCAAAACAACTCATCAACCAAAAGTTAACTCCCACTGCAGTCCCTCCTTTTAAAAAATATTTTTAAAAGTTAAAGCATAAAATCATGTTATGAATTTTCAGCTTTAGGTCTCCACATTACAGACTTTTCCTTCATCTGTCTTGTAATGAAATGGAAACTGCACTTCGGAGAGCTGAACCTCACATTAAGAAAAAACACAGAATTCTGACATAACAAATAAATGGCATTTGTCAAAAAGTACCATTTCTTCCCATCCTGTACCACATCTTTTTAACCTTTGATTCACTTCAAACCACCACTTTGATAAGTGCATCATTCTCATTTATTCCATGTTGTCACCAAAAGTCACAGTGGTAGAAATTTTACCATTCCTGTGATCCTCACCTAGCCCCTTACTGATCCCAAAAGAAAAGCTGAACACAGGAGCAGGTCAGGACACAGCTGAGGAAGCAGAGCCAGCAGGAACAGGCACAAGGCACACACTGACCTCTGTGGGACCTCACTCATCTGACATTTACTGCCATTGTGCTCTTACAGTAGGAATTTGTCATTCACTCAAGCACTTTGCTCAATTGAGGCACTGGGAGAAAGGCATCAGAATCAGTAAATCCAAGCACCAGCTGGATTTACATTTTAAGCCACAACACAAAAGAGAGATTTGAAATTAGGAATTTCCCTGATGGGGAAGCGCAGATACTCACTTGCCTGTACAGCATCAGAGTTCAATGTCTTGCTGATCGGAAGAAAATAAATGCTTTTGGGATCACTTTTTTATCTACTGAAATCTAAACTGATAAAAATGGTCAAATCAGATTATTAGAACTGTGTGTGTTTTAGGAAATACAACTGAATATAGATTCGGGAAACTTTTTTTAATATTTATTTAGTAAAACTCACTATACAAACAAAAAGTTATCACAACAGTGTAATATGCAGGGTTATAGTTTTTCCTTCCTTCAAGCTGCTTTTCTGCTTCAATAAAAACACATATATACATTTACAACGATTTCCCTTTAAACCACTGGGATTCATATATTAAAACATACCTGGTAAAATAAGCTTAAAATAATGTCACATTGCTTGGAAAAAGATTTGAGTAATTTACTCTTACCAGAGTGCCACTGTTGCACAGTATTCAAAAAAATGAACGACCACTAAAATATAGAGTAAAACATTTAAAAGTACATTTATTTCAAATGTGGGCAAAATATCAATATAAAAGAAAATAGAGTATAAGAAATAAAAATAAAGTACAAAACATTTTCATCTTCAACATCCATAATTTAATAGATAGCAAGCCCTTTTATTTTTACATCCAAATTACACTTTTGGCTGAAGTACCATAATTTATTTTAAAATGCTTAAAAATGGGCTCATCATGATACCTAAAGTGGGCTCTTTTAAAATGGTAGTATAATACAAAACATAGTAAATTATGTTTCAGCATAATAAAATTACACATCCTAAAAAAGATGCAGTTTATTTTTGCTTTCCTGCTTTAAACTGCTCATCATCTCTAGGAAAACAGCTGGAAAACAGCATCCACAGGAAGTTCTAGTTGCTTTGTACAATGGCTGAACAGCTAGATATAATGCTCCAAGGATTCCGGAGCAGTAAGGCATTTTACTATCCATCAAGTAAATTTATATGTAAGTTTGTTAAGAAAGAACAACTATAAGAAATTACTGCAAAATACAAGTTCTACGAAAAAACTAAAAGACACAGAGGCCTTACTGGTCCTTCCACTTCATTTATCAAACAGGGTCTATAACCTTCAGTAAAAAGACACTTTCCTCATCTGAAAGTAATTCGTGACAAATATTTTCCTTAGTGACAAGTTTTTTTCCCATTGCCTAATATTCTACTAATTTATTTTACTATTTACTAATATTTACTACTACTTTGTGACTACCTTACCTCCCACCTTCCCTAAAGTATTTCCCAACAAAAAGTAATTGCATGTTGAATTTCAGCTAGGTTTTTGGATATTAAACTACCCTCCTACCAAGTAAATATTAAATATGCTAAAAATTTACCATTAATTAGTTTCTAATTAAGAAAAACTTTTAGTAAACCATACTGCCCCTAAGCAGCAGGATGTCTTTACACAAAAAAGGATATGATTCATAATCCAGTGTTTGAGTGAGTACTCCAGTCAGGACAAACTCAGCATTGTGGACATCTGGAAATATCAAAAACATTCATACAGTTCACACACTACACAGAAATTCTGCCTCATTCTGCATGTGTCAGGACAGGACATGTTCTGGACCTTTCTGACCTTCATGCAAAGATAAACAGGAGTGTCACCCCATCACTACCAGGGCCCTACAAATCAGCCATCACAGCTGACACTGCCCAGACCAGACTTGCCCACACAGAATACATAAATCACTCAAGGACTTTCAGCTTCCCATGCTCTGCCAGTGAGCAGGTACACACGGAGCCAGGAGGAGCATGGCCAGGACAGCTGACCCCAGCTGGCCAGACCTGGCTGGGAGCCACTGATCACTGCTCAGGGAAGCGGTGGGTATTGGCAGGTGGCTGCTGAGCAACTGTGTTGTGCATCATTTGTATCTCTAGGAGTTTACTCCTCTCTTTCTTTCATTACTATTATGACAATTTTTCTTATTAAGCACGTTGTTGTTATTGTCATTATTATTAACAGTGTATTACCTTATTTCAGTTATTAAACTCTTCTATCTCAACCCATGAGGTTTACTTTTTTTTTCCAATTCTCTTCCTCTCCTGTATTGAAATGGAGGGAGCCAGGGTGTGGTATTGAGTTGCCTTCTGAGCTTAAACCACAGAACACAGGAACTTTGCCTAAACAGGACTGAAACCCCAAGATCCAGCCTACCCTTCCAAAAATTTATGGTGACCTGCCTATAAAATAATTATTAAATATATCCTGCAAACAGCTAGCTCAGATTTCTCCACGGTTTGCAGATGGTCCATGTATTGCTCTATTATCTGAAAGCTTCAAAAGATCTCTGTATTTGTATAATAATCATAATGATAACTATAAAATAGAGGGAAAAAATCGAACAGTTATACTGTTCAATCACAACAAAAGCTTATACATACCTATGCCTCGTGCGAAATATTCTCGACATAAATGAAGGTCATTTTCACAGGAAATCAAGATTATCTCCGGCAAACTCTAAAGGAAAGAAACTAATGGTAAGCTCAGAAGAACATGGTAAGGTATTACCAGTAAATTATAGAAAGAAACACTGAACACACTTTATTCTGTTTATGCTCCATGAGTTTTCGAAAAGAAGGTTGTTTAGATAATACTTTTCCTCCTGCGCATTCCACAATAGCTTTCATGGTGGAAAGACTGGGACAGATTCCAGGCGTAATGTAAAAATATTTTCCCTAAAAAGACAAAAAGAACAACAAGAAAAAACATTTTGTTAACTGCATGAAATTTTAATGTCATGTGACACTTCTTTTATACAACAACAGGGCAGGCTTTGTAAGCTGGGGTTTGGTTTATGGACACAGATTTATCAGTTGATGAGCTGTCCTGAATGACTGCTGATGTTTCCCCTAGAGGGGCAAATGCACAATTTTGATAAACTTGAACAGTTAAGGTGTGCCTATTTCCACACCTGTAAAATAGCAACTGCAGCTTGGTAAGACACATAAGGTCAATATTCCTTGCTTCTTTGAGCACAGGAACATCTCAGTGTTACAAAAGAACTTTTATCTTTTAATGAATAGCCAATTTACTTCCTGACAAAAATTATTCTACTACTTGACTGAGATAGATGATCAGATCATAAAGTAGATTATCTGTGTTTATCAGATAGGAATAAAAAAGCAGAAAACACCTTGCTATTTAGTCTCCAAAACTGAGAGCAAAATGTAGCATTTAGACGTAATAGAAGACAACATAGATTCTTATTTATTACAGGTGGAAAAAATACCTGTTTTAGGTGATTTACCTCAATAAACAGTCTGTAATTCAGTTAGGCTGAAGAATCTTTAGCAACTCAGATCTCCAGATACCTCTCTGCACTGTAATGTAATTTTAACCAGAGGCATGAAAACATCTTGCACCATCCTAGCAAACAGCCTGGTGGAAAGTGCAGTCTCCAAGGAGAATCACACTAGAACTCCCTGAGGCTGAAGGGCAAACTCACTCTCAGACTCCCATTTTTATGGGCAAGTGCTCTGACTATGAGGCTGGTGCAAAAAAGAAAAGAGAAAAGAAAGTCCCTTCCATAAGTGGCTTCTTACAAGTAACAGAACAATGTTCTAAATTTTTGAAGAGAACAAATATATTGAGCATGTTTTGTTAACATCTACAGAATCCAGTCATTCAGAGGGTTCACACCCATCCCAGTGATGATTATTAGGCAGGAAATAGACATAAAGTCGAAAAGAAAATTTACAAGAAATGTTTCCTGCTATATGTCAGTCTCATCTATTACTTTTAGTTATAGAACCTGTGGTCCCAATGCTGCAAAAATTAGGTTGAAAAACTCCAAGTGTTTCAATGTTAAACTACTTACCTTGAACAGTGGAGCTACTTGTGCTCTCTTTAGAGACTCCTCTAAACTGAAGCAGAAAAGCACTTCAGCTTCAGCATCTCTGAGAACAAAGTTCTGCTCATCTGAAAAAGAGAGACCGATGATGAGAAACACAAAAAACAAACACCTGCTGTAATTTAACACGATTACAATACCCCCTCTTATTAGACTTCTTACAATGATGACCCCCAATTACTTGGAGAATTAAACTGTTTTACATTTACATACCTAACAGCACTGTCCTATCAATACCCTTTTTCTAACTTATTGGAGACACTTGCAAATTTTTTTTTTTTTGATTCTCTGCAAACAAAGAATGATCAAGTGGAGGAATTACGTTTAAATTCAAATTACTGTGACCACCCAGAGGAGCCCAGAAACTGTCTTCTTTTCACACAGTCTTAACAGAAACAACTTTCCATCTCTTTCACTTGTCTTGTTATTCAGCCACTTTTTATTAGGGATAGAACTTCAGCCTTCATCTTTCCACAAAAGCTGTGTCAAGAATAATTTATAAATCCAATTTAATCCAAACCCCCTAAGTCTAAAGACCAAAACCAAAAAATTATACAGAGAACAAACTGGTCTTTCCAGGTACTATTCTGACAAGTTGAAAGAGACAGTGTTAATACTCCTCCAAAAGACACAGGGAACAAGTGAGACAATTTTTGTAAGCAATTGCCATATGTTCCATCATTGTAGTAAGTACAAAACTGGAGCCAGCCCATTAGCTACAAATAAACCTAATTTCAGTAAATAAGTACTTCAAGTACTGGATCACAACAGTCTTCCTAAATGCCCCGACTTTCTTCATCTTCTAAGAGTTTTCAAATGAATCAATTTCTCAGTTCACTGATGCTGAAGTAAGCAAATTGCATTCTTGAGATTTATAAAAATCTTTCCTGGTTTATTAGTTAATTACTCATAGATTCAAGTCTTTATGGTAGTTAGCCAGCGATGTAATAAATTTTCTTCTTACAAACAAATTATATAAAAAGCACTAAACAATCATAAACCAAATAACCACCCTTTCAGAAAGGGTGAATTAAAAAATAATGCAGCCACAGGTAAAAATCAACAAAATGGCTACACAAGAAAAAAATACATTACTTAACAACATCCCATCATTTAGACACCCTAAAAAAACCTTTTAAAGTATGTTTTTCTTTATTTAAGGGAAAGAAACTGTATTAAAACAAATGAAAACTAAATGAAACAAAATGTTCTGCTGAAAGAGAACTTGATTTTTAAAAACCCACATAATTCTTGTGACTGCTTTGCTTAACCATACTAACACAACCTTCTACCTCAAGTGGAATGCAAACTAGATGCTAATAGAATTATTAAAAAACTTTGCAAATTATTCTTCAAGAGGACCAATGATAGCCAGGCTTGCCATAGAATTAGAATTTCTGCTTTCAAAAGCTGAACTCTTTAGGAAACTGGTAAAAATCACTGAAGTCAGAAGACAAAACAATAAAGTACATTTAAATACACTTGTCAATGAACCTTTATTTTACTATAGGAATTGATACTATTTTAACTTACCAACAAATTTCTGGCATTTGAAACACTCTTCTAACCACTCTGGAGTTACTATGTGCTTGACTACAGAAATTGCTGTCAGGAACTTGACAGTTCGGGTCACTTTACTGGCAACTAGATGGGTACACTTCTGGGCAGAGTCTGCTACTTCACCTCCAAGGATATAGAGTTTCTGAAAGTTGTACAAAACACAAATCAGAATGGAATAGGTGTTAAAAAAATGAAGGAAAAACATAAGTTAAATATAATACCACCATCAAATCAAATTAAGCTCCTAATGAAATAGTAAATATAGATTTCTGTGTTACAGTCATTCCTTTACTAAAGCTGATTACTTTTGACAGAATTTACAGCCAATGAAAATCCAGGTATTTCCAGACATAAATATCACCTGGCAAGACTGAAAACTATCACCTGTTTCTGCAGTTTTTTTATTTTGGGTTATGCTTTATTTTTAAGCAATGAAATAACTGCAAGATGCAAATTAAAATTTTTTTCAGTGAAACATGATATTAAATTTAAGTGAGCAATAATAAGAATATATAGTAATTTTGCTCTTTTCTATGGAAAGTGTACACAGTGTAGCTACTGGAAACTTAATTTTGCTGTGCTTTTCTTCAAAGAGAAAAGCACCTTATGAAAAACACATATTTCACAGGCACTTTTGATGATACTGAGCAATTATTCCTTTTTCCTTGGTTTAAACCACCAAGCTCAAACTAGTTCCTCATAGCTGCTATCTTATCAGCTGAGCCAGTCATTATCTGAAAGAATAAGTAATACAATGAATCAGCTGATGAGGCACATCAGATTACCCTAGGTGTTAGAGAGTGCTACCCTCATAAAAATTTCAAGAATGAAAAAAATACTTGGACAGTTTAGTAACTATGCGCCCTGGATTTCTGATTTTTGAAGGCAAATATTTTGCCCAAATAAATAAAACCCACACCAATATCTATAAGCACAAATATTTAACAGACTAGGGTGATCTCATTACATGAATCCTTGGGCGTCCCAAAGCAAGAAAGCCTAAGGGGTGGATAAGAAGCCCCAGAGGTCTCTGGCAGCCCTGTGCACTCTACTGTTCTGATGGTGATGACCATGTAGGACAGACAGGGATAGTGCTTTGAGCTCTTCTTTACCATGCTCTGATGGTTTTCATAAAGATGACACACTACTCAATGACACTGAACCTCTCCACTATTTATTTCCTTCCCGGTATGTGCAAACACGCTGGGAGCAGTACACTGTACCCCTCTGAAAGGCAAAGGCTGCTGTTGCTATGTTCACCTCAAACACTTCTACCCCTTAGAAGAGACCTTGCCAGATTTCCGCTCTGACGTGGAAGGAACACTTTGGCCATAAGGGTAAAAAGATTACGCCTCCACCTCAAGAAGATGAGAAGTAATCCAGCCCCAGTTAGGTATCTAAACTCCGCAAAGTTTTGATAGCATCAGTGCTGCCAGATTTACATTCAACTTCACAAGCTTTAAGGCTGAAGTAAATTTTTCTAATTTGTCAGCCATAGCTGTTACCAAAACAGATTCTCTGTATAATTAACCTCATACCAACATGACAGAAAATGACAAGTTGACACTGGAACTTTATGGGATACACTGAAAAATATTTTATGTTCCAAAATATTTACTATCAAGCTTCAAATGCAAACACTGCAAGGGAAAAAAGCTCCAAACTTCATCCACTTTTAAAACAAGTTTAGATGTAATAAAGAAAGTATTATATATTTTTGAGCACACTGAAGTGCATATTTCTCAGAAATGTAGTGGTCTCACACTAGGCCTCATTTACTTCTCATTATCTGAAAGTTATAAATTATTTACAGTTAAGTTTTGGTACAGCTTTATTAGGGAATAGAACAAAACCTCCACAGGAATTCATCTCACACCTGCCATAAGCTTTGTCATCAGCTTTCTTTGAAGCATTTGGCACTACAGATAGCAATTCCACTAGAAGAATCTTGCACTCATGCACTAAAATCATCATTATTTTTCTCACCTAAATTTGGTAATGAAATTTGCTGATTTAAAAACAAATATGGAGAGGGCTTTCTTGCTTTTTAAGGCAGTCCTAGAGAAAGAAAAAGCAAGTAGCACAGTAGTGTAAAATAGTTAACTAAAGGAGAACAGCTCACAAAAACTCATTTCACATAAACCTACTCTAGCCTCAGGGCCAGTAAGTATGAGTTTTTATCCACTAGATAAATGCTAATCAAGTCTTAGAAAAAATTCAGTATCAATAAAAATGTTGTCAGATGTTTCAATGTCACAAGAGATAAGCTTGAAAGTCACCTTAATGTACTGTTGCACTTGCATAGGTTCAAATCCTGTGAAGAGCACCATTGGTGTCAGCTCAGGGGTGAGTTTTTTAGTAGGTGGCGGCAGGTCTTCAATCCTAGAAAACAGAGGAAATACAGCAGAATGTGATGTTTGGGCCCAAAGCTGTATAACCGCAATTTGAAATTAGACATGCACATGCTTAAAGCTTTTACCAACTGAATGAACCCAGGCGAATGAGAATTAGGCAGGATTTTTCCTGAAGGAAAGACCACCATGCAGAGAACATGACATATTCTCCTCTTTCTGCACTCTCTTACTACTTCACTCTCTTAGTTTATTGTTTTATTCCTGCCAGCTGAGCAACTGGCAGCATCCAGAACCCATTGACAGTTATTTCACTGAGCAGGGCACAGGACAGTGCAGGCTGATGGGCAGCTGACACTTCTGAGGAACAGTCAGTTTTAAGGACTACGGGCATTGAGTGCTCACTGTTCTTACCTCGGTCTTTTGGAAGATGGCTGAAGACTGGATTCATTTTGCTTTGGTTTCAAAGGCAACCTCACACCCTGAAATCAGACCAGTTATATTTTTAGATCCAAATTAAGCAGGGAAAACAATTTCTATCCTGAATAAAACACAAATGAAAGTGACGTGCTGCTGAACACATGGGGCACCTACTGCTTACACAACGAACCCAAGAGCAAAGCTGAGCATTAGCCAAAGCTTCTCCACAAACTTATGTAACACCAAACAAATATTGTGGGACTTTTTTTTCCTTCATCCACTGATAATTATCATTGGAAAAGTCAAAGAATTAAATGAGAAAGAGACTGAAAAGCCTGTCAACTTGTTAAGTATATGAAGACGACAATATGCTTCCTGGTGCTAAATTTCATGGAATGGCAATATCCCAGAAAGCACTGTTTTAAACTCAAGTCCCCTAACTACACAAATAAGCTGGATAGGCAGTCCCACCTCCCCAGCATGGCCTCAGGGGTGGTTAAATTAAGCTTTTAGGCTGTCCTTGGCCTGAGTAACTTGAAACCACAGCTCTTGGGTTCAGGAGTGTGTGACATCTATTCCTTTTTAACCTTCAAATTGAAACCTGAAATTTAATGAAGAATGCTAGAGGCACATGACCAGAAAGACAGGCAGTATTGTCCCAGACTTGCTGTGAGACTGTTCCTTTGGGAGCAACAAGCCACAGGGGTTTGTATCCTGCTCTCAGGAACAGGCATTTTTATGCTAGACAAGCCATAGTATGAGCAGCAGGAAAGAAAAGTGCACACATTCACTTTTTGATAGGCACTTCAATTATGAAAATGCAAGAGGTAGATGGCATCAACAGTATCTGACAAGACAGCTGTCCTCAGAAGAGGACCCCTGTAAGATTGCCGTCTGAGGTGTTGGTGCGGTTTGCTTCAGACAATCGGGACGGAGACGAGAGACCTCTGGAGTTTGATCTTAGAGCATGAGGTTTATTGTGAAGAGGCGTGAGTGTAAGAGACCTGCTAAGGGCTGCCAGACGCAGCTCAGAGCAGGTCCGAAAAGTAAGAGAGACGTACAGAATACGGAAAAGAAGGAAAGAATGAAAGTACCGTGGTTGCAGTTTACAATACAATAAATCATCTTCTGTGCTGAATATTCTAAATTTCACTAACCAATCTAGAACAAGCTACAAATCCTACAACATTTACATACAGCCTATGAGAGTCATTGCATTACCATACAACGTTATATTTTAAACCCTTAAAACTGCGTTTTGGACCCTCTGCCAAGTTGGTAGGGTCTGCTCTGACCCTTGGACCTGCCTGCAAGCAGAGGGGATTGTCTAATCAAGAAGGTATTAACTTCAGTCGGCTATACCATTGTTTTTCCAGTTATTCAGTAACTGAGGTTTGGTATCTCAAAGCTTGTCTTCATTTCAATCTCGCTTATAGTTTCCATATTCTCAGCATCTTTTGCCAGGTAATAATATTTATAAGGCTTTCCTATTTCATCCTCCCCAACAGACCCCAAATCCCAAGACAAACAGGAACGCCTACTGTGAAGGCAGTGAAGTACCTTGCCTTCCCTGACACTTGCACATGCCCAGCATTTTCTCTTACCAAACCATATTCCTGTGTGGGCACCCACAGGGCAGCTGGACTAGATTGTCTCCATAGGTCTCCAAAATTTCAGTCTAAGTTACAAGATTCCCACTTCACATGGGCAAGAAGGGTACCCACATGAATACAGAAGGGGAGGTACTAAATTACCCAGCTGACCCGAGGTCTCCATTTGCTCCACAAGACAAAACATGGACCACAACCTGGTGTGACTGACCCACACAAAGGTGTCCAGTTTTAAACTGCACTATGGATGCAAAGGGTGGTGGTAACGAACTCAAAACTGAGTTAGTTAAAAGCTGTTTCAAATACTAATACTTCATCCTGAATCTTCTCATGGACTTTTTGATTTTGCAACAGCAGAATGCATCCTTCTTCTGGACAATATGAAGACCACAAATTTTAAAGGCATTTAGTTTTCTAAAAATTATTTTCCTATGGGCCCACAAAACAATTCCACAGGGGTCTACAAGAAGAGTGTTTCAAACTTGTCAGGAATACAGTAGTGGCTATTTCTAAAGTGGCTATATTAAAGCAACAGTGTCCTGATTCCCCATTTCAAGCATCGGTACAAATTAAGTATTGAGAGTAACTAAGCACCCCTTGTCTGAAGAGTAGACAAAGTGACTGAGATACAACTGATACAGAACACAAGAAGTGTGGCAGAACACTTTTGTGCAATATAAAATGCTATCTGACAGACACCTGTTGTACACATGAACTGAAAGTTCACCAGCCTAAACTGGGATTTATCCACTTCAAGACACACTGTGAAAACTTATCAAGTATCTGAAATGGGAAAAAAACTTACAATACAAAAACATGAGATAGGTTTAAGAGCTGAGATGGAAACTGCAGCTTATTCAGAATATGCATCTTATGTTTTGCATGGTTCACAGAATACACTACACAACAAAAATTATCTGTCTTACATGTTTTTCAATGTACAACTCTTCATTGTTCATTTCGGCTGTTGTTATTTTGGAGTTATCAACTACACTTTTTAAAGCATGGTATATTTTTAAGTTCTAAAATACGTGGTATATATGCCCATGGTTTTACTTCTTGGTATATACCAGAGAGACAATATAAAGTAATTCCACTCTTAATTTACATTATGTATCCTACTTGAAATTTAGTCAATATTCTAACAAAATTCTTACTGATTTTGGGCGTTCTGTCTTAAAATCCCTTATGTGGTCTAATTTATAGTGTTAGGCACCGACTCAAAAAATACTAAGCCCTTTCTAAAGGCCTGATTTAGAAGAGCAAAACACCTAACCCAAAATGTGTCAGCAGCAAGTTCATTCTGTATATCCCACTACAATTCCTTAATTCTGCAAAAGGTTATTTCTCCGATTCCTCAGAATAAAACAGAACTTCAGCAGAAAGTACAACCAGAAGCTTCAGCATAGGCAAGGAGTGATCTTATCAAAATAGCTGTATATATACAATAATTCCACATACCATTAGAAGTTCTGGTGACACCTTTAGCGGGACTCTCCAAGCATCTAGGGAATGGAGAACAGAACGAAAGTTACACCATTGCCAAGTTTTTATAACAGAGGAAACACGCTTCTACTGATTGAACAGCCACATAAAAATGCTGCAGAATAGAGGATTTTGTGACTGAAACTCTTACCCAGCAGGTTTAGCACTAGATGCTGGCTGGGAGAGAGTGGATCCTGGAGGTTGAACACGGTGTACCGGCTGTGCTGGATCTGCCGCAGCGCCTCAAAGTTGCCCAGCAGGATGTCGCAGAGCCACTGCGCGTTCACGCATGGTATCCGCCACTCCTTGGCTTTCTCATACTTCAACCCGCTGGCCCTTGGTGGTAAGAGATGAAAAAAAATTTGTATTGCAAAGAAATAGGTAAACTAGTAATTTCTAACAACAAACCTAAAATAGCAGTATTTCTTTATTGGTCTCTTATCTGTGTTAACTGTAACAGAGGAGATACTCTGAAAAATGCTTTTGTTCTACATGTCAGAACAAGTCACTCAGGGGAGAATTTCTACTGCAAATGGAATTGTTAGACCTGGATTTAAATTTTCCCTCCTCCAACGTTTTAGAACAATTATTAAAGAAAGGTATTTTACTTATGGATGGCCTAAAAGTCAGCATCACTTATATTATAAAGAGCAAAATTAGAAATTACTTTTCTTTTGCCTGTCTTAAGAAGGCCAAATTTATCACATAACACATGCTGTAATTTAGTTCAAGAAACAACATCACAGAGTTTATTGCTATCAAACTGTAGAATTGATTAGAATTAACACTCTAATAATGAGCCACACATAGCACCTCACATTCAGAGAACACTACCTGGCAAGACGTTGCTGACAAAGCAAGGACTACGGAGTGAAGCACTTACTCTTTACAGATGAGAACTGTATTGCTGCGGCACAGGTAGCCGGTGTATTTGGCACCTGCTAGGTAGGCCATGAGCTTGAGGTCATCTCTGTCACTATCAACAAATCCTGTCACAGAGATTATCTGCAGACAGAAAGACACAGTTATAAATAACTGAACATTGATGGTACTTAAAAAACACTCCCATGGAAAATATTTTTCCATGACTAACTTTTTTACATTACAATGAAATGTACAGTATGGTGTATAAGCACTTAATTAAAGCATGGCTTGTAGGATACAAACAGTACAATTTAGAAGTGATTTGTTTACACAAAAAAATGTCAGGTTTCTAGCAGTAGTTCTGACTTAGGAAGAATCATTTCCATGCTTCTGGTCAGCCTTTTCCCATTTACAGAGACTACAGTTTTATTATGAAAGAGCTCAGAGCCCAATTTGCTTCTCACATACCTCACCTCTTTCTTCTGCTGCTATTTATATTGAGACACAACAAGCGAAACTTACACTTAGTTGCTCTACTCTAAAAATCTCAAAACTGTGGTCTACTCTGCCATGAAACCAAATAAACTGTGCCAGTTGATCATCGGTGGTGAACTGTAATTACACATCTTCCATTATCTTTAATCTTGACAGGTTTTCATTTTTGTCATTCTTTTCTTTAGGAAAAGGCAACAGTAATTTTGTTTGAAACTGTGTTTATTACATTACATATTACATTTACCACTAACCTCTGAGTTTGCAGACACGTTGTTATATTCTGATTTTCCCAATTCCATATTTCTTTTTATGTCTGTCAGAATAGTCTATTAGCAAGGCCATCATCCTGTGTGTCTGCATCCAGCACAAAGAAATCCAATGCCAAGACATACTTTGGCACTTTGTTTTTATATGGCATAGTGCGTTTCAAGATGCCTCTGAACTGAACTAAAGGTTTTCAATTCCACAAAATTTCACTCCCACACAGCTCCTCATTGCACTGGCAACGGACTGTGACCTCCTATCCTCTGATTAGCAGCACAGCCTTCCTTTTTTGATATTTGCTAAGCATTGACTCGAAAAACCCTCAAAAATCCTCTCAGAATATTAGGTTATTGTACAGGAAGCACATACTGTTAGATGTGCTGCTATAAACTATGCAGCTTGGATTGCTGCTACCTTGCTATGTGTAACTCATGCAATCTTTGCCCCTCAGTATCTGAGAAAGTAACTCACAAAGGCAGCTGTTACTCCTCACCACTCTGAACTCAGGAAGACTTGCAAAGCCCTGACAACACCTGGCGGCAGCAGCACAGCAACACAGCACCTTGAGATTAACAGAAGCTTTTCTTCCAAGCCAAAAGAAATGCATTTTGCTCTGAGTAAGCACTTTCTAGCTCTGTTTTAATACTACTCATGTAATGAAGCAAGCAATGAAGTAAGCATTCCTTAGAAGCAAGCTTTTCCTGCTTACATGTTGAGAGCACGGCTTTCCTCCTGGTGGAAATGCCACTGGAAAATGAAGGGCTCGATGAGGTGGGACCATTTTCTTCTTCTTCAAGATTGCATTCAGCCAATGTGCTGTAATACATCTCTTCCTTTCTCTTAAAGCCTAGGAATACATGTACAAACAGCTTTTAAAAACCCAAATACATGTTTATTTTATTTTACATTTTTTCTACAAATCAAAACTTTGATTTTGTTTTTCTCTACTTTTTAGGCTCCTCCTTCCCATAGCATCTTCCTTACGGTTCTCTGGGAAAAGCCTACTACTACATGTACTATGAAAGTTTGTGCACCAAAGAACACAAACCATAAAAAACCACACATTGAAAAACTTTACATTTGCAATTTAAGCATGAAGTACACAGAGCAAAGCCCTGCCTTTCCAGTAAGAGAATGAAAACATGCACTAGCACAAGTTCCCAGCTGGCTCACCTGAGCATACATGTTACTGACTTGGCTTTCACAGAGAAGGTGAGTACATCTGCTCGTGAGAGTAGGGTCCACTGTCCCACCATGTGCTTGGATGATCTGGTAAGAGAGCAAACCCAGAACTTCTAGTATATAACAATTTTTAAATTATATTAAGAAACAAAAAGTCTGAAATGAAAGTCTACCCTTTTAGGTCATTGCCACCATTAGCACCACTTCACTGAAGAGTTACCCCCCAAAACCAGGTTTCTTATCTAGCTTAAGAACAATTTTGAAAACAAAAAACAAAATTAAATATGCAGCTTTTCATTGAACAAAAAGTCTATTTTTTAGAATAAATGGAAAAAAAACCAAAAGAAAGATATATAAACAAAAATAACCCTTCTCACGTTTTTTATTTTTTGCAGTATAACTATTAAACAATTTTTCATGAACTATTCAATTCTATCTCAGCAATAAACACAAGTGCTGTTAAAAATGTCAACAGCTTACTTGATTATGCAAAATTGTAGGGAAAATTCAACTACAAAATCCATCAGAAGTTTCTGAAGAACATCAAAGTCCTCTTATTTAGGAAAGGATACAATCAGACTTTTCTGAAAAATAGAAGTTGGCAAAAAAATAGAAACACTCTATTCTTCCATCTTATTCACTCAGGTGGACACCTCACAGGCTATTAAATGCCAAAATTATATGCAAAAAAGAATCTTTGTACACAATCAAGTTAAAGCTAGACAGTGATGCTATATTACATCTGCTGCACTACAGCTGCCTGATTAAAAGCATAAATAACTGGGAAATAGTTAAGGCTGCAAATTACTTAGCTCGTGTTCTGCCTGAAGACTTAGTTCAACCAGGCTGCACACCTAAAGTATTTTTATTACTTTTTCTGGTCAGCAGCAGTTGAATAATTTATTTTTAGGTTGTAACAGAAGAATTACACAAAAGGATGCTTCAAGAAAAGTGAACAGTGCTGAAACACTTCCAATTATTTCTTTTAGAATTTAGGGACTATGACATTATGTTATAGATTTTCAGAAATACAGCAGAATCTCACCCGTTTCCAGGTCGCTAACAGCTGCTTGTCAGACATCTGCTCTGGGTAATCAGCAATTGCAAAGACACAGCCCAGTAGGAAATACTCTTCTGGAACTGGAATAATTTGGCACAAAAGAAGAAACAATTAAATACTTAAAGGGCTGAAGAGTTCATCTCAGAACACATTTGCTACACTGACCTCTTCCTATGATCAAGTTATGAACTTTGTAACTGTACTTCCTTGGAAAAAGTAGGGTCCAAAATTTCAAAGCTGAAAGCCTTTAAGGCGCAGTTCAGCCCAGGGTTTGATTTTATTCTGGGTGGGTTTTTTTTTCTCTGGATGAAGAGGAGCTAAAGGGGCAGAAGCAAGGAAAACATAAGACAACTTCCTCTTTTCCTCATCAGCTATGAATAGCTAAAGCAATCAAAAAGTTTTCAGTTCTACTAGCACAGACAGAATTGAAACCAAGGGGTGACAACTTTCTGATAGTGCATCTTCATTAATTTACTAGTATTTCCAAAATTTTAGTTGTCCTTCCAGTTGTTATACTGTTTGAAAGCTTCCCCCTCCCCTTCTTCCAAAAGAAAAAAGAATTTAAAACAATTATACTATGCATTGACTAACACTGTTCTGAAATATAGTTTGTGTACTTGTGGTACCAAGTGTTTTTTTGAAAAGAGAACATTCTAAGCACTCTCATGCTTTTCAGATTGCTGAACCATTATTAGTTATTATTCAAATATTTCTCTAAAAATCAGTAAAACCAGTTCTGAGCCATGAATGGCGTTCCTTACAATCCCATCCTGTAAACACTTTTTGATATTTTACCCCACTTCATGTCATTAGCTACTTATTTCCAGGAGCAGAAGGCAATAATTACTAACTCTCCACTGCTGGATCATGCCCAAAAAGCGGCTGTTGCTGCAGTTGCTGCTGTTGCTGCTGGTGGTGTTGTGGCTGCTGGGCTGCAACTGGAAGCTGTAGTGCTTGAGGTGTCTGAGTTAAGTGCTGCGCTGCCTGATTCTGCATTTGCTGCTGATGATGCTGTTGGTGCAGTCGCTGTAAGTGTTGCTGCTGCAGTTGCTGCTGCTGATGTTGCAGCTGTTGCTGTTGCAGCTGTTGCTGTTGCAGGTTCTGCTGCTGCAGCTGTTGCAGCTGTTGCTGCTGCTGCTGCAGCTGTTGCAGCTGCTGTTGCAGCACATGCTGCTGCTGGAACTGGAGCGGCTGCGGAGGGCGGTGCAGCTGCTGCTGCGCGTGGAGCGGCTGCTGCGGGAACTGGAGCTGCTGCTGGGAGAACTGGTGCTGCTGATGCACTTGCTGCTGCTGCTGCTGCTGCTGGGGAAACTGGTGAGGCTGCTGCTGTTGGAAAGACTGCTGGGAGATCTGGGGTTGCTGCTGCTGCTGCTGGAGCTGCATGAGTTGCTGAGGTTGAAGGTGTAAAAGAGGATGGTGCTGTTGCTGCTGTGCTTGATGTGACTGCTGCAATAAATGTGTCTCTGGTGTTAGTTTCACTTGACTAAACAGCACCACATTTGGATGTCCCTGTTGGCTATGATTTACTTGTTGTTCTAAACTTTTTGTAGGTGCTGAAAGTGATTGTAATATCTAGAAAACAAAGATTATTTTTGTGACCTTTTGGTTGTCATTCGGTTTTAAAAATATTTTTAAAACTACTGGGAAAATACAATTTCTAAAAGAAAAGAACCCTACGCCTAAATACCTTTTGAGCTAAACAAAAACCTTTAACTGCTTAATAGCAAAATGAAAAGGCAGGACTTACACAGAGAGAAGTGTGGAGCTGCATGTGGCTCCTAATAAACAGCAATGCATATTTTAGTTAAATTTAAGATTAAAGCCCATCCCTGTATTATTAATAATTTCTCCAACATAGCATTATGACTATTAACACTACATTAATAATTACATTGATCAACTGCAATATTAATTTTAAAATCCCATAGGCCCATTAAATTCAGAGCTTAGCTCCACGGTCTTATTTTCACTTAAAAATTGTTAATGATACCTTCATTAATTAGTGTTGTTTGAAACATGGGAATCCTGTTCTCTTTTAAACCAATTCAGGAATATATAGCTTTTTTTTTAATCTCAATTCCAAAAAACAAAGAAAAACATTGATCTGCTGAGCACTAAGGGCTTCTTGGGGAAAAGAAAAAAAACAAACAACCTAACCTCCCTACTTTAGAATACTAAATTTTAGGTTTATACAGTGCCGAAGTAATCTGGAATTTAATTTTATTTTTAGACGTATAATTCACTGTTAAGAGAAAAATCATTTCGCACTAAGCAGACACAAGTTAGCAAGTGAATTTTTAAGCATCAAAAAAGGGAAAATTAAGCAAAGTTCTAATAGATTAGGATGAGTTCTATATATTCATTAAAATATTTTAATATGAACTACCTCTTAGAAATGAGAAGGACAATAAGAAGATCTAGACTTGCCACTCAAAGTCTTTTAAACATGAAATCAGCTTTGATGAATCCTGCAAAGTTTGTTTCCTTCACCCTCACTATTTCAACACATACAGTGTCACCTTCAGCAATGTGCATGTGTGAGAGAGGAATCAAAGCACATCACTAAAACACAAAGCCAATTAACTGTATCCTCTCAGCCAGACATCCATCAACTCTCCATAATAGGTGGCTCAAGTGTTTTCACAATGCACATCAAAACATCTCAGGTGTCACCTAAATAATTCTGATGTGGTTGGTACAGCACACACGTGCAACCATGATTATCAATGCATCACCCATCACTCATGTCTCAGCAACACCACAGTAGAAATATTCAATAACTAAAACTAACATACACAAAAAATGTTTCTGTGGCTCAGTATGAGGAGCTACTCTCCACAACAAGTCCTAAAAGTCAAAATTACAGAAGTTTCAAGACACTTATTTCAAAATAAAGGGAGAAAATTTACCGAAGTATCTAGGGCTATATTCAGAAAGTAACTATGTATCTGCAAACACCTGATGATGACAGATCTTGCCACTGGCAGAAATCTGAGGTTCAATTAAACACTAACTTTCCAAGAATGTTCACCAAGACTTGCACTCATCATTCAGGACACAAAGAAAAAGTGAAGTTATAGGGGGAAAAGGTAGAACTGGTATTCCTCCCCTCTAGGAAGCAGACTGACGGTTCTTAATGCAAAGCCATTCTGCACATACTGGAGCTGGCACAGCAGCTGGAGAGGGTACTTGGTACAGCCCTGGCACACCACAGTCCAGCCCCTACTTCAGCAGACTGTGGGTGAACAGAGACAATCCAAAGCACACTAACACCAACTGCCCTGCAGCTCTGTAAATATTACTGACAGAGAAATACTTCCACAGGGGATACCACTCAAGAGTATTTGACAGCACAGTGACTGGGCTGGAGATGTGGTGGCCAACTTACCCATGCTGGCCAACTGAACAAAAGGTTGGCAGTTCTGCTCAGGTCTTACCCTGAAGTCTCAGCCCTCAAACAATTCAAGGCACTAAGAGGAGGAATCTAAGACCCAGATTTAAAATAAAGCCTGCATTTCCATTTCATATCCAGAAGTCATATAGACAGCAGAGAACCAACATTTCCGAGGGACTCGACATTTTGTGTTTAGGTACTGGCTGGATGCCTCTGTGCTACTCAGGCACCTTTCAAAGTTTTATCATCTAATGAACATCCAAAGAAAGGCGCCAGTGCAATTATTTAAGTAAAAGATATGTCTAACATTTACCAGCACCTATGTTTCTCATGCTCCCTTCCCACAAACTTCTAAGAATTTTAATACTGCAACTGCAGCATGCTCATTTGCTTTTTATTTTCTTGTAGAAATACATTCAATACAAGAACTGCAATTATTTCAACTACATAAGTGGCATAAGAATGTGTAAGTTGGGACTTCTCCTTCATAGTCTTGGCTACACTATGTAACAACCTAATGATGCCCAGCAGAACAATGCTGTATAGAACTGAACCTACTGTGGGAACAATCAATTTCACAGTTCTGTATGTTTATAGCACAAATAATTCCTTGCACTGATTGAGAAACTTGAAGGGTAGGAAACCAGGTTTCATGAACTACCAAAATAATTCTAAATGAATTATTTTTTTCCCTCTTACTGAAAAGTCCTTACTGAAACTCTAACCATGTTGTAGCTAAATATAGCTTTACTCCTCCAAACTTTTTTTCTAAATGCATTCTTACTTCTGTGAACCTGTTATAAATTGTTACTTATTACAGAGAAGTTATGAATTTGGCCACAATTCTAAGTAATAAAGGGAAAGTTTTAACTTTGGACATTTTAAGAACAGTAAAAGGAAACTGAAGATCTTGGATACGATAGCTCCTAAGAAAAAGTCCCATAGCTTATAAATTAAAAATCCAACACTTACATGTGCTACATTTGATGGTCTATTAATCTGCTGAATATCAGCACTATTAGTAATATTCCTTAACGTCCGCACGGCTGGACTCCACGTGGCCATCATTTCCTGGCGGTCAGAACTTTGGGCACCTTGTACTGAAGCCATGAGGTTGCCTCTCATATCAGGAGGCAAAATGTTACCTGGCACTGGTGGGACATTGGCACACAAATTTATCAACCCGGAGTCTTTCCCTTGAGGCAACCTACGCTTTGCTGCAGATGCCTGTGGGACTTCAGCTGGTGTCCAGTTCAAATTCCTTTCCTGTTTTTCTGGAGAGGAATCGGAAGAATCATCAAACATCAGTTCCCCTTTTGCCTTATCAGCAGTAGTAGATTTTGGTGAAAAAGCTTGATCACCCAAAGGTGATCCTTCTCGAGAAGATGCTGGGCTTGATAATTTTTCATCAGTACTAGCCTCATTTTGTGAATCTTGTTCTTCATTTTCTGCTTCTTCCTCCTCTTCCTCCTCCTCCTCTTCTTCCTCCTCGTATATAATTAAACGAGGATGATAAGGAGTCTCTTCTTTTCTACTCTTATCAGCTATAGAATCCAGTACCCAGTCTGGGGTCACAATTTTAATGCTGTCCCGTTTATAAGCACATTCATATTTTTCCTGGAGAAAAAAAAGGTTTTATTTAATGACCAAAAAAAATCACAAATAAGGTCTTTGAGATCAGGGCTAGAGCATAGAAAGGGAAATTACAAGAGTCTGTCCAATACCAGAGAGTGATCTCTCCCAAATCCAACAGGAAACACTACACTACTGTGCAGAACCACAAGCTCCAAGAGATTAAAACAAAAACCCCAAAATTCTACACATTTACAGAATAAAGGACTCAAAAGGCACGACTGCAGAAGATGAACGTCTTCACTTACAATATTCTTCTCTAACCCAATCACCAAAAGATTCCAACCCAGCATCAGGGAACACCACAGTCAATACTATGAAAAAGTACTTGGGGAAAAAGTCGGAATTTCATAATAAAGTAGAGACAAATATTTAGAGACAAGTTGATCACTGAAAAGCATTTCAGCAGGAATACAGCTTAAATCTTAAAGCTTTGTTGCTTCCCTTCCTAATAAACAGAGTAGACACAGAATCAGTGTTCTATTTATCCAAATACCCTCATTGATGGAAGCCCCTCACCTACATCAAAACAGTACAAAAGAAGAAAGAAAATTTTCTTTAGAAAATTTGAAACTTATTTCAGGATCTAATATTTTAAAGTGATTGAGCTGGTATTTTCTTTTATGTCAAACAACATAAATTAACAACAAGCACATTCAGAGGAAATTAATTTAATGATTCTCTGGAGTTATTTCCTACAATGAAACTGTCATTCATATACAGTAATAAAGAGATGGGAGATGAAATCAAGTTTATTTGCTGACACGAGTTTTTATTCTTTCTTTCTGGGGAGAATTATTAACAATCTTGTTTTATCATCCTGTGTCAGAGCAATCATGTAAGTTTTCCTAGTGACAAAACTGCTCTTGTTACACACTGCTGCAGATTCCCTCATAGTACATCAGAGCAGCAGGACTGGAAGCAAAAAGTAATCATCCCATAAAACTGTTCCATTCAACAATTATGCGCATTAAAATATTTGTACCCTACGGACAGGAAATGCTAATACCTTTTTAAGTTTCTTGACTGGTAAGCTAAAGATAACATACTTTCTTTTAAAAAGCTTATTTTTTAAGTTTTTAAGTAAGTTATTAAAGTATGATTCTTAATATATTTCATTGCCTCTTACAAACAAAATTTTAGGTAATAAAGATTTGTCCAAGCATTATATTTTATTGTGATGAAAGGGACAGCTAGAATGGTGTTCAAAACACCCTTCTAAATTATACACCGAAGAAAGATAATTCACTTAATAAAAAGAAAAAGTCAAAACCATCACACACACATATCCACAAAAAGGAAGCCAGCCCCACAAAGGTTCTTTTGTTTTAAAGAAGAAAATGCATTAATTTCCTATAGCCACACTTTCTCTTCTCCCAATGCAAGCCCATATTTTATTCTTCAATTTTTCATTTTTCTTCACTGATTCTGTATCTGTGGATTTACAAATCACTAATGACTGTGACGTATCAAAATTAGGCTAAGACAAACAAGATAAAGAATAAAATTCTTTGTTCAAACAGGAATTCAAATACCAGTGTGAAATTGGACATCTTTTGAATTAATCAGGCTTAAAGCCATGCAGAAAATAAGTACAAACGGAATAGCTGCAATGCATAATTTTGCTGAATTTAGTTGTTAATGAACAGTCTTAAGAATTCTAACTTCAGGGAGATGGAAAATTTTTGATTATTCAAAAGCAAATGAGAGCTACAAGAAGAATTGTACATGTAATAAACTCTTACCCCCTTTGGCTCAGGCACAATCAAATGAGTACACTTCTTATTGAGGCTCAGCTGGCAATTCCCTCCATAAAAAGTAATCAAAGCCCACAGCGTACTTCGGTCTTCAGACGAAACCTAAAAGGAAGGTGGAAAAGCCTTTTAGTTCTGTGCACCCAGCTGCCTTCAGCTGGAAGGATTTTAGCAATCCACAACATACCATTTACAAGGCTAACATATTACCTAACACTTTTAAATCCCAAATTAGCACAAAAGTTTGAGAAAAAAAAGGGTGACAAAGACACACAAGAAAAACCACTAAAGAGTAATTTTTAACCTGCACAGAGACAGAGAAAACAAACAGAAAAAAAAAGTCATAGTACAACAGAAAAACTGGTATCTCTCCTCAAAAGACCAAAGCATCATACATATAATGTACATTGGAGTAGACTGAAATATGGTTCACTTCTTACCTGAGAGAGACAAGCAGTGACTCCAAAAAAAATCTGACATGATTCTGGAGAGAAGCCATTTACACTGGAAAGCAGGAGTCAAGGATGCAAAATAATTGAGAGTTTCCTGAGGAACATTAGAAGGAAATTAAACAGTCTACATAATACTTCTCAGATATTCTCAAGTATTTGACCATTCAAAAACTCTCATCTTTAATAGCATATTGTCTGTTTCCAATTAAAAGATGTATGCACCAATAAAAATTATGTACAAACTGAACCAGGACACCTGTAATACTATGATCAATTTTGGTAACACTCTAAACCTTCCTCTTCCCAAAACATCTCCCTTAGCCCACCTCAGAACGCTGAGCTTATATCATTATCAATAACTTGAGTCATTGTCAATAACTTCCTTCTATTATCAAGTGCTAATTGGCCATGCTTAAAAATACAGGAGAACCTGGAGAAGACAGTATTAACAGCAAATTTAATTGTATCAGGAACAGTGTGGCCAGCAGGACCAGGGCAGGGATTGTCCTCCTGCATGGACTACTGGTGAGGCTGCACCTCGAATCCTGTGTTTAGTCCTGGGATCCTCAATTGGCAAGGACACTGCGGTGCTGGAGCAGGTCTGGAGACAGGCAACAGAGCTGGTGAAGGGTCTGGAGCACAGGTCCTGTGAGGAGGAGCTGAAGGAACTGGGGGTATTGAACATGGAGAAGAGTCAGGGGAGACCTTATCACCCTCTACAATCACCTGAAAAGAGGTTGTAGCCGGGCTGGAGGTGGTCTCTTGTCCCCAGTAACAGGTCATAGGACAAGACAAAATGACCTCAAGTTGTGCCAGGGGAGGCTTAGATTGGGTATCACGAAAAGTTTCTTCACCAAAAGGGCTGTGAAGCATTGAAACAGGCAGCCCACAGCATGGTAGTGGAGGCACCACCTCTGGAGGTTTTTAAAAGATGTACAGATGTGGCACTGAGGGACATAGTTTAGTGATGAACTTGGCAGTGCTGGGTTAACACAGTTGGACAAGATGATTTCAGAGGTCTTTCCCAACCTAAACAATTCTATTCTGTGGTTGTTCTTCCTGTTCTGAGTGGCTGAGACAAAACAATACAGGGTTAGACTGCAGCATGGTAATAGCAATACAATACTGAGGCACTGTAAGTTGACTGGGGAGACTACAAAATCTGCACTCTGGGAGGGGCCTTGTGAAACAGGTGAGAACAGTTTGACAGAACTGACCTGGGAAAGACAGACGGACAACTGAACTTCTGCAACTTCCCTCGCTTTTCTACACTTTCATATGGTCTTGTCTTTAAGATCCATGAACATTAGTAAAAAAATAAAAAGGACTACTGAAACAGGTGTGCATTGTGTCACAAGCAGACACTGAGATTTTGTAAATGAAACAAAATTATTTTCCCCCTGCTGCTGACAGCTGCACCAGCAACACTCAAGTTTTGAGACACAGAAGAGACAGCACACAAAAGCTGACAACAAAGGCCCAGAGCACTTTAAAACTTGAGAACAGATTACTGCCATTACTCAGATACCTTAAGAAGTTCAAGCCTGATGAACATCCTAAATTTCGCCATGTTGCTCTCCATCCAAGGCAGAAATTCAGTACTGGATCTTTCACAAGTGTATATTTGTCTACTCCCTGCCTGAATATCTACTGCTAGAACATAAACTAGAAACAGTCAGTATTTAACTTTTAAGAGGTCCATCAGTTTGCCTGGAGTTTGCACTCTCAGAAGAACAGGAGTGAAACAGACCCTCTTAAAACAGTTACAAGCAGCATAACAATAAAACAAAAAAGAGGGAATTCAGAGGTGCTCTGAATCTCTTTTATCTGTACAAGACCATGGAAAAATACACCCTCCTCATTCTTGCTTTTGCTGCAAAAGAAACTGCCAGCCCTCTTTATGGCATTATAGCCAAGGTTTTCACACATGAAATTCTTTTTCCTTCTTCACCAAGTCTGCTTCCAGCTTCATTTTTCTGCTACTTTCCTGCCACTGCAGGTTAGTCAGACTTTGCAAACGTCAATGAGCAGGGCACAGGAGAACACTCCGCCTTCTTAAGTTCCCCCTGGTGAAAACAACTTCCACTAAGAAACAGACAAAATTACTGTGCTTTTACACTGGATTAAATCCTTCTATATTAAGCTTTACCTTTACAACTGACAGGCAAATGCCCATCAAATAAGCACCGCAATTGGTAAGGCAATGTAAAATCCTTATGGCTCTTATTAGATCCATATGTCTAACTGACACAAGATGTTTCCAGGACTTGGTTCTTCAGAAATTCAATGACCACTTTGAGCATTACTTCTCCAAATCAAAACATAAACAGAAGACAAAAATGCAGAATCTCAAACTTCTGCCTAAACTGGGTCCAAAAGCAATCAACTGGAAAATCTAAGCTATTCCTATAAATGGCTGTATTTTTTTCATTATGGCAGTACCTAAATCCCTAATGAAAGGCCAGATGTCACTGCACTAGAAGTCATAAAGAGACTGAAACAGGACAAAACAAAGTTAAGACTTAACAACCCATTTTAGTGAGCACAATAAGGCTCAGAGTAAAACCTAAACCCACCATGCTCTAAGGACACGAAGTGCTAGAAAGTCAAAGGTCCAAGGACACATTTATTGCTAACAGGTGTACCAAACTTCCTTCTTCCATGCAACTGAAGAACAAGACACTACTGAGACCTGGTCTTTTCATTTGGCCGTTCCTATACACCCACAATAAAGACTTCCTGAGCAATAGCCATTGAGGGCTCCATTCCCACATTTATTGCTACAATTTAGTTATGGACTGCATCACTCCGTTGTTTCATCTGTTTATTTCTCTTCTGGGTATCCAATAACGTCAGCTCTTAGAGTACCATTTTAGAAAACCCTGGCTGCAGATGGAAGACAATTTTTTTATGCAAACTTCTTCATGTGAAAAACAAATGCAACTTCCTAATGTGAAAGAATATCAATAATGAAATGTTACGTTACTTAAGCCTGAAAATGTAGCTAATTCCAAGGGGGTTTTTCGTGAACACTGCTCATGGACAGGGAGAAGGTTTAGAGACGTGTGACATAAACAACTAAACACTCTCATCCTGATGATGAAAGGGCAATAAACACATTCATTATGTCCAGACACAAATGACCAAGACCACTAGCCCAAACCACATCACAGAGACATAGCAAGATGGAAAGGTACACACCTTAAAATAATGGCTAGAAAACAGAAATTCTGAATCCCTGAAGCACATTAAGGCCTGAATTCCTAATATGAGCACCTGGACCCTTGCACCTACCACCTCTTGTATCACCTCATTTGGTAACACTTGTCCTCTAAGTGCCTATGAAGCACAAAATAGGCAAAGGGACAGGAAAACTGAAGACAAAGAAGTTCCAAGCATGCTGCAATCTTGGCAGGCAAAACATGCTACGATTTTAAAAGTTTAAGCCGTACCTACTTGAAACAGTCTTGAATCCCTCAATGGTATCTATTTTAACATGTTTCCTATAGAATTAATCCAATTTAGAACCTAAAAGGATACGGCAGAAGAGCTCCACAGCGAACGGACAGGATCACCCAGGAAGGCTGAAAAAAACAAAAACCACAAGACATTAAAAACCTTGGTCCACATGTACAAAGTAAGAATTACCTTCCAAGTTCATGCTATACTTTTCAGCTTTGGAAGTCTACATGTTTCACAGATATTGCACTTAGTCTACAGAAAAGAATGTTCTCATTTATTTGCAAGAGTTCACATAAAGACAGCTCAAAGGTTGTGCAGCAACTCCCTTCTCTTGTGCCAGTTAAAGTATTTATTCATCCTCTCCCTTTTTGCAGTTCTCCTTGCTTGTAAGAAAAAATAATTCAGAAAACCTCACTCTACACTTACCATCAAGGAGTGAAGAACCATAACCATACACAGAAAGAGTTTTCTAAAAGAACAATGCCGGTTGCTGAGCAGTGATGGCCCCTACCCGACAGTATTCTGGGACAGAAGGGCTCAAAGGGACACAGGGAGGTGGCAGTGAATGGAGGAGATGTAGGACACTGGTCCCAATGCAGCAGATAAGGAAGAATGGGCAAAAAGTGACACCACATTCAGTATGAAATCACATTTTCTCAAAAGACAAGCAAAAAGATATATTGAGGCAATGATGCTTATGGTGTCCCACTTCTTGTTATTCCCTTTTTCTTATAAGGCATAATACAAAAAACAGCTAAAAACATTTAACTTCTAACTCCTCAATCCTTATGGGGAAAAAAAAGGATATTTTCCTCCCTTAAGTTTTTATCTTCCTTTTTCCATATAATCAGCTACCTTTGCCTCTGACTTCCACTCCCTTAATACTTAAGTCTAATCTTCTTGATTACAGATCATGCTGTGATGTTTTCAGGTCAAACTAAGTGACATTAGTGAAAGACTTTCTCTCATTTGGCAAATGAGTTGGCAGTTATGAAGGAAATTAAATTATTTAAGTGAATGGCATCAGAAAGCAGGAAGTGCTCTCTACCATGCTGATGTCCTTCCTTCTCGTGAGAATGGCAGCAGTTTCCTTGTTTATAAGGCTAAAATTACACCAAAAAACACTTCAGAAAAAGGAACTAAAAATTAATCCACACACCCACTATAACCATAAAGTTCCCTAGACAAGCACCTTTCATTTTTTAGAATTAATTCATAGTCCTACACCATAAGTGAACTCTCATGACGTAATATATCAAAATTCTCTACTGCTACCTGTAACTCTATGGAAAAAATAACCCAGAATCATGTATCCAAAGGTATTAGCAGCAAAATTCTAGTGTTATTTCTTCCAATCTCTCATGTGACTTCCAGAGTGACAAGTTCACATTTTCAAACACGAAGCCCATAATTTTTCACTGGAAAAAGACCTCACTATTGCAAGGTTGTAACAAAATATTGGTAATTTCAGTATGAGAAAGAAAAAAAACATATTAAAAAACCCCTTTAAAAACTAAAATAAGGAGGAAAAAATCCCTAATTTTCTACAAGTTCTTATAGTCCACAACATAGTACGCATATGCAGAATCAACAAAATAATTTTGCACCTTGCCAATTATACATGTGTTTAAAAAAAAATCCTCAGCAATCTACTACTTATTCTAAACTGAGATCTTCCATTGTCAGAAGCTGGTAAGAACCTTCCCATCAGAAATATTTCTAAAGTGGAGTTAACAGGACATCATCTCACAGATGACTGAAAGAAAAATCTGAAAAAAAAAACCAAACCAGAAGACTAAAAGATACCCAAACCACTGACAGATACAGAGCAACAGCAGAAATGAGAGACAGAGTTGTAATAGAAGTCTGCCAAGTCAGGATGGAAGTTTGTGCAACAAGAATATAAGATTTTTAAAGATGTATTTTATTTGGTTATCATCTGAACATGAATATTTTGTTATAACAATGAAGCATCTATATCATAGATGAGTCACTCACCTTTACCACAGGGAGATCAAAAACTTCACGAGATTCTCCAACTTCCGGATTGTCCCCATCTTCTGAAATAATATGCGAAGCCAGTGCATTGTAAGAAACTTCCTTTGCTTTCCCAGCTTTCAGAAGTTGGATAACCTAAACCCAAAGGAGAACAGGGAGAGGTCAACAATTTTTAGCAACTTTTATTTGAGAAAAACATTAATGCAAGAAGACACTGAAACTGGATAGATGGAGGAACGAATATGACCTTCTCTCTTGGCTGTCCTCCTGTAGGTGGTCAGCATTTTCCCTGAAGCTGCCACACACATTACATTTAAAACCTGACTGCCAAAGGTTTACATCTCTGCCATATTTCCACCATCCCATCTGAACATCTACTTTTCAAAATAATTGATGGTGAGGTAGGAATTGGGGAAATGTCAAGGTTTTTCCAAAATACATATTCCTCAAAAACCTATGAAAACAATTTTCTCTCAGGCAGGGAAAGAAAACTCTTCTCAGTGTTTGTTTTTGCATAGGGCAGCTCTGGAAGGGTTTGAATATACCTTAAATTAAGAATTTTATGGACTAAGTGATTTAGAGAAATACAGAAAAAAACCCACAAACAAGTAGGACTCATGCTCCCTAAATTACTACCTTTAGGAGCTAGAACTGAAGTGTCTCACTCTACTGCTCTGTCCTCAGAAAATGCAAAACACCTCTCAGCTACCAAAGCACATCTCACTCCTGGTTCTGCAAGGCCCAAATTGCAGATGCTGCTTAAGGAGTTCAGTGCTCTCTCAGCTCTGCTGCAGACATCTGTGTGATGAACCCAGCCCTGTGCCCCAAAGAACTGGACTTTCGTTCGATCAGAGAAGGTAACAGAGAAGGTAGTGGGGCGTAGAGGGGAGAAAGAGAATAGTATTCTAAAACATTATGGCCTAAAGTTCAAAAGTTAAAATGCCAGTTTAGATTATTGTTTCATTTTCCTTTTATTATTCAGAAATAATGATTTAGAACAAAACTGGTGTGATGTTCATCCTCCAAAACCTGCCAGGAAGGGATGTCTATCCCTGCAAACCTTTTGGGGACATTCCTTTCAAATCAGGACGCTCTCCCCACAACAGTGACGAGCAAAAGAGCAAGGCAATGCATTCATCAACAAAATATTAATTAATTGGTCTTTAAGCAATTACTCCCTACCCTGTACACTCACCACGACAAAGAAGCACCGAAAAAGAGACTCTCAAAACGTGGCATCAGGCTACTTTATAAAGCATTTCTGCCAAGCAGAAAAAAAAGGATAGAAAAATCACCACTCAGTAAGGAGACAATTTTGGCATTTCCTGACTGAAGCACCTCACTTCAAAACTCATTTAAAAAAACAATCAACTTTTTTTTTCTGCAGTGGATGAATATGACCAAAAAAACTATTCTAAAAATAACCAAGAAAATTGATTATGAGCTTGTTCTTCTCACCTCAGCCAGAAACAGGAGTGAATGTTTCCATTTTGCACACCAATCCCCTAAATCATGATACACCTTCCCGCATGAAATCCAGACAACCATAAGGTAACACAGGATGCTGTCATTCCAATGGGAAAAGCTAGATCCAAATAAAGCACTTTTGAAAACAGAAGGTATTCAAGAACAGTCCCAGCACACGAGCTCCTTGTCTCACACAGTTCTTCCTGAGTTACAATCCCATTCAACTGCTCATTTAGGGGAAGGCTAAAAATAGGAGTGAACATCATGAAAACCAAGAACCCAAATCTGACAGCATCAGAAAGAAGCTATAAATAATGCACTAAAAGTATGATTTTTTTAATATCAAAACAATATTGCATTAAATAACTTGTGCAAAGAGACTTATACAAAAAGTTACAGTGATTTCATGTAGTAAGTTTAAACACTATATTTATGATAGATAATAATTCGATTATTTTATGTGTAATGAAAAAGACTTTTTCTACTTGAGCTCATGCCAACTTCAAAGTTCCTCTCAGAATACACGACTTCTTCAGATTAAGTAGTGCCTGGACTGAGAACTTGTATTGGCACAATTAAAGAATTCACTTCTACTGGTATCAACTGTATAACTCTAAATAGAAAACAGAATGCTGAAAAGCCCTAATATGAACATTGTAAAAATCCTTCATTTTAGGTACTGGCTTAGGCCCATTAAATGAAATTTCATTTTTCTGGGGAATATAAATTTTATCTTCTTCTCTCCCACTAAGATCTGTGTTGGAAAAAACAAGAGGAATAGTTCAAAACTAAGAAGTAAGACAATGGAAATTAAAAAATAAATGAAACGAGATAACCAAAACCCAAATATCCTGCTCAAAGATCTTGTGCTGCATTGCATTACTTTTTATCTCTTTCTAAAGGAATTATTGATTTTAACTGGTGTTTCCAAAGCATGATGGTTTGGGTTTATATGTTTGACAAAAGCAGGAAGAGCATTTATTAAAAGAGTAGCTGACATCTACTAATCACCCTTGGTAAGGTGTGAGCAGCAAAGTGCACATCCCAATGGAATGGATTTGGAGTTTAGAGCCAACCTACTTCTCCCTCATTTGCCAAAGAACACCTAGGCACAATTCCAGACTTTTGTTTCCCTTCCAATTTATGCTGCATGTGCTTTAATAGGCAGGGGGTATGCAGCTATTCACCTGAATAAATTACTTTTTTTCCCCCTTTACTCTTGGATTTGTTTTGATCAGTGTGCACACTTGTGTTAGGCCTGTTTTAATATTTATTAGGATAACTGGTTTTCCATGAAACCATTTGGAAATTTAGGCTGATTAAAGTGTGCTCCTCTGCAGAAGATGAAGGAGGAAACTTCTTTGGACAATCAAGCTGGCATCCACTTTTACATGGAATAAAAAGTGCCAAATATATTTGTAATTTTTCTATCAGTAATGGGGCAAATTTCACTCAAATAACTGTTTTTCAAGTTTGATTTACAATTCCTGCATTCTGTCTCGGCTCAAAACACACCTGGTAAATGCTACTCATAGTCAGGTGCCGCAGGGTACCTCAGAGGACACCCACAGGAGAGTGTCTGGGTCTCAGCTAGGAGAGAATTAATTTATGCTCAGTAGCTGCTACAGTTCTGTGTTTTGGATTCAGAATGGGAATAATGTTGATAACACACTGATGTTTTGGTTTTTGCTAAGTCCTGTTTATCCTAAATCAAGGACTATTTTTTTGTGTCTTATGCTCTGCCAGTGAGGAGGTACAGAAAAAGCTGGGAGGGAGTACAGCCTGGACAGGTGACCCAAACTGGCCAAAGGGATATTCCACACCAAAGAATGTCATACCCAGTTTATAAATTGGGGGAATTACCCATAAGGAGGACTGATCTGGGTTCAGCAATGAAGTCTGGCTCCAGCACCAGTCAGTAGGCAGTGCACAATTATACTGCACATCACTTGCTTGCATATGACTTCCCTTTTTCTTACCATCATTATGTACTATTACCCTTATATCTTACCTGGTTTTCAATTATTAAACTGTTTTTAGATCTCAACCTACAACTTTTACTTTTGATTCTCCTCCCCATTCCACTGGGTAGGGGTGGGGGGAGGTGAGGGAGCAGCTGTGTGGTGCTTAGTTGCCAGCTGGGCTTTAGCCAGTACAGAAGCTTCCCCCAGGAGCTGGCCCTGAGCTCAGCCTAGCCCAGCCCAACCCAGCCCAGCCCCCTCCTTGCTCAGACCCAGCTCTGCCACCCAACCCAGACAGAAGAAAATTCAATGCACCAAATTTGGAGCAAATCAAAGCCCTATGACAATGACTCTGGGAGCAAAGAAGAATAAAACTTACCATGAAAAACAAAACCAGTTTAAGAGAATGCTTGTCTACTTGCTCTAGGGAAAATCTGTTCACGGTGCTCCTATGTCAACACAAAACTAAGTACAGGCCTTTCGGGACATTACTTCTATGACAAATGATGTACAAGAGTCCTACAGGATTTTTGCACTCATCCTCATACACATAATAGTAAAATTGCTGCCATAGGGCTTTTTGTAAGTACGGGAATTTGCTCTTTGAGCTCTAAGCCACTGTAAAAAATTTTAGGTCTAAAGACCTACATTTTATACCTAAAGATCTGTCTAAAGAAGTTTTCATCCTGATCTGTAACTGTGTTCTTCCTAGACTGTGTTTCTTTTAGCATGACAGGAATGAAAACCATCTGACCAGGCCAGTGCCTGTGTCTGTGTCTCCAGGTCACTTATACGCATACGAGGCTCAGTGAGCGCCAGGACAGGAGGCTGAAGGAACCCAACGCTGAACTAAGGCTTTACTGCAGCAAATACCAGAGAGCCAAAGACTGTAACTTCAGTGTGAAGCATGCAGTAACCTGCTTGCAGGAAGCTGCTGTCCGAAAGCTCGGGACGGCGCACTTCAAACACCTGTCTAATTGGACACGCCACAGAAACTTTAACCACCTTCGCCCACCACTGTTGTAACTACTTGCAAGGCCAGCTGCATCACACAGGGCGCTGCCCCAGGGTACGGCGAGAGGGCTAGGCGGCCCCTGGCCTAAACCACACCAGCACCACACCGGGCGGTCCTGAGGTGGTACCAGGGCCGTGCTCAGGGCCGCACCAAGGCGGGAAGGTCTGTGTGGGAGGGAAGAGCCAGTCCGGCCCCCATGACGAACCTTCCTCATGGCCTGTCCCTGTACACCCTTACGGAACCGGGCACAGGGAGTGGCCGGGCCTGCGGAGCACTCGGGTCGGAGGAGCGGCGGGCGCTGCCCCCGCTGCCCGCCCGGCCCGGCCCGGCACAGGAAGTCCCTCCGCCCGCTCCTCCTCCGCTCAGGCGGCTCCGGCGGGGCCTGCGCGGCGGGGCCGCGGCTCCCATGGCGGCGGCGGCGGCGCTTCCCGCGGGCACGGCCGGGATCGGGACCTGGATCAGGACCGGCCGGCTCCCCTCCCCCCCGCCATCCCTCACGGTCCCTCAGGCGCGCGCGCTCCCCCCCCCCCCCCCCCACTCCCGCCCTTTCCCCGTAAGGCGGCGCGAGCCTCGAGCCCGCGCGTGGCAGCCGGACGATTCCACAGTGCCCCCCCCACCGGGGGGGGGGGGGGAGACGAAGGAGAAGGCGGGAATGATCTGCGGGGATGACCCTGTACCTTGGGGTCGATGTCTCCCACCACGAAGAACTTGACGTCTTTGAACATCTCCTCCGGGACTTTCAGCTCCTCCTCGTCGTCCGCCAACATGGTCCCGGACGGCAGCAGCGGGCGCCCCCCCCGCGCCCGCTATTCCCCCGCGCTCACTGTGGAAAAACCGCCGGGGCCCGGGTCTCTCCCGTCCCCCTCCCCCCGCAGAGCCGCCGAACCGCGCGAGCAAGGCGCGCGCTGCGGGACACACCATCCCCCGCCGGGACGAAGGGGGGGTGGAAGGGGGAGGGGAGAGCCGCCCCAACAAAGCGGCTCCCCCCGCCCTATCAGCCACCGCCGCTGCTGCAGGGCAGCACCCGCTCCTGATCCACAGGCGCTATCCCTGCTCCTCCCTCGCTCTCCGAACCGAACCGGCAGACAGCATCCGGGTCCAGAGTTCCCCCCGCGCGGGATGCAATGGACTCGCCCCGAATGACAGAGGCGGGCAGCGGGGATACCCGGCCCCGCCCATTGGCGACGGGGGAGGGAAGGGGGGAGGGAGGCAACAGCCTCCGGCCACGCCCCCCGGGGCGCACAGGCCACGCCCCAATCGCGCCACGCCCCGCCCCCAGCCCCGCCGTGAGGGGACGCGCGCGATGGCGGCGGGGCCTGTGCGCCGCCACCGGCAGGCAATAGCCGTGGTGTGTATTGCAGCATCCAGCTCATCAGGGAACCCACTGACTACTCCCGAAATCATAGCATAGAATCACTAAGGTTGGAAAACACCTATAAAGTCATCGAGTCCCACCGAAATTAGACATTTTCCCTCAGAAACTGCAAAGCATCCTTCTACGTTGATAGTGAACAGTTCGCATCTATAGGAAGATGTATCTTGTCTGACTATTTTAGATAACAGAAAACAGAAATCATCACTTTATATTAGTTATAGTCAACAGAAAGAAACAAGAGCTTTCAGAGCCTGATTCATGTCGTGTATTTTAAATATCCCTCCATAGACAGGGGTGTTAAAAATATAATATAATATAATTGTATCTATATAATAAATACTCTACTTTCCAAAGGAGTTTTGGACCCCCTTATAATACTTTGATGCAGACAATATTTCCCTTCCATACTCAGAGCAATGTTAAGAGATGGCATTGTGAGACTTAGTGAAATAAAAATACAGGACACCTATTGTTTGCCTCCTGCCTGAAGGGCCTGTCTCACTTTCCCAGGAGTAAACTAGATTTTTTTTTTTTTACCTGTGTTATTCTTGAAACAATGGTAGAGACTATAAATCGGTTTACAAGTCATTTATCTACTTTTACTGGATATCATTTTACTGGAGAAAGGCTTCACCCATCTTTCTCTAGGTCTCCTGGACCTCTACATGACATCTTCCCCTTTCTAATCCAGCTATATAAGAAATACCCAACCTATCACCTGTTCTTTTCCCACTCCAGAAAGAAATCTTACCCTTTGGTTGATGATTTTATTGTTTTGCCCACCCTCCCGATGAAGTTTACTTTTTAAAGTGAAAATCAAACTAAAAAGTCTTTAAGCTTTTATATGTTACACTTTTTTGTTGTAGGGCAGGAAAAGAAGTAAAAATAACCATCTTCTTTTAAATCCATTTATCCCTTTCTTTCAATAAATCATATCTCACTTTCTATCTTCTCTAATAGCCCTTGTTTAGTGTAATTTTCTTCTGTCCCATGTATTTCCTGGACTGTCTTTGCAAAGCACTTCTCTGAGCTTTGCTTTCCTTTATAGCCACTCTCCAGGCGGCTATGTTCAGCCTTTGCTTTCTTAGTTTCATAATTTTCACTCTTTCCAGCTCCATCTTTGATCCATTTTGACTTCTTCACACCAAATGAGAACTACTTTGACCAAAATCATCTTTCACCTGCAGCGAAATACTTTTCTCATTCTTCTTGATCTATCAGATTTCATTAACACCACTGCTTCCTGAGCATCCTTTCCTGTTGGATTTCGTTGCCTCTGTAATCATCTGCATCTCCCAGCACTGGTAATTTTCACTTCTTTTCTTCGATAAATATCACTATCTCTCATGTTTCTGTTCCGCATTTTTCTCTGAGTTCTTTTCTCTTCCTGATGTCAGATTCATCTTTCTCAGTGTGATCACTAAATTGCCCTTTCTCACAGGAATACTTTCCTTATATCTAAGCCTATCACATATTCCCACTCCACACAAAGAAAACCGAAGTTTTGTCCTTCAATGGTTTGTCCTCTTGATTACCCTTCTCTGCCTATTTTCTTTGTTACTCTAATGAGTTCCCCTGGCCTTCCTTTCCTTTGGATTTCCTGTAGTCACATTAATTTTTGGTTCTTCGTATGACTCCAAGATTACAAGTATTTCAAAAGAGGTGTTATGCTAATACTGGCCAAGAACATAATGCAAACAACCTGCACACACTTTTCATAATATTAGCCCTTCCCAAACTTTCAGCTGGAGCTGCAGCTCTTGCAACATCAGGTGGGACCACCTGGGATCTTCTATTTGTTCAGCTAGTTAAATCAGAATTGGTATTTTAAATTACAACAGTTTTAAAATTCTCTAGTAATAGAAGGTCCAATTACTGAGTTAAATCATTGAAATTCACTGCAAAAGCAGTTCCCCCCCCCAAAAACCCCATTTATAAGGGTAATTGTAATTATCCTTAAGGGTGAATCATTATTTTTAACTAATTATGATAAAAATCCAAGAATAAAGTGTAATTCCATCCACGGCATAGAAATGTAATCAAATGTAAATAAAAGTGAAACGTTAAGAATTAACTACAATAGGTTTACCAGAAGAAAATTGTTTTATAAACTCAGTCCTCTGTAGCAAAGATGAAGTTGAGGCCCTGACCTGGGATGTGGAACAAGGACTTTTGGGTCTGTCCTCCTGTTCCTGGATGGAGTAAAAGCACCTCTGCTGAGGCACAAGACAGGAATGCCTACTGGATGCCTAAATCCTCTGGATGTTCTTTAACCACAGAGCTTTTGATAGACATGAGAAGAATGAGGCCATCACAGCCTCCCTTCCCCACATGAACAAGTGCTGGAAGCCACTCCTGGACAGAGCCCCAGAGCTGTGCTTGGTGGAATGAGGAGGACTTGGGAGGAAATCCTGTCCAAGCTCGAGCAGATGTCAGGCAGGTAACCAGCAGTGCAGCACAGCCAAAACAAGGGTGTTCCCATTATGTGCCATGAACCAATGCACAGCAACAAGTCTATAGAAAACTTGTCTGGTAGCAGTTTAGACACCTGTCAGTTCTAGTGGGCCCTGATAAGAAGTTTTGTAGATCTCAGTACCGGATTGCACAGAAAGGCTGTTGTACTATGAGCTGTGTTCTGTGCAACTGAGAAGATACTAATCTTTTCATACAGAAATAGCTTTCTTTGTTCACAATTTTTTTGTCTTCAAAATGACCACTCCTAGAAGAAAAGACTACTCCCATGAATCACAAATTTTCCCCCTTAAGTATCTTCTAAATAAGCAGTGGAATTAAATTAATGAACATATTTTCTGCTTCTTTATGTATTTCATGAGTCACCTGTCAAGAAATTATTTCAGTTCTAGTAATTAGACTATTTATAATAAAAATGAATAGTTCCATTTTTGCATCGTGTGTGATCTCGTTTACAGACCATAAGAGCAGAAAATTAGATTGAAAAAGTATGTTTTTGAACAAGAAAAACATGCTATTGAAAAAGAAAAATATCCCCTGTATTTGCCAGAAATAAATTCTGGCTTCTGCTCACATGTCAGCACACAGAACTAAGTCACATCAGTGGGCTGGTCTCACTGCTCAGGTGCAGAGCAAAGTGCTCACCTGTATTTATCCTCAGTGTGGATTTGTCAGGTTATGTCATCTGCACAAGCTGAGTGACAGTGGAAAGAGGGGGAGCCCAAATAACACTCTACAAGCTGCTTCCAGGTCCATCCAGGGACCACCAGCCCATCAAAGGTCCATCTCCATGAGCCAGAGGAGCACAGGGGCACCCTGTGGCAGCTGGGAACCCAAACCAGGGCACCTCCAAAGTGTCCAGGCAGAGGGGAGAGCAGGACAAGGCCATTGGTGCTGTCCCTATTGGTGTGAGCACTCTGAGTGTGATGTGACATTGGCCATGTACACATGTATGTCATCACCAGAGTCCACAACAACGTGAACAGTACATTGTCTGTGCTAGAAACACACCTATTATCTCTTAACTATGAGACTTCTGTACATAGAAATTTATGAGCGTGTTTTGAGAAAAACAGTAAAGTGATCTAAATTTTGTAATGGGTGTTGGTTCCACATGGTGAAAGCCCACTGAGCTGACAAGGTTTGTGCAGACAATTAGTCTTTGCTTACATAAATGCCTTATTTGTGTGCACAAATGATTATATGAAAAATTCATACGCACCTACAATATCATATTGAGGCGTAATTGCTTGTGAAAAAACAACAGCTTGATTTTTTTTATCTTGTAGTTAATTAAATTTGGAGCTCAGATTAAATTGTATATTTGTTTTACCCCGGTGAGCAGAAGGCTTTCTGAGTCCTTCGTTAATAATACATACTTGTTTGGTAGCAGCTGGCTCTCTAGATGTTCCTTTTCCAACAAAATATATCTTCACAAAGTACCCAGTGTTTTACAGAAAGCTGATGTTAGTTTCAATGTGCCTGGAAAGTTGTTGAAAATCCCAGAAGACATGCTGCCTGCATTATCTCCATTCCCATTTCTTAACGTGAATAAGAATCTGCTTTTTTAATCTGAATCAAAATGTGCAAAACAGGTACACAGAGGGCTCTGTTTTGGCTTGAGCTGTCTATGCATTTTTCTTATTTCCTTCAGTGGGACTGCTTGCAATGGCAAATATGATTTATAATTAAAAACTTTCTTATTATCTGTATAGCAACACAGAATTCTAAAAGGCTCCCTTGGAAGTGGTAGTTTCATTTTCGATTCTCTTCTAATTCCAGAACTGCACTGAGAAACCCTTGTCATTTGCTTGACAGTTTTCTTTTTTAATATAATAGTTACAATTTTTTTTTTTTGCAAGCACCAAATAACAAGTTCTACCTTTACTATAACTGTGCATAAATGAGCAGGGGGGAGAATACTCTCTTTAGCACATCTTAATGTAAGGGCATTTTTTTGTCAGAAGTGAGACATAGTGTTAAAGGAGGAGATATACTCCTTTGTGCTACCTGCTAAGGAATGTGAAAGGTTCGTTCACCCTTACAAGTAAATTCTTTCTTTCTTCTTTCCCTCAGACTGCCAATAACCATTCTATTTAAATTACATATCTATACACATACATACTTACTTACATATATACATATATAAATATAGATAGATAAAAACATTATAATGCTTTTTAATGAGTTTTGGACCTGATTGTTTTGCACCAGGAAAGAACAATGCAAGTTTTCCCAGTGCTCTGGGAAAGAACAAATAATTTGCTACAAATAAAATGTGATACTATAATTTATACACTCTATTCTTTGCACTTCAAGAGAAGTCTTTGCTTCTGCTCCAGTTAAGGTACCAACCAATTTCTGTGTATTTTCTGAGTTTGAGAAAAAATGTTTGTGAAACATGGTGGGTAATTATCCCTGTAGCCCTTCTTTGTAGCTTGTCAAGATTTACATCACTTACAGGCTTTCCATTTGGATAAATTCATATCAGCAAAACAATGGAGAATGAAAATTTTCCTTTGAGCCTGGGCTTTCATTCACACAGGCTTGAAAAAAAGCTAATGAAACATGGAGTCACTAAAATGTATTTTTCTAGAAATGAACAAACTTGGCATTATTTGTGCCAAATCTTTTTTACGTTATTCAAAGAACCCTAACACTTGTATTTATTTTTACATTATTAATGCATAAATGCAGAAAAAAGCAACTAAAGTTGGTGGCATTGCAGAGCATATTACAGAACAGTGTGAAGAGTGAGCCTGGCTACTGCTCTAAAATGATCTCCACTATTCATTTATGGCTTTGTGCTTATGAATAGAGTGAAAACCCTAAATTTGTGCTGATAAAACATTGACACACACACTGGTATCATATCACTCTCCTTCTGTATCTTGTCCAGATAATTAAATATTTCCTTTACTCATCCAGAAAGAGGAATGGATAGAATACACTTGCCTGAGGATGTGTCACTGTGCTCCCACAGAAGCCCAGTGTCTCAGGGGTGACCTGTGCTGATCTTTCTGCGAACAATCTATTAAAAGAGATTGTTTTGCTTTTCCACGGGTCCTTCTCCTGACTCAGTTATCCCAGGGCTGGTGCAGGCAGTGACTCAGGGTTCCTATTCTGGAGCAGAGACAGAGGGCAGCAGCTACACGAGCCCATCTCTGCCACCAGGGAAATTCATATGTAGCCATGGGGTCATAGTGCTAAAACCAATGAAAAATATTTCATTGCTGATGTATTCTCACTGCAATTGCATCTTCCTCAGAGCAGTTCCTCCAGTGTACCAAGTGTAAGGCCAGAAGGCCACTTAGATTGACCTTCCACATGGAGCACTGGGAGCAGAATTGATCATTCCATTGTTCGTCTCTAAAAGCAGCCCCAGTCTGGGAGCACATTTCTGCTTCAGGGCCTTCCTAAATGCTGAAGCTTAGAGAAGCATGTTCAGGGTGGCTGAAAGACTGGTGCCTGCACATCCTTAAATGCAGACACAGGTAGAAAAAGTTATCTGCCTGTGATATGGTACAAACAGGGAAGCTGAATGTATTTGCCACGTTTGTGGTTGCAACTTTGGGAAGCTCCCAGTGCTTAGACATGGATGTGACTGCACTATGCAGACAACTAGTTACTCTTGCTGGCTTGAATTCCCACTTTCTTTTTCTGTGGAAGAAACCTGATTTCTATTTCTCACATATTTTCAAATGAAATGAAGAGCTTAAACTGACATTCTTGAAAAATATGTTCTGACAGCATTCTTATAACAGCCTCGAGGCCAGAAGAAACCAGTAGGTCTTCCAGTCAGTTTTTCTTATAATCTGCCCTTAAATTTCACCCCAAATACTCCTTCTCTGAGCAAAAGTAATATTGAGTCTTGATCTGAAGACATAAAGAGATGAATCCACTGCTGCTCTTAACTGATCAGTCTTAACAGGACCTCGGAGGCATCTTAATTAGAGATTGATATCTAGAACTCTGCCTCTTTAGTATGCCAGTCAGGAAACATTACAAAATGAGACATTTGTTACTTAAGTCCCTAATTGTCTGCCACTCTTGAATGAAAAAATAAAATTGATTTGGTATCTAGATTATGTCTGTTTTATTGATCTCAACTATTGAGTACTATCCAGGAGTTGGGATTCAGACAAACAGGTGTCACTGTCAGGACTTTCTCATTAGAGCTAAGCTGAGGATAAATGCTGGTAAACTGCTTATACTCCCAGGCCAGTTCTGCATCTAATTCTCTTTTCTGGCTTCCAGGAAGCTTCCAGGGAAATAAAGGCTCTGTAAGCCCCTAAGTGTTTTGGTTAGTTGGAATATATGCTCTGTGATATGGTAGAGCTCCCTCAATAGGAGCAGAGAGACCTCTGAACCAGGAAAGCGTACAATCCATTTATGTCTCCAGGTCTAACTCCTCTGTGAACTGGCTGAGGCCAAGGGAGGTTTAAGTTCACAGTGTGGCTCCTTCAGTCTTTAGTAAGGTCTTTCACCTCTAGCATATCCCTGATACCTCTGCAGCCCAGTCAGATATGGTTGAAAATGCCCAAGAATTGGGGAAATGGGTCAAGTGCCATACCAGATGGAGGAAACTGTGATCACATTGAACCCCTTCAAGACACCAGGCTTCAAAGGAGTTGTTTCTTTTTATTTTGGCCTAGCACAGCCAAACTTATTACTTCTCCTGTGTTCTTAAAGGACTGTCCTCCTCTTCAAAGGACCATCCTCCTCCTTCATCACTGAGGCTTCTGCCATATTTATGTCAATGCTGGACATTTTTAATCTCTGACACTGTAGCAGATACTCACAGTACCAGTTTAATCTTTGAAGAAGCCACTGAAAAGGTCTCTGGGTCTATTTAGAGCTGGATGTATTCCCTACATGAATCAGAGCATCCTCAGGATCCCAGGACTTCCCACATCTGAATTCTCGGTGTTGCAAATGGAAGAAGCAATTGTGGCATGAGGCAGCAAGCACCAAATCTGTAATGATCTTCCTTCAGGGAGTCAATTACATTTGCTGTTTGCCTTATGGCACACGTAGGTGATTACTGTGTGAGGGCCAGGGTGCATTTGTTTAATGTATCCTTGAACTCTTATTACATTTTCCACTCATCTTGCTAGAGCCTTATCTTCAATTACACTCCTTTCCATATGCCCCAAGCTGTTATTTGTTATAAAACCAACTTGACCCTCTTGTATCCAAAATGTCACTGAATTAAATCAAATTTTTATACTTTTCAACTTGAACAGTTATCTCTCGATGCACATAACAAACAGATAATGAGATCTGCATTTTATTAGACACAGTGGAGTTCGCTGATGTTTAACTATTAGGCAGAACCATTTTGCTGCTCAGTTACAATTACGTTATTTTTCTCTGTGGCTGGATAGCTGTCAATTGCTTTAATTCATTCTAAATTTGTAGTATAGTATTTTCCTAAGTGTTGTTTGCATACAGAGAGCTGGATACATTTCTACGCTTTTTTCCTAAAAGGGAAGGGACTTTCCTGTGGTTACAATTCTCTACAGTCTAAGCTTTTTGCCTCAAAATTTTGTGACAGTTTTCCCAAGCTTTGTCTCCAAGTCAGGGATGCTTCAAAATCCCATTCTTAGCTTTAAGCATATCCTCAAACCCTGCTCATTCGGATAGGACTAAAGCACATACTTGAAATTAAACAGTTGTGAATGAGGACGCGTTCCTGAAACAGTCCAGCTTAAAAATGCCCCACTGGCCACGTTCCAAAGGCTGACATGCCCACCATGAAGCTGTAGTGCTCTGCACATCCTGTGCTTTATAGTACGTGCTCATAATTTATCATTCACACAGTGCTCATGATGATGAAATGATAACAGCATCAAAGTGGGACCTAATCAATGTAAATATTTAGGCCCATCACAGGACGTGGAAAGATCCGCTCTCCCCAGAAGGGCCCAGCTACCATGTGATTCTCCTGCGTGCTGGGAGCCGACTCACAGAGTCATAAATAATCCAGCTGGCAAATATCAGAAGGTTACATTCCCTCTCTGGTTCTGTGTGCATACCCCTGCTCTGGCTCAGTGCAAGGGGAGGAAGAGGGACATACAGGGAGGTGAGTCTAACGCCCTTTACATTTTAAGCCAACAAGAACAGAAGGATATATGTCGTCATTTACTGTATCTAAATTTGTGGAGGGTAATTTCTCATAACAGGCTGCCTTGATTGCTTACAGAACATACCTTGGAGACTGGTCTTGCTTTTGTACAGCAAAAGCATGTCTCTCTTAACTTGAAGGGATAAAGGATAGAAAAGATAATAGAGTATTATTATTCAGATAAAGCAAAGAAAGCTTGTTTCAGATTGGGATGTATTTTTGAGATTTACTAAGCAGGCCACAGGATTTAGATATCTACATTTTAGACATCTCAGTCTGATATATAAAAAAAATCTTATTACATTTCAAAATAATAATTCTCCTTGAAATGAATGGAAGAGATTCATCCAGAGCCATAGATTGCTTCAGAAAATCTATTTCCTCACCTATTTCACTGACATTCACAGAAAGCAGCTGCCATAAATTCTTATAATAAATGCTAGGCATAGGGATGGCTAACTCTGTTTGCACAACCCCAGGCTGTACAGTAAACCTCACCTCTGTAGAACAGTCCAGCTGGTTGTTTATCACTAATTGTTTGCAAGATGCACCCTAATGGACCCGCTGTGGCTCTCCACGACCTATGGTGCTCTTCTGTAACACTTGTCATTAATCTGAGGCTGTAATGTGGTGTTTAATGGGGCAGGCCTCTCACCAGGCAGGAGGGATTACCTGGGGCAAGGACATCAGGATTTATGGTTCCATACAGTCACAGCTGTCATAGAAACAGAAAACCTCCTTGAAATGGAGAACAGGCACTGCGGACAGACCGTTTGTGCAACTTCCTCACAACATGTCAAGCCCAGGACTCCACCTGCACCCTCCCATCAAGATGTGGCCATACTGCAGAAGGGATGATGGCAGGAGAAGGACAGAGCACCAACAGCCAGACTGGCTGGAGTGATACCGAAACTGGAGGGATGGGAGACACATGTGTGTGTGGGCAGCTCTGCAAGACTGAGACTTCTAACAGGAGTCAAAGCCAAGGGTCAGGAGATGTCGTATGTGTGAATGTTGGATGGAAGGATGAAAAATGAAAATGTTGGTGGGGTCTGGGTTTTTTTCTTATTGAATTCTTGGTCATGATGACACAGTTGCATTTGCAACCCTACTGCCGAGTCAGTTGCTAGTGGTGATGTAGTAAAAGCTGCCTATGCTAACTATACTAATGCTCAGTAAAACATAGAAAAAATGAGAGACAGAGGCATACAATGAAGATGCTGAAATGTGGAAAGGAGGAAGGACACTGAGAGTTTGCCCAGAAAGTTCTGAAGATGTATCAGGTCAGATGAGGAATCCTTTTAACAACCACTGATTTCTTTGTTTTTTAAAATGAGATTCAGATTTTAAATACATAAGCCACCTTCTGTGCAGATGACTTTAATGAAGACACCCCGTAATTCAGTAGTGTTGAAATGTAAGATTTTTACTAAATTTGTGCTGAAATTCTAATAAAATCAGAAAAAAACTTGAGTCAAAATCTGAAAGCAGAAGGTAATCATAGATGAGGTAGGAAAAGGCAGAAACTACAAAAGGAGCCACCAGCTGACCATGCCCAACAAGGTCCCTTGCCTTTCAGATCAATGTCTGCAGGAACAAGAATTACGTGATTCATTGCATCTACCTGGAGGCTCCTGAAGAAAGGGAGGAGAGGGCTTTGAAAGGAAAGGAGAAACTCACTGGTGGCAAATGCCTGCAGCTCCCTCCAAGCCTGGTGGCTTCACTGTGTGACAAGGCAAGGGTGAGCACGCAGGTGTCCCCCAGGGTCACTCAGAGATGTTGGCCTCAGCCCCTCTTGCTGGATAGGTTTTGCCACCACCAGCTCTTGCATGAGCACATTGCCAGTGTCACACGTCCTGCCACCAGAGTGGGAGAGAACATGAAGCACCACTGAGCTTGCTGCTGCTCACACATCACGGGGCCACCAACTCTGAGCTACAGTCTGCCAACCTTGACTCACCGATCAGCAGCCAGGAAAAAATATCCACTCTTTTAAATAAAATGCAGTGCTAGACAATTAAGAAAGGTCTGCCAACATTTTGCTGTTATAGAAGTGAATGCTGGTTGTTAAAAATAATGATGCTACTAATAAAAAGTCTTTTGAAAAACAGAGAGACATTTAGACACATTTATACAACCACTTCCATCCCATGGGTTTAGAAAATTTTATAGCAGTAGCATGAAGACTGCTTGATCAGGTGCCTGCTGTGGTAGAAGGGACCAAAATAAAATATTTCTAACATGATACTGTCAAATTCTACGAGAGAAATTAGGTTTGGGGACCATTAAAAATTGTTGTCTTTGTTCAAATAGCTGGAAAAGTTTGCTGTCATGCCCATGATCCAGAGGCAAGCTCTTTATCAGCCTACAGGACACATTTGCAATTACTTTTCTTGCAAAGACATGGGAGCAGGCTCATTTTAGTTGCAGACAGAAAGTGTGTGGTCCCATCCTACCATTTTACTTTTTCTAACTTGTAAATAATTCCTCTCATTTGTATGAACCTCTCACTCACTTCAATAGCAACACAGATATGAAATATAAATAAGAAAATTTCCACAGCTTTCCTATTTTCTCTAACGACTTGCCATGTTGTATGGCTTGAAAATACTGGGAATTCACCTTGCTTAAATTAAGAGCAGTTCTGCTGCTCTGCATGACCTGGGCAGGCAGGGGCACGGAAACATTCAGCTACACTGAATAATCAGGGGGAAGAAAATATTCCACAGCTGGAAGGAAGCAGCATGTGAATATGAATCTGAGACACTCATCGGTGGTACCCAAGCTGAGAAAGCTGTACAACTATGCCAGTGCTTCTTTTAGCAGGTGGGGATGTGGTTGTGGCTGTTCAGAGATCTCCAGGGAAGAAAGCAGCAACCAAAAGGCCTACAAAGGAATCAGGCTGTTGGAGTAGAAGAAAAGACAGCCCTTGATATCCATATATGATGATATCCATATATGATGATACCCATATATGATGATAAACCATCAGTGGTTTGATTTTTGCACCTCTTTCCAACCAGTTGCAATAACAAAACTAGTCTCGAATGCTGAAGTTAGTGGAGGTCTGGGAATCAGGTACTCCAACCATGAGTTGCCCATGGGCACAGGAACACACTGACAAGGAGCTAAAGGGAGTGTACTGAAGGGAGGTAAATGAAAAAGTTGAAGAACTTCTGGGTCAGAAAACAGTTTGGAGTGATTTCTGTTCTTAATGCGGTGAATGGATCCTAAAACATTTTGCCTCTGGAGCTCGAAAGAACATTTCCAGATGACGGATGGATTCATGTAAATAAAGGTTCAGAAACCTGTGACCTGCAAGAAGGCAGAAAGGTAACCTGGAGAACACCGCACAACAGAAAAACCTGTGTTCAGCCTCACACTGTAACAGCCTTCCCTATAGCTTCACACCTATGCAAATTATCTGTCACAATGCATAAAGCTCAAGATAAACAAACCTCTTCCACAACTTGGCATACGGAAAAAGGGTCTGAATTGAAATGGTAATTGAGTTTTAGAGACCCATCCATTTGCTGTCATCGTGCCATCTGTCTCCCTGGCAGAGTCCTGACAGTTTGCATTGGCAGCTTTGATTGCCAAAGCTCATGTATTAAGTTAGATTTACCTAGTCTTCCCACGCACAGTTTCTTATTTTTCTATGGCCCTGCTATTCTAGATGATTCACAGAACTGCAGGATACCGTGTACTCCCAGAAACATAATATATTTTGGTATTTTTAAACTTTTTTTTTTTTTTAAATCAGAAATATGGATAATTTTCTGTTGTGGTTTGTAAGCCACCTGTAGACTCCAAGTCCACCAGAGTCCAGAGAAAGACTTCATTCTCAGGGACTGACCACAGGTAACAGAGATCACAGGTGCTGGTATATATATGTGTGAAATATTTGCTACCACCAGAATAATAAATGAAAACTGCAGATGCCTTATGAGGGCAGGACCCCCTGAGGCAGGCTCCGAGTTATTGCATTACTGTCATAACTGCTCACTGCAAAGCACCTTTGACTAAAAGCCAATATGATGCCTAGCATAACTCTGCTGACTCCCCTGAAATTACACAGATGATTAATGTTGCCCCTTAAGGTAGGAAAGAAGAGATAAAATTATTTACATTTCATTTCTTTACACAGAGAGCAACTTTAACTGCAGCAGTGCACAGTAAAGATGTGGGAGTTGCTCTCAGACTTTATTAAGTTACGTTCCAGATGGTCCTCTGACCATGAACATGTTTTTCACTGTGCAAGAACAAAGGGTTTCATTCCAGCAGGAGTTAATTCATGTTGGGCAGAAGACAGATAAGCACTCCTGGCAGTGCATTTACTGAGACATCCACAGTACTACAAGGTACCAGAGTCCATCCTGAATTTAGGCCAACGGGATTGTGGCTACATTCAAAAGACAAAAGCACTGAAACACCACTGACTTTACATAAGAGAGGACTATTCTCTAGGCAAGGCAAGAGACTGCTCTTTTGTTCTTGTTCTGCTTTTAACAGCTTTTTTTCTTGTTCTGCATTTTAGTTATGCCACTGAAGTTATTGTCCTTATTTTGACTCAGACACAATTAATTTTCTTCTTAGAAGCTGGTACAGGGCTGTATTTTGAATTTAGGATGACAATAATGTTGATAACACACTAATGTTTTAGTTACTGCTGAGCAGTGCTTACCCTAAGTCAAGGACTTTTCAGCTTCCCGTGCTCTGCCATCAAACAAGCACACAGGGAGCTGGGAGGGAGCTCGGCCAGGGCAGCTGACCCCAGCTGGCCAGAGGGATATTCCACACCACAGAACATCGTGCCCAGTATATAAACTGGAGGGAGCTGGCTGAGGGCACTGGTTGCTGCTCAGGGATGGGCTAAGCATCCATCAGAGCAATACTGTTGCGCATCTCTTGTGTCTCTTGGATTTCATTCCCCTCTTCCTCTTTTTTTTATTAGTACTAGCAGTAGTATCATCATCATCATCATCATTATTATTATTATTGTTGTTGTTGTTTCAATTATTAAAGTCCTCTTATTTCAATCCATGAGGTTGACTTTTTTTTCCCAAATCTCCTCCCCACTTGGGAGGGGAGCAAGTGGCTGCATGGGATGGTAGTCATTCAGTTGGTGGCTTCCTAAAGGAAAGCTTGCATGCCCTAAGCTGCATTAGACCTGCCTGAGGAACAGTTTGCCAGTCATACAAATAAAAAGCCAACAGGATTTCAACTCATTGTTTTAATTTCTATCCCAAGACAGAGAGACTTTTCAAAGTTCTTCATAAGCATCTGAACCAAGGGAGCCCAATTTGGTGAACAGGTCAGTCAGTGGCACTCTGTGGGGGTGTGGGGCACTCAGGTCCTCCTTGTTCTTGCTCCAAGGTACTCCCACAATCCTACTGAGTTTCTTACTAATACACAACAGGATTAATCTCTGCTTCTCAGTCAGGAAATCGCTCCACTTTGAAGTAAGTAATTACATGTTACTGGGAGAGAAAGGCTGACTGCAACTGTGGCCCTTGGCTGGCATGTTAGAAAACCTCAAGTAAGTCCATGCTCCAGTAAATATGTGATTATTAACCAGCTGCAACACCAGAAACCTGAGATAGCGCTAACCAGAGAAGCCAGGGCTTGTCAGTGGAAATACTTCCATGAGCTACAAAATATCAGGATCCAAGCTCCTAACCTGAGTTTCCATGCTTGGAACCTTGGTTGCAACCAGGTGATCTTGAAGGTTCCTTCCAACCCAAACCTTTCTGTGATTCTATGATCTTGGTTTCAGAACACTAGAGTGACATCAGAACTGAGGATGGGCTCTGAGGGTACGAGAACAACCTCACAGCCTGTGCATTTTTACTGTGGTCATGTTTGACATTTTGCAGTTGGAGAGGAGTGGGTAGTCTGCTGTGTGTCCAAAAAGCAGAGCTGGATGTGCTGTGAGGCTGGACTGAGGCTGGTTGAAAGTTAAATGAAATTCAAGTTGAATACCTGAGGTTCAGAAATTGCCGTGACAGCATGCACATTTACTGAGCAGTCTGGCTGGCAACTGAGCACAGCTTTCAGTGCTGGTGTATATACACAGTGAGAATATGTGTTCCTTTCATCCTTGTATAACCTAGCAGCTCCACCTACCTTGTAGACTGAAATTCTCATTCATTCATTGAGCATGCCCAGCAAAAACTCCTCCTGAGCTTTCTCCTCTCTCTTTTCTGCCAGTTTTAAGGGCAGAGGTTCAAAAGATGTGCATAGAGATTACAAATATAAATCCATTCACCCTTTTTGAAGAAGCAGATAATACTTGGATGTGTGTTTAGGCAGTGGCACTGATTACATTGTGAATTCCCTCCTAACCTCCAAGCATCAGATACATATTTTGAATTGGAAGGTACCTCCAGTAAATGGCATTTAGTAGCAAGCAGTATTTAATGTCTTTACTGGAGGGGATGCTGCTAAATCCAGGGAAGTCTTGTCACTTTTCATTCTGCTGGCTCCATCAGTGAAGATGTGAGATAATCCTGATTTTGTAAGGATTTAGATCTTTTTCTCAGAGACTTTCACAGATGTGATCACTCCACAAGCAGCATCCACTCGCTAAAGATCTCAGCCTCAGTTCTGAGAAAATGAATAGTCTTACTAATCTGTGCAAAGTAAACAGCATTTTGTCCTTAAAAATAACAATATTTAGTCACCACCAGAATCTCGTGTATTCAGCCAACGTGCCAAAAGAATTCAGAATCAGAATTGTGGAATGATGTAGATTGGGAGAGACCTCTGGAGATTACCCAGTCCAACCCCCACTGAAGAGGGGCTAACTTCAAAGTCAGCTCAGGTTACTCACAGTGCTGTCCAGCTGAATATTGAACATCAATAAGGATGGAGATTTCACAGCCTCTTTGAACTGATTTCAGAGTTTGACCACTCTCCAGGTGAATATTTATTTCTTAGTTTCTAATTGGAATATAGAATCATAGAATGGTTTAGGCAGAAGGGAACCTGAGACATCATCTAGTTCCAGCCACTCTGCCATGAGCAGGGACACTTTCCACAAGACCAGAGCCCCATCCAACCTGTCCTTGAAAACTTTCAGGGATGGGGCATCCACAACTTCTTCGAGCAGCCTGTTCCAGTGACTGGCCACCCTCACTGGAAAGAATTTCTTCCAATTTAATGCTAGCCTAATCCAATCTAAACCTACCTCCATCACCCTAAAGCTGCCACCTCTTGTTCTCTCATGCAATCCCTTTTTTGAAAGTCCCTCTCCAGCTCTCTTGTAGCCCCTCTAGGTACTGGAAGGTGCTATAAGGTCCCCCCAGAGCTTTCTCTTCTCCAGGCTGAATAACCCCAACTCTCTGTCTTCACAGCAGAGGTGCTCCAGCCATCTGAGCATCTTCATGGCCTCCTCTGGACTCACTCCACCAGGTCCACATCTTTCCTGTGCTGCTGGATGCAGCACTGCAGGTGGGATCCTACAAGACTGGAGGAGACGGAAAGAACCCACTCTGGCCATGCTGCTTGTGGTGCAGTCCAGGACATGGATGACTTCCTGTGCTGCCAGCGCACATTGCCAGCTCATGTTGAGCTTCTCATCAACCAACACCCCCAAGTCAGCACCTGATGTTGTGACTCTCACTCATTGCACCCCATCCAATCGCTGTGCATCTCTAAGGGAGAGTTTACTCTCACCCTCTCTATGCCCACCCCTGAGATAGCTGGAGATAGACAGCTACAGATTTTCCCTTAGCCTTCTCTTTTTAGGATTGATAAACTTAGTTCTTCTTGTCTTTACACATCATTTACGAGTCTGCTCATCAACTTGATTACCTTTGACTGGACTTCCCCCAGTGAGGAGCCCCCAAACTGGTCGTAAAATTCCAAGGTTTGTTGGACAGAGGGAAATAGTTATATCACTAAACCTGATGGACGCAGTCTTGCTCATATAGGCCAAGATGCTCCTGCTCCAGAATGTGTCCTGGAGACCCAGAAGGTCCTCCTCTCAATAAGGTTGTCTACCCAGTCAGTCCCCAACCTGTACTCTTGTGTAGGACTCTTCCATCCCAAGTGCAGACCTTTGCATTTCCATATCTATACATATATATATGCATATATATACACACACACACACATATATATACATATGTGTGCATATATATATACACATAGATATATACACATATGTATATACACAAAAAAAAATGTATATAATTGTCTACATGCTCTATTTCCCTTTACTTCTCAACTGACCCATTCAACTCCAGGACCTGCCAATATAAATTTTTTTAAGTTGAGTAAGTAAGATAATGAAAGTATAAATGATTTTTCTTGAGAACATAATCCGGTTTTACTTCTTTAGAACTAATACATTTTATTTTCATTTCCCTTTAAATGCAATTTTGTCTATTTGTTCCTGAAACAAAAAATAATAATCTATTTTCAGGAGCACATATTTCACAATTTGTGGTTGATTCTGTTAATTCTGGGTCACAGGTTTTTCTAGGAAGAGTCCACACAACAAAAAGCTCTCAGTCCTGGTAATTGCTAAGTGTTTTGATCAATATAATGACAGTCAAGGATGTTTTGCACCTTACAAACCAGGAATTTTAAAGAGGCTTTATGAAAGCCTGCAAACCTCATTTGTCCTTCAAGTTGAAGTAAAAAACCTACTCATTCCAAAATTGTCAGCATTCTTGTGTATAAAAGATAAAATAATAATTTCTCCCCCCAAAAGATGGCAGTTTATTTCCAAAAGTATGATATAGTCTCTAAGGCTACATCTGTTCCAGTACCACAATAGGTCAGATCCCTTGTTCTGAGAATGAGTAGCACAGCACTGAATGAACCCACACTGGGAAGGTCTCACCCCCCCCAAAACAAGGTCCTGGACCTGTTTTGGATATGCTGCTTTGCATTTCCCTTGGTAACACAGAGGAACAAATAGCAGCACTGAAAAACATCTTGCACATTATCCCTTGTTATTGTTACTTGCTGTTTTCATTAAAAATTCCAGAGAGGTTCAGGAGAGGCAGGAGGAAGCACCAGTTTGGTTTTACCCTCCGCATACTGTGAGCATGGAATGCATTGGGTACTCCCTGAACATCTCTGTCTGTATTCTCCCCAACTCTCTCAAACTGCAGCTCACCAGCAAATGTCATTGTCTCCAGATCTTAACACAGATGCCCTTCCTTCCCTCTCCCCCAAGAGATGCAAACTGTGAGCCCCACATTAGTCCCTGCCGGCCTCTCACCTCACATGCCTGACCCAAAAGCTCTTTGGACCTGTTATCCCTGGACAGTCTGGAGAAGCAGAGTGCCAGCACCAGCGCAGCCCTGCCTGGATGCCATCCAAGGCTTGTGGGCTGGAGCTGGCTGGCATCCCTGCACAGAGCTCGGGCACAGGGAACCCTGCTCGGTGGGGTTAAATTCTGACTTCTGCTACGAGGCCCAGAATCCCACTGCTCATCACAATTAGCGTGCTAAAAACCAGGGGAAATGCTCAAGCATTTCATTAATGGCTAATGTTATTACATGTACAATTAATAAGAGCAGTCAAGTGAATGATTATTTCTAATAAAAGGCCCGACAATTGCTAACAAGTTAGGAAATGCCAGCGCAGAAGTTAAAGAAATAATCCCCTGCCACGTTGCCCTACACAGAATAACCGAGGTTACTAACAGGTTTGCTGGGCGCAGACTGTAGCCTATCTGGGAGCAAGGAAATTCCCGCGGCGCCTCACTAACACATTTTTAGAGGAGCCCGGGGGCAATTTCACAGGGATGCTAACTTTCTGCGGCTGGTACGGAATACGCCCCGAGGGAGAGAAGGCACCCCGAGACAAAGCCGGGGCTGATTCCCGCACGGTGCGGGCAGCGGCAGCGGGCGGACAGGGGATGGGCAGCGGGCAGGGCAAGGACAGCGGACAGCGGGCAGCGGGCCGGGGCAGGGCCAGGGGACCGGCAGGGGCGGCAGGACCCGGGCAGGGACGGCTGGCTGGGGCAGGGCCCGCCAGCTCTGCCCTCCCGCTCGGCCCGGCGCCGGTTCCGACCCGCGCACGGACATGACTAAGCAGCAGCACCTCTCCCTCCGCGGCCGCTCCCCGCCGGGGCTGCCCGCCCCGCACCCGCGCACGGCGGGGACTCACCTGCGCGCCCCGGCCCCGCCAGCCCGCGGCGCCGGCTCCTCCGCAGGGGCCGCCGCTCGTCCGCCCCGCTCCGCCGCCGCCAGCGCCGCCCCGCTCCAGCCGCTCCGCGCCGCTCCGCGCCGCTCCAGCCGCGCACCCCCCGCACCCGCGGAGCCGCCGCCTCTCGCCGCCGGGGCGGGCCGGGGGCTGCCGTCAGCCGCGGCTGACGCAGGGCTCTTCCTGCCGGGGATGAAGCCCCCGGCGGCCGCCAGCCGGGAGCCCCCGCGCCCGGCGACGCTCGGGGCGGCCGGGGACCCCCCGCGCCCGCGGTAGGGCGGCGCTTCCCCCGCTCCCGGCGCGGGCAGCGCAGCGCCTCCCGCCGCCGCCGCGCCCGCAGCAGCCCGGAGCAGCCCCGAGCAGCCCGGAGCCCCGGCATGGAGCGCCCGCTCAACCTCAGCTGCCTCGCCGATACGACGCCGGACACCGGCAACAGGAGCGGGTCCTCTGCCGGCCCCGAGGGCGGCCAGGCCCATCTCTCCGTCTTCAGCGTGTTGGTCCTCACCCTGTTGGCCATGCTGGTGGTGGCCACCTTCCTCTGGAACGGGCTGGTCCTGGCCACCATCCTCCGTGTGCGCAGCTTCCACCGGGTGCCCCACAACCTGGTGGCCTCCATGGCCATCTCTGACGTGATGGTGGCAGCTCTCGTCATGCCCCTCAGCTTGGTGCACGAGTTGTCCGGGCGGCGGTGGCGGCTGGGCCGGTCGCTCTGCCAGGTGTGGATCTCCTTCGATGTGCTGTGCTGCACTGCCAGCATCTGGAATGTCACGGCCATTGCCCTCGACCGCTACTGGTCCATCACCCGCCACCTGGAGTACACGCTCCGTGCCCGGCGCCGCATCTCCAACATCATGATTGCCCTGACCTGGGCACTGTCTGCCTTTATCTCTCTGGCCCCACTGCTCTTTGGCTGGGGAGAGACTTACTCAGAGGACAGTGAAGAGTGCCAAGTCAGCCAGGAGCCTTCCTACACCATCTTCTCCACCTTTGGGGCCTTCTACCTGCCCCTCTGCGTGGTGCTCTTTGTGTACTGGAAGATCTACAAGGCTGCCAAGTTTCGAATCGGATCTCGGAAGAGCAACTCCATCACCCCCATTACTCCAGAAGCACTGGAGGTAGGTCAGCTTGGTCGTGTTTTGCTCGGGTCAAGCACTGGCAGCAGGCAAGCCTTTGCAGAAGTGGGGGAAACTTAGACCTAAAGTGTGCAAGCAGTGACCCACCAAAGCCCTGTGGATCCCGGAGGCTTCCAAGGGAAAGCTGACTGCAAATCTTGCAAACCCAGGCTGTTGGCTCCTTCCGAGCCCCCAGCTGTGAGCACTCAAGGTGTAGCTAAAGTAACTTTGGGCAGATTGTGAGCCTGAGCTCCACGTGGGCGAGCAGTGACTCACAGATGTCCCCCCATGGAATGCTGAATCAGTGCTCACCAGCATGAGTAAGGGGTCACCATCCCTCCCGTGGGGAGGCCAGGGGAGAGTGGATGGATGGGGTGCTGGCTCTGCTGGAGGCAATAACCTGGCAACTGGCTGTGGCTTTGGGGACATTGTGAATTAACCCATACGGAAGACATGTGTGCAGAATGTCCTTGTAAATCTTTCCTAATTGTGACTGCATCGTGTCAGTTCATCCCAGGCATGGTGACTCTGCCCTGTAAAGGGAGTCTTGCAGGGAGGAAGCAAATGTGTGCTCATTTTCTTGCCTCTCCTATCAAGAACTCTCAAAGTCAATGGGTTTAGAGAAAGTAAGCAGACTTCTGTGCACGGCATGTGGCTGTGTGCTTGTTCTGCTGATCTGATTGTAAGCGGGGAAACAGTCTTATTGCAACACTGTGTTAGCAATCCCATATATCCTCAGTACTCTCTCTAGTTTCTAATCTCACTTAAAACAGTCTCCATCACCCAGAAGAGGTCATACAGCTGTTTTCCCCTCAATTAGAGTGTGATGTGATGGTCTGTGTTTCCCCTGGAGCCTTGGCCCTCACTTGCAGTGTTTGGCTCTGTACCCACTGTGTGGGATCACCTGACTGAGGTACATATGGTGCAACTTGTGTTTGTGTTTGGCAGGTAAAAGAAGCTGCCCAGCAGCCACAGATGGTCTTCACTGTCCGTCACGCCACTGTTACGTTCCAGACGGATGGAGACACGTGGAGAGAGCAGAAGGAAAAGAAAGCTGCCCTAATGGTGGGCATCCTTATCGGGGTGTTTGTGCTCTGCTGGATCCCCTTCTTCATCACAGAGCTCATCAACCCACTCTGCTCGTGTGACATCCCCCCCATTTGGAAGAGCATTTTTCTATGGCTGGGCTATTCAAATTCCTTTTTTAATCCACTCATCTACACTGCTTTCAACAAAAACTACAACAATGCCTTCAGGAACCTATTCTTTAGGCAGCAGTGAGCAGAAAAAGCTTTCCTGCTGCCCCAGGAAGCTGATTTCAAGTGTCAATGATTCCTTCCAAATTTCTGAGGAAGTTCAAAGCCACAGATACTGAGGTGATGCTAAAACACATCTCCATGGGTTGTGCATCCCAGCAGCGGCCCCAGTCCCTAGGCAGGCTCTCCATCCCAGCCTCTTAGTTGCTATTTTTCCTGCAAGTGGCATGTAAGGGCTTCTCCTGCCAGCAGCTTGGCATCCTCGCTCCAGTGCCCTGCTGTGTCCCTCCTGCCTCCCCAGTGATGCTCTGCTTAGTGGCACCAAAGGTGCAGGGAGTCCACTGGCAAAGAAACGCTGGTTTGGCCACTGCTGGTGTCTCACAGCATTAATCAACTTCGTCCCATGTGTGAAGCTGGGACCCTGTAGCATCAGGAGGTTTTGTGATTACGTATGAGAGTACATTTTTTATGGCTTGGCTGAAAACGTGGTTTGTCTTGTCTTTCATTGGTAAAGACTGTGAAGTGTTTGTATTTGGGGAATAAAACCCTTGGTAAGGGTTAAGTGCAGGCTACAAGTACCAAGCCTTTTCTCACATACTTTATGAACAGCAAATTGTGTCTATTTGCTTTTGGATTCTATGTAGCAAGTTTGGGATTTTTTTTTTAAATACTTACTGTGAAAGCTTAATGCATGGTGTACCCTGGAATGAGAGAGAATGCATGGGAAACTTGCCTCTCCTTCCCCGACTGCTGTGTGTGAGCATCTGCCTCAGACCTTTATGTTCAGAAATACCAGCTGTAAATGCTAATCTTCGTGCCTGTTGTTTCCCATTTTAAACCATAAATGTATTTTGAGCAGCTGTAGGCTGGTTTCCTGTTGTTTCAGGGGATGCAAGGAGTGTATTTCGAGTTGCCTGTTAATGAGGAGCTGTGTTTTACTCTTTCTGAGTGCAATGCAGAACTTGAAACCAAAGGAAAGACCCCACTTTGTTTCCATGAGCACTGGGTTGCAGGAAAAGGGCAGTTAATTACAGGTGATGTTTCTTTCTTGAAGCATAATCAAACCATGGAGCTTCTATTCTCCAGGGACCAAACTTGAATATTTCTTGTTTTGCCCACCTGTCCTTCTCCTGCCCTGCTAAGGCTCCATCCTGCATGGTTGTTACTGCTCTGTTGCCTCCCTGCCTTTCCACATTGCTAACTTAATTATAGTAGTTGGCATTTCACTCCTAGAATCAGCGTTACACACTTTATACTTCACTGCTGAAAGACTGACAGGTCTCCAGATAAAGGAAAGCATTAGTTTTAACTTGCTTCTGGGGTAGCCACTGAAATCAAACCAGAACTGAAATGGTGGGAAAAAAGACAAGATGGAAATCAGAATGACCTGATTTCATGTCAGATATCTTAAGAAGAGATAAAAGGGAAAAATGTCAATAAATCATGGTAAAGCTCCCTGGGAGTGGGTAGTATTAGTTTCTATCTTTAGCAGATCGTGAGACATCAGATGTTAAAATTGTCACTGGTCCTTTAAACCAGTCAAAAATCCTGGCAGAGTTGGCAGTAAAAGCCCTTTTTCTTTTGCTGTCTCTGGGTGGGTGAAAATGGAAGCAGAGGTCAAGGTGCTCTTAAAGTGTTGCAGCCCTTTCTGGACCAGTTAGACAAACATCGATCAGTGGACGTAGCTGATCCTGCCTTGTGGTTAGAGGAGAATAGGGTGGCCCTTGAGATCTTTCTTAACACTATTTTATAAAAATCTGTTAGAAATATCGGGTAAAACCCTGCCCTCATTGAAAGCAGTGGATAATTTTTCAGTGATTTCAAATGGATCAGGTTTTTATGTGGCATCTCTTGTCTTGTAAAAGCATAGTTTTAACATTAATTGATTCAAGGAGAAGACGTGTGGGATGGGAATAATCTTCTAACTGCTGTGAAAGAGACTCTGACCTGCCCTAACCATGGGCCAATCTTTACAACTAGTAAAGAGCATTTTCTTTCTTTGTTACATATTTTCAAATATTATTAGTGACATCTGTGATGTATCAAAAATTGTAATAAACTCTTGAGCTGCTTTTTTTTATTGAGTATATAAAGGCTATGCTACTTTCTCTGGACAGCCATCACTGGTGCTGAGTTGTTCCATTTGGGAATTACTGCTTTCGTTGTGCCAAGGGTTGTTTAGCCAAAAATCACTTGTAAAAAATGCTTCCTTGTTGAAGCCAGAACTTCAGCTAAGCTTGATGGCACCTGAAAGTAGGAGACCACTTCTTAGGCCCCCAGAGTGACACTTTAGGCACTTTGAAGCATGGATTACGTGGGAAGTTGGACATTAGTTCCCCATTTTCACACATAACACCATGTCTGCACAGCCCTGTGTCAGTCCCAGCTGTGTCCATGCCGTTTTTATTTGCTTTTTGATGGGTGTTGGAGATTCTCTGTCTCTGTTGTGTGAGGTCCTTGTGCAGGCTGTGGAATCATCTGCAAACTCAAATTAATGTCCACTGTAAGCAGACAAAAGTTAACCTGAAGTCAGTGGGAAAGTTCCCTACTTTTGCTGCGGTTCAGTGCTGGGGTGAATCTCCCTTTATTACACCTTGTGTTTATTCATGCTGTGCCTTAAACTTGGACAGGGAGACAGGAGATAATTTTAAAATTACACTAGACAATTCTAATTTGCCTGTAGTCATGTGTAGTCCACCATCCTGGTGTAAATTACATTCACATTTCTTTGCCTACATCCCATATAACCATTTTCTGCAAAAAACAGCTTCCAGTTGGTTATAAGATTTGTTCTTTTGAATCTTGACAAAATTAGAAGCTTTTTTTATTGGCCAGATCCTGCAGGTCATACTTGAGACGTAACACCATGGGCTTTTCTTCTGAATGCAATATGACCAGGAAGGGAAAATACAATTATTCTGGAGGTTGCACTGCAGAATCATATTGAAACATGCCACAATGATCTGAGCACAGTGAAGTGGCACAAAGAGACCTTGACATCTGATCTGGGCTCCAAGGCTTTTTACAAACCTCTCATTATTCAAACACAGATGCTGAGTGGGCTCCCAGAGACCCAAATCATGTTTGAAGACATAGGCAACCACAGCTTCAAAAGAGGCATCTTGTACCTTCTTGTTTCCATTTATACACAGAATCACTAGTGTGAAGAGATCTGTCTCACCGACGCTTTGTGAGGATTAATTACCAAATGTTTATCATGTACCAGGAAGGAGGAACGCTCAGGTTTGAATGCAGAGCAGTGTTCTAAATTGAGCTCCTATTTAATTCCTTGGAAGAATGTTATTACCCATTATTATTGAGTTCTGCATGCAATTTAATGGCTATATAATACTTCCAGAAAAGATTTAACTAACCTGCTTCCACTTACAATTAATTTATTTCCCTCTCCTTGCCCTGACAATTCAATGAACATCTGTATGGGAGCTCAGTAGTGAAGGCAGTGCGTGCTGAATTTTGGCTGCTGCTGAGCATCTCCTTGCAATGCTGAGTGTGTGCTGTCAGGGTTCGAGGAGCTGTCTAGGCAGTCTGCTCTGGGTTTCTTTTATTTTTTAGGGAGGAGAAGAAAAGGTCATTGAAGAATGCCCGTGGATTGCGTGACAGGTTGGCTAAGCACCTTCCTCCTCCACCCCCAGCCTGGTGGCCTTTCCTCTCAATGCAGGCAGGACAGGCAGGTGACTCCAGGGCATGCGCTGGCCCTGTGCAGCCAGAGGTGAGCCACGCATGACTTCATCTCCTGGTAATTTTCCAGGGTTTTTCATTAAAATTACTGCCAGGAGACTGTCAATGGCAGCTGAAAGTGGGAGTTTCCTGGAAGTAAACTTGCAGGTAATTACAGAAATTTTGCCTGACAAAGGTAATTAATGACTATTCCTTCCAGAGATCGCAGTGGTGAGGTGCGGCTGATAAAGTGTCAGAGTGATTTTTGCAATGCAGTGATTTGAGCTGCTTTGTTCATCGGGTTTTACTCTTGGACCCCTTATTTTATCATCACTCATAGAGCATCCATCTGGGACTCCAGCAAAGTCATGGTGAACGTGATACAGGCACCATGAATGCTCCGTGTGAAAACACATCCGTGGCAAAATCAGCATCCCCACTGTGACACTGGCTGAAAATCATGACATTGCCAGCACTTCATCAACTTTAAGACATGGCTAAAGAGCTCTTTAAATCCTCATTATTTTTTGTTACACCGAGGAAGTTGCAGAAGACTGGAGGAGAGATGGAGCTTTGCCAGTATTTTAAAAAGGCAAATTTGGAGAGCCAAGTATTTCTAAGACTAATGCTGTTACTGATTTACAGCTTGAAATTGATCGCTGGCAAAAAAAAAAGTAGAAGAGCTGATAAAGAACTCAGTGAATAAAAAATTACAGGAAATAAATATAATTAAAATAAATCACATTTATGTCTTTGATTGCAGCGCATGGTTCATTGCTGATGGTGACATAAAGTATTCACTCAATAATGAATCTGACTTGACAACACTCAATGCCTCCATTAAAAACTGAGGAAGAAACCAATATGAGGTTCAAGCTGTCCAATAATTGCTAATGACTTATGGACTGGGAAAGGTGTAAATACAGTAAATAAGGTCACTTCTACAGAGAAATGAGGATGAAAACTGGTTGGGAGCATTTCAGCCTGGTGTGAGGGAAAGACACATGTCCAGGAGCAGTGGGATGGGGCCCTGATTGCAGGAGGAGAGACCAGGCTGTGATGGGGTGCATCAGGAGCTGAACATATGGGACTTTTCAGCATTTCAGGAACAAGCAAGCTTATTTCTTGCCTGTGCATGGGCTGTGTCCGGCTGTGGATTTTATTCTGCTCACTGGAGGAGAGGCTGCGATTTCAGTTCATCGCCTTTTTGCTCTTCCCTCCTCCTTGCCACTGCCAGGCAGTCAGCCTCGGCATTGCCATTCTGTGTCATTTCCCGTGCTGGCCAAGTGAAATACTGTCCCTAATCATCCTCAAAAGCAAGACAGATGGGCCCTTTCCCTGGATCCCCCGGTGCACTGCTGTTGTTGCTCTGTCTATCAGTTTCAGCAGTGGGAACAGCAGCAATGCTGAGGGCCCACTGCTGCTGGAGGATGGGACTCAGCAGGGCTGGGTGCAGCTCCAGGGGTTACCCATGGAGCAAGAACTGCCCCACCACTGCTCTCTGACAGGAACTAGAGTGGGGAAACAGAAAACTGGAGCTGTACCCTCTCCTTGGTTTTCTGCTGGAGCCATTCCCTACAAAACAGTTCCTAATCCTGCTTCTAGTCCCCTCCCTGCTTCTGGTGAGACCAAACCTGGCCAGGCAGCCCCTGCTATGGGTCTGGTCATCTCTGCAGGAAGGAGAGGGGGATGGGTAAAACCTTCCACTGCAGCTCTAATTGCAGGAAAAATGTCCCCCAGCCCTGACTGCCTTCCTGGAAGAGGACACGAAGTTCACGTGGCTGAGATAACCGCTCTGCCCAGTGCAGTCCCTTCCCACTGGTAGCTGCAGAGGGTGGGCACCACTGTATCATTCCAATCTGCCTGCTCCTCACCAGGTCCTGAGTCTGTGCAAGTGTTGGACTGAAACATTGCATTTTTCATCATTTCAGGGCTGCAACCTGAGGTCAGTGCTTCTTCCTTGTGCATTTCCATCCCCGAATCCTGGTTATGCACAGGTCCCACCAGCCTTGGCTGCTGGTACAGAGAAGGGCAACCCTTCAAAATTAGCATTTCTGTTGGTGAAGAAAATCTTCTTTTCTCTGGGCTCAAGATGCAAAACCAATAGCTGAGGTGCCACAAAACCCTAAGATCTGCTGCTTCTTGCCTGAGCTACTGCGATTCAGTGTTTGGATCACCTGACTCTTTTCAAGACACCTGGCTGGGCAGTCCCAAAGCTTAAACCATGCCTGGTCAGGTTCACCTTGATGAGGCCCATCAGGTGTCCCACTTTTTACTGCTCTCTTGGGATGCTGTTCTGGAGCTCTGGACATCAGGAAAATGTCCACACGTTGGTCAGGGTGCTGCCTCTGCAACATCTCCCTGGCATGGCTCAGCTGAACCAAACAGGGTTGTTTCCAACCCAAAAGAGGCTGTGTCACACAGACCATGGTGAAAACTAATGTGATCAACTTGCAACCCCCTTCTAGATCTGCTAACAACCTGATGTCCTGCCCCACAAGCTACCTGTGCTCTCAGGCAGATTTTAGAGGGCAAAAGCAGAGCCCGTGGTCACGTATTTTCACAGTTTGAGTGGAGACCTGCCTTTGAGGAGGGGGGAGGAATAACTTTGATGGATTGCCAAATCCTCTTTCGGTGGGCACCGGAGCATATGGAGCCTCTCGCACGCTTGCCTGGGAACTGCAAGTCTGTGATGTTTTTTCTCTCCTCAGCTGCTCACCTGATGCCAAAGTTTCCAGGTGCATTAGGGCAGGATGCTCCTGCTGAGCATCGCGGACCTTCCACCTGCCCATCACGGCGCCGGGGTGAATATTAAACAGACAGCAGATGCGAACTGCGAGTACACTTGCTGGCACAAGGGGTTACTCAATATCTGGAATTTGAATGGAAAAGGAAACTGAGAACCCATGGTATTAAGCAATTAAGCTTTTCTGAGACTTTTTAAAAGGAGGCTGATAGATGCCGAGGTGAGGTGGCACAGCACACAGCCACGCTCCTCTGCTTCCCGCAGCTTTGCAGCACAAACCTCAGCCTTACAGAAGATTTCAGAGCACGTTACCCTGACTAAAGCCCTCAGGCTACTTTATAAGCTGTTAATAGTTGCCAACCAAAATGAGTGTCAGGGCTGTTTCTTATTAAAATGAGCATTTTGGGCACCTGGAGGACCCTAAGTAGCATAAACCCTCTAAATTCCTTCTGAAACCATCAAATTGGCCAGTGCTTGCATGCAGAACACAGCAAATAACTTTTAAGTGAAATTTATCTGACAGGAAATCTGCTGCTGCTCATCAGATCAGCACTGTTACTCACACCTCTCCGAGTCACCACGTACCCACCCACTGTGTGTGCACTAAGCACCTTCCCCTGGCGACTCCATACCTGACTGTCCTGCATGGGATTGTGTCCTGGATTCCCCGGCATGGGATGCAAGGCAGCACCTCCTGTCCCTCGTCACCTGGCCTCCAGAGTACACTGGATGTGGACATGGCACATCAGGGTGTGGAGCAGCTGGGCTGCTTTTCAGACCCCTGTTCCTTGTCCTTCTGTCTGGCAGCCCCAGCTGAGCAGAAGCTCCCACTCCACACCGCTTCTCCCGCTCCCTTCTTGCTCTTGGAGGTGCCCGAGGAGACCTTCAATGCCTTGGTGGAGCTTATTTCGCTCTGCAGAGCCGTGGTGGTGCTCCCAGAGCCAGGGCTGCACCTCAAGGGCTCGTGGAGAAGGTAATCACCCCCTAAAGTGAATGAGCCATGGAACCCCAGATCAAATGGGGTGATAAAAACCCTGGCAGCTTGCACAGGTATCCCTCTGAAATGCCTATTTGCAGAGGGTTTAGGCACTTCAAAACCATACAGTAAGCGTGATCCTCACCGAGGGGGATGCTGAGGGCAAGAGGGAATTGTCTCAGCCCCAATCTCTCGGTCGCTGTTCCCGGGAGAGGCGTTTGTTCCCTTCAGGACGCCGTTGTCCCCGCGGGGCTCGCACACACACCGTGCCACCACCGCAGCCACCCGGCCCCGGGGACACCGAGGACACGGCGAGCTCTGCAGCTCGTACCTGACCGTGTGCACAAGCCAGAGCCCGCTGGAGGGACGAGAGGTGGCTCTGGAGGCACAGCACAGGGTGCGGGAGAGCGCCTGGCTCTGCCAGCGGAGCTGCGAGCCACAGACAGAGCGCCCTGCCCGCCCCGCCGCCAGCCTGGCACAGGGACAGAGAGGTGCCTCTGCTCCTCACAGCACCCAGGGCACGGGAAAAAGCACCATCTGGCCCCTCACCTTCCCCTCCTCCGGGGCAAGATCCCTCTGTTTGGCAAGACGGGAGCTGAGCGTGCTCGGAGCTGCGCAGGGCAGAAAGAGACTGATTATTGCTCACTTCCTTCTGCCAGCTGCCGTGCAGGGGGGAAACCGAGCAATAGCCTTTTTATTGCTTCCAGATGTAGTCCTGAGAGATGACGAGATGCTTAGAGGCTTTTTTTGTAATTGTTGTTTGAATGGCGATGAAGCACCCAAATAACCTGGATAATGCAAACCTTAGGTGCTGACAGTGGAAGGAAAGGAAAAATGCACTCTGCCGCTGAGCAATTCCCCTCCAGCTTTGTGAGATGTTTCAATACTGTGCAAAATGTGCAGCGTGTTCACGTTGTTCAGTATTTGGATGCTCAGCTTCACGCAGCCCCTTTTAAGTGGAAAACATCTTTCTTGCTTACCATGTACAGCTGCTGTGACAGCCCTCTAAACCAGAGCAGGGGTCACAGGCCTGACAGAGCTCAAGGAGTGTTTGGGCAATAGTCCCAGGTATATGGTGTGACTCTTGGGGATGGTTCTGTGCAGGGCCAGGGGTTGGTCTCGATGATCCTTGTGGGTCCTTTTCAATTCTGCATATCCTATGATCCTGCGAGATCCACTGGCCTCCTTCCTCTCCCCCTTCCGATTGCCCTGAATCTTGAGGTGCTTCAGAGAAGGATTAGCACTGCATGTTTCCAGACTCCTTTCTTCGTCCAACTTTGCACCCTCTAACATTCCTACTTCTCCCTAAGGCACAGCTGCCCAGCCTGGCCCTGGCTGCTGGCATCCCAAGTGAGGCGTGCCTACAGCAAGCAGACATGAAAACCAGAATTGCCCACATTGTGGGGTGGTATTGTCTCTGAATAATGACTGGTTTATTTTATGGGGACAGGAGGCAACTGTTTAATGCATAAATGTCCTCAGGAGGCTTTATAGACACAGGTGAGTGTGGGAGCCTTTTTTGTCCTTTGCCTTCCAAGCAGAGCAGTGTAGGTGACATGGGCACATACACACAGAAATTTCCCAGATTAATTGCTCTGAGTTTTCCCGCACAGCATACAGCACTGCATACCTGAACAGACCAGGAAAACATGTTCTCTTTGGGCACAACGATCAGCCCACACGCACTGGAAAACACCAACACAAACAAATACGTTTCCGACAAAACATACACATACACAGCCACACATGCATTTCTTTTTAGAATCACAGAAGCATAGAATGGTTTGGGTTGGAAAAGACCTTAAAGATCATCCAGTTCCAACCTCCTGCCACCTGCAGGGACGCCTTCCACTCAAACAGGTTGTTTAATGCCCCATCCAGCCTGGCTTTGAAAACCTCCAGGGATGGAGAAGTGGTCACACTGCATCCACCATTTTAGCTGGATTTTAGTTATTTTGCTCTTGACTAGAAAGACCGAATGAATATGTGAAAGACAAAAAACATCTCTCAGCAAAATGTTAATTACTAAAGCCTCTCTCTGATCAAAGATAAAAGAAAAGGTGAATGAAAGGTAAACTGATTTTCACCAAGGAAAATTCTGATAGCTTGTTAAATTTTTCTATCACATCAATTATACATGATTTGAGGAGATAAAACATTTCCTGACCTCTTCCTGAAGGATATTAGCAGAATGTTTTGGAAATCCCTCATCCCTCAGGAGTGAGTGCTATTTTATTAATCATGATGCATGAAGGGTTGATGTTGTAGACAGAGGCTGCTACAGACAGAGCTAAGAAATGGGACCAAGGGTTCACAGAGCGGCCGAGGTTGGCTGGAGGTCACCTGGTTCACCCCCTGCTCAAGCAGGGCCACCTAGAGCTGGTTGCCCAGGACCATGTCCACACAGCTTTTGGTTATCTCCAAGGATGGAGACTCCACACCTGCCCCAGGCAACCTGTGCTCAGACACTCTCAACAAAAACAAAGTGTTTTCTGATGTTTAGAGGGAGCTACCTGTGCTTCCATTTGCCCCCATTGCCTCTGACCCTGTCACTGAGCACCACTGGACCTTTGGAAAAGTCTTTAGCTTTAGACTAAGAGGACAGAAAAGCTTGCAGGGGCTTCATTCATTTGGACTGCAATATGACAGATAGCTTTATCTCTTCACATTCGTATCCTCTCTTGCAATTAAATGAAGTGTATTATTCCAGTGTCTGATTGCATGTGGGAGGCAGGGATGTAGTCTGTACTCAGACTTACAGTGTTCTAGGAATTAATGAAAAAAATTTCTATATTTTTTTAAATAGAGAAGAAAATGTTATTGTCTCCTTTTTCTTACTGCCTTCAGGGATCATCAAGAGAATTCTTGTAGCTACATGTCTCACAAGTATTTAAAGTAGTAAAACATGTAACAGCCTCTTTTTTCTTCTTCTTTTTCTTCCTCTAGGAAAAAAAATCGTGCGAGTTGCGTGGAAGTTGTTTGGTGATGTGTGGGTGTATTATGTGTGTGTCAAACTTGCCGGGGGGAAGCCAATGAAGAACGAGGAGTTTTGCCTACAGCTTAAACACCTCTCTTCCCATCACCCATTTGACTGGCATTTCGGGGAAAAGGCAGTGGTTTGAGGATTAAAGAGAAGTCAGAAGTGTGGAGGTGACAGACAGTGACGTTCAGCTGTGGCTGATGTGGCAGCACATCTCTGCAGTTTCCGCCATGAGGCTCATCTGTCTGGGGAGGTGACAAGCTGCCAGTTTGCTGCTCTGTATTCAGACTCCTCTTCCTATCCATGCCTTGGGGGCTCAAAAATGCCCAAGCGCCCCCATGCACCATCGAGGAGGCAGCCCCATGTGCTCAGCAGCTGGGGGACCTTTGCTAACAGTTGTGTGGGTCTCGTGCTGGCTCCTGGAAGTGAAGGCTGATCCAGTCAGACAGGAAGAGTTTTTGGCAGCTCTTTGCTGTTTTTGTTGCTTGGTGCTTCTGCTTGAGACAGTTAAAATGGGCATTGCAGAGAGGCAGAGCCCAGGTGTGTGAACAGGGGTTATCCCTTGAGGATAATCCAGCACATTTTGGGCATGAGAAATCACTCCATGAACCTGTCAGCAAGAGGGCCTGGGAAATGCAATCATCTCTTCATTTAAGGTGAGGCTTAGACGATAAAAACATGGTTCTGAGAAAAGCTCAAGAATTAATTATGTGGATTTCTTTTTATTTGGTGAAATGGGAGGCAGTACAGTGGGACTTTCTTCTTTAGCCCAATATCTTCCAAATACCTCCTTGGAGTGAATTCATAAGATCCATGCACAGTAGCAGATCTATTAGAGCTACGTCACCAGAAAATGGGGAAATGTATGTTCCATTCATGTCACCGCCACACTCCTGACTTTTTTTTAATCCAAAAAAATACAGTTTATTTGACTACTGGCCATTCTTTGTAAATAAGAACAAGAATGTCCAAAGGCAAAAATACTGATGCAGTTTAAAGTGCTGGCTCCTGTGGTCTCCCCAGGAAATCACTCCTTTGCAGCTGAGTGTTACACACCAAAGTCTTTACTGCTGGCAACTGCAAGAGTTACACATATTTTCAATACTGGAGACAAAGCATCAGGTTGAACTTCCAATCCACAGTTTCACATCAAAAGTGAGCCTAAAGTGGCCCTAAAAATGCCAGAGCCAATGCTTTTTTGCCCTACAGTATTCAGTGGAAATGGATGTTGGGGTTGCCAAAATCGTGTTTGAGTATCTGCTCAAGAAGTGAAACATGGATGCACCCAGCTCATGGGTGGGAACAGTGCTTCAAAACGTTCAGAACATGCCTATTATTGATGAGCATTAAACAGGTCCCATGTGGTTCTTATTTAGCTTTTGAAAATCTTTCAGGCAAACAGCAAAAAGTCATTACCCAGATAAGTGTTGTTCTGTTGGTAACATTTTGCATTTCTTAATTATCGTCGGGTGATTCCCAAGCAATTCTGCACCGCAAAAAGGTAGAAGATGCCTGGCTTTAGCAAGGACCATCTTATTGCCCATATTATGGTCTGAGAGCATGGAACTGTCCTTTGGGTTGGTGCTATTCTCATGTTGCAGCCCTGCCTTTGCCTGACCATAGGCTCCATCTGGGTCCCCAACCCAACCCTGACCCACCTGGCCTTGGCTCATCCCTGTCCCCATTCCCACGGAGGTGCCCAGCATCACTGAGCTGATGCTGAAGGCACTAGCTTGGGAATGCTGCTGAAAGAGGGGAGAGGTTGTTTCTCACTTTCCAGGAGGTTAATACACAAAATATTTACATGTAGCTTCAAGTGCCCGATTTCTGGCCAAGACTTGCCCTGCAGAATGTTCCTGGCGGCTCTGCTGTTCCACTCTGGCCTCTCTGAACTCCCTTGCATTGCTGCTGAACCAGCCATGGATACCCCGGACAATCCCAGGCACCAGCCCCTATTTAAACACTGCAGATAGAAGCCCAAGGCATGCAGACAGGCAGTGGGGATCTTGCCTTTGATCTGTGCACACACAGCATCCCCTTTTTCTTTTACTACCTGTTGTAAAATGCTTCCCTCCAAAGGGCTGTGATCCCAGCTCGGTTTTTTTGCCGTTCCCCTGCTGCAGATTCCAAAAGGATTTATGGGAGGTGCTGAAAAGCTCAGAGGAAGAGCTCTCAGTGCAGACAGTTTCTGGCAAGCAGAGTGGGACTGGCAGTGCTGGAGAACAAAACACTCTTGGCATTTGCAGCTCAGGTTTCACAAAGAGAGCCGGAGCTCCTCTCCCAGCGCTCACTGTGCTGTGACTTCTCCTCGATTCTGTCTCTGAGTCAGAGCAGCAGGGAAGGGCCACAGCACCACCATGCAATAATATCTTTGTGGAAGTGGTGAGTTCCCACTGCCCAAAGCTCACAGCTGGCACTCTGTGTCTCTCTGAAGCACACGCTGACATTGAGCAGTGATGTTTCGGTACAGGGCACGCTCACTCTTGCAGGATATTTTCTATCCTGTGCTTCGGAAGTTGGAAGTGATTCTCTAGCAAGCATACAGATGGAGCTTTTTTCTGAAAGATTCTGACCAGGAGAAGCAGAAGGCCTGAGGTTGATGAACAAAACACAGGGTGGAGACCTATGGAAATGGTAATAAGAGGGCACCTTGTGGTATGATGCCACTAGTCACTCAGAGATCTGCGATTATTTCTCCAGCTTCTGCTTGAGTTCTGAATTTAGTTCCCTCAAATACTACTGTCTTCAGTCCTCCCTCTTCTTCATGTTTAAAAATCACTGCCCTGAAGCCAAAAGCTGAGATGCTCCCATTAACATTTATGCAGCCTCAGACTGCCAGCCTGCTAATCCAAAATAAAGCCCACAGTAAACCACTCTCTTGATCCAAGTGGTCGATGATAGGCACTGAGAAAACTGCAGTGAGAAATGCCCAGAGGCATGTTAATGGCAGGAGGAAAAAACCATGGTACGCCAATATTTGGATTTGGGCAGTTCTTGAGCCTGGTATTAAACACCTGAAGACTGCCACGATCTCACCCAGCCCTGGAACATCACTTCAAGGTCCAGAGCAAACCCTCCATGGTCCATGAACTGTTCCTCATCCTGGTAGCAAAGTTACAGAAGTGATGCTAATTTAAATCCCCGCATCAGAACTCAGATTGCTGCCAAAATTTAGCTGTGGTTAAGCAAATTACCAAAAGAAAACCCAACTCAAAAATTTGGGGATGCTCATTGAGAAGCAGAAGCCAAGGAAACTTGTTTACATCTTGCTCTCTGTTTAGAACAATTAATCACCAAGCCTTGGCTGCACTTCCCACAAATTACCCAAAGGATGCCTGTCTGATTGGATTAAACCCTGATAGAGTCAGCTACTGCCTGGGATATGGATGAAAACTGGCAGGTTAACTCACTGATTTACAAAAAAAACCCCCAAAAATTAAAGAGAGAAACTATACATTGAGGTAACAGGGACCATCTTTTTCCCCCCTTAATTTCTTCCTGATACCAGGACTGAGTTCATAATCAAGGACCTCTATCTGAGATATTCATGGACCTCTCCAGTTGAGGGGTCTTCTCTGGCCATGAAGTCATAAAACGCACTGAAATGTGCTAAAGATGAAACTAATGAGAGAGGAAAAAAGTTTTGGAAAGAGGAATTTCTTCTGCTCATTGGAAGAGCTACTCTCCTGATGAAGCAGCAGCAGGTGTGGTCTTAACAATAGATACAAATCTGGACAACACCAGAAAATATGAGTTTTTGTGGGAGACACATCCCCAAGGTGAGTCTGCCTTTGGAAACTCTCAGCTTTTCCCTGGCCAGGGGCTGGGTGAGTGACACAGGATCTGCAGCTTCTTCTCCAGCCATGGATATTATCCCAGGCTGACCCTCACCTTACCAGCTTGGTCATGGATCCTCCTGGACACTCAGAATGTGCCTGGAGGTCCAGCTGGTGGCCATAATTTTATCTGCATGGAGAGTCTATGTGGTTGGTTCAGACTGCCAGAGGTTGTCATTCCAGTTAGAAAAGAGACAAAAATAATAAATATCTCTCATTCCTCAGCATATTAGGTAAGTTAGATATGCAGTAAAGGAACCAGAAGCTGAATTTTATGTGAAAGCAAGAAAGTGTCTTGATCTGAAATGGTTATTTCTGTTTAAATGAGGGAAGAGGTCAAGATGGATGTGTGCTATGTTCCCAGACCTTCCCTGATGAAGCATGAACTTTATGGATTCATAAGCCTATCTGGAAATATTCAGCAGGATTCACTTAGGTCATTATCAGACATAAACCAGACCAAGTACAGATTTCTAATTACTTTTACAAATAATAAAGTCTCTAGAACATAATTTCTTGGCATTTTCAATTGCATTTTTCCTCTATACTGCAGCTATAAAGTGATCATTGATGCCTAAGAAGCACCAATGAAAACAGAGGCATCAAATATTAGGAGTCTCTTATTTATACACTATATCTACAAAAAGAATGCCTTTCTTCAGTTAAGCAGTGAGTTGCTGTTTTAGTCTGGGGCTCCATGTCTCCTTTCCTGTTCCGGTATAGTCTTCATCAAGAAGAGTTTTCCATTTAGGAGATCCATCAGCCTGTCTACACCATTTTTCTCAATACACTTGCAATTATTTTGTCTCCAAATGAACTCATTTGCATTTTGTAATGCTTTCTAGTTCCAGGACACATTTCAGAAAAATTAAAAACCAAAGAGATATTCCAGAGTATATTTCAGTTGACTTTTCCTTAAAGTAGTAGTTATTAATGATAAAAGCTTCCTCTTTCTTGAATTATCATGACCTAAAGTTAACAGCAATAAGCAACAATTTGAGGTGCGGAATGCTGCTAATCAGATTGAAATTGAATTACTCCTCCTGCTTGTAAAGTGTCCCAAAATCCACACTCCACTGCTTTGCCTTTTCATAGCAGCAATTCCCAACACACACCGGCAGTTCTGGAGCCATAACATTTACTGGGATTTTATCAGATTCACGTAAAAAATGTAAAATCATGTCAATTCATGTAAAAAAAAAATCTTCCTAAAAAAGAAAAATGGGCTAACAAATCAGTTTTAATACAAGCATGAACAAGCAGTGCAAACTGGGGCAGACTAGCTTGTTGGTGCTGGAGTTTTCAGTCCAAATCCCAGTGCTGGCAGAGGTGGGAAAGGTTCTTCAGAGACAGCGTTTGCCTTTCAAGTTGTTTGGTGTTCCTCAGCTGCACTCTGCTTTCACAAAGTGGCTTTCTCACGGCAACAATCAAATTTGTTGCCTGAGGAGGGACAAAAGCAATTCCCACTACCCATTCTCCTAAACAGTAATCTTTTTTTAAACACGTTTATGATGTCTCTTTCCGTGGCGAGAAATGTGCAGAGTAAGAACAGCACAAAGCTTTAAACAGTTTATGGTGCGTTGGCTGAGCTCTCAGAGGAAGGCAGCAGAGTGTTCCTCTGTCTCCATTCCACGAGGAAAACCAGCGCCTGTGGGAAAGAGCTGACCACAGGACGAGCACAACATGTCCTTGTGTGTCACAAACACAATCGAGGCCAGTGGGGCTGGTCCCACATCGACAGAAGATGTGCCAGGCAGCTTTGCCTCCTGCTCTGCAGGGTATCTCTCCAGGGAAACCCTGGGATACAGCAGCAGGAAGGCAGAACTCAGGCTGGTCCAGCTGGGAGGAGCCTTGTGGGCTGAGACTGTGGCCCTTCGTGCCTATTGCCTGGCTCTAAGGGAAGGAAATTCGCTCTAAGGGCAAGAACACACCTGCAATTGAGCTTTCATACTAGCATGTGTATGTATTTTCAGTCGACATACACAAGCTCTCATCAAATGATGCATGTTCTTGCCTTTTTTCCTTCTCATCTAAGCTGTATTCCTGTTTTCAAATGGCACATCACACAGAAAGAGTCCACACTGCTTACACTCCTGTAACCCACCTGGTGAGTGAGAGGTATCACTGCAGGAGGGCATTGCTGAGACCATCATCCCAGGCACATGAAACAGCCCATGTGCATCTGTGGCAATCCCTTTAACAGGTTCAGTCAGTCCCCGTGAAGCATTTTGGAGAGGTTGGAGAGGTATCACAAAGTGAGATCACTCTACACATTACACTCAACTTGTCCTGGTATCCCACTGCTTGTTCAGGGCTGTGATTTCTTGTCCAGAACTGCTCATAGTAGTAGTTATCTTCTGAGAGAACAGGCATGAAATGCTCTGTAGTAAGGAATGTGTGGGTTTTCACATGCTGTCTCCACTTTGTTCACAGTTTGCAGGCAATTTAAAAGCAGCTCTTGAAGATACCAAGGCAGTCTCTGCCTGTTATGTGAAAAGCTTTTATGAAAAAGCCTTGGGTAAGATTGGCTGGGGGGTGTTTCACAGTGCTGAACATCCAGAAGTTTAACCAAGTATACTTTAAATAATACTTTTTTTAACCTGTCATAGGAAGCACTGCCTGAGAATATTCCTGCCACTTCAGAAACCCGGTGCAGCATTGAACTTGTGTCTTCTGAACGGCTCTTTCCGCACAGATTCATTCCCCAAATCTGTTTTTAACAGGAGGGCTGCCTTGAAAGCTGTGCAGAGTACATAAAGCTCAGAACAAGATATATGGTAATGCCCATTGCTGCTTTCCATGCAGCACTGCCCAGCTGCTGTGGGAGCTCTTCACTTTGCTGTTTAGAAAACGCTCCCATGTTACTGCCACTTGTGAATAATAGAAACCAGCCGTGTGTTTGCAGCCTGGTGATGTGCACATGGGTGTCTGTCTGAACCTCAGGGTTCCAAATTCAACTGTAAAGTAGCAGAGGAGCCATTGAAAAGCAGCAAAGCTAAATTTGGGAAAACAAGCCAAATTTCAAGCTTACAGCTAATGGAGGGATGGAGGATGCTTCTGGCTGTGAATGTTTGCATCTGTCCTGATGTAAGGATCAAGGCCACCCAGCAGAGCAGGGACACGTGGCCATTCAAGAACTGGAACACAATAAATGGCTTGAGAAGGACAAAAAATGCCAATTGCAGATGAAAACATGGAATCACAGAATGGCTTGGGTCGGAAGAAGCTTTAGACCATCTTGTTCCAACACCTCTTCCCCAGGCAGGGACACCTTCCACTATCCAAGGTTGCTCTGAGCCCCTTCCAACCTGACATTGGACTCTTCCAGGGATGGGGCAGCCACAGCTTCTCTGGGCAGCCTGTGCCTGTGTCTCATCACCCTCTGATTGAGAATTTCTTCCAAACATCTAATCTAAATCTTTTCTTTTTTGTTTTAAAGCTATCCCCCCTTGTCCTATCACTCTCTACCCTTGTAAAATCAATGAAGGGAATAAAAGCCTCATTTGTTGAACCAAGCAGACAGTGTTCATTTAGAAAATACCCACCATTTAAGCTCAAATCTCCACTTTTGGGAATACTTTTGGATTATATCCATTGTATCTGTGACTGTCTTAGTGTCACTGTTATCTCTCTATCGAAATTTCTATTTGCATTGACTCTCAGTTGATCCTGTCAGGTTTATCTGTGCTGCTTTTTCATGTTGAGGCACTTACTCAATCCCCTCCAAAGCACTCAAATCTTGCAAATCAAAGCATCCAACAGGCAAATCCAGTTACTTCCAACTAGAGTTTCTATAACTAGATTTTTTTAGAGGGTTCAATATGCAGAAAAGGTAGGAGATATTTTCAATGAATAAATTGAGAAGGATTTAGGTGCTTTATATTTATTTGAAATTCAACGGGCATGCTTTTTAATGCTTTCTCCATGAGCTTCCCAAATGTGCCAGGAACAATGCACAGGCTGAACGCCATCATTTCAAGGTGCTGCAGGCTTTGTTCTGCTCCAAAGGCAGTTTTCCCTCATCCTCTGGATTTACTTCTATTTGCAATGTTTAAAATTTAATACAGAAAAGCCAAAACCCAACCTCCTACAGTCTTCAGGGAGTTATATGTCTGTGCTAATGGATAAGAATCTTAGAAGTGACTCAATTTTGTTTGCTGCCATCTGTTTCTCCCCAGTACCATGTTTTTTTTGGCTGAACCAGTGCGGTATAATTCGTATTGAGCAAAGTTGTACCCATTTCAAAGAGCATCTCCCAATTCCTGATCAAAATGTGTCTTGGGCCTGAGGATCCTTAGAATGTGCTGGACATTTCAAGGGTTTAATGGTAACGCTGGGAGCTCAGCTTCATCCTTACCCCATTTCTTCTCCCACCAGTCTGATTTCACCCACAATCAACACTGAGCTCACGGTCTCTGCCCTGCATCAAATACAGGCAGATGCAAACACATCTTCTCTTCCCCAAAACACAGCTTCAGGTTGTTGCCTCTTCTTCTGCAAAAAACTTCCTGCAAACCAGCCAGGCCACATCTCAAAATGCAAATGCCACAGAAAAACCTTCAGGGCACCTCTCAAATCTCCAATATTGGCCCGAATGAAATCCCCAGAGAAGACCTGCCCAGTCATTTGGCAGAGCCAGGGTCCTTGCTGAATCCCCACAGCCCCATCTCCAGCTCTTTTGGGGTGGCAGGCCTGTCCCTCATCTCACATGTTACATCGCAGAGGTGGCTGCCCACTGGATCTGTTCTCTGACCTCCACAGCACACCTTGTCTCAGAGATGGCTCATCTGGGATCCACCACACATCTGATTATGAAAGGAACCAAATTCCTGTTGTTGTTAACCCATCCAGATGGAAACGAGATGTGGAGAGGTGATATTTCTACCAAAACCATCAGCCCCTTCAGTTCAGTGTCCACCTTTCAGAAAGCAGAGGAGTAATTTCGATTTTAAACTAATTTATCCTGGGTAGTCTTATACTTGTGGCAGCCCTTTTTCTTGCCAGTTTTTCCATTGTGCCTGCAGTTAACTCAACTGCCTCCCTCATTTTTTTTTTTCCGTAATCTCTAATTTCCCTGGTCTTGCAGGTTGGATTTATGACTTTTGCTCAGACTCCCATAATGTCATGAGGCAGCTGAGGATCAATTTTTTCCTCATGCATATTAAACCTGGCTGCACAGGGAGCTCATGCTCTACCAACCACTTGCTTTCTAGCAAAGGTCAGAGTAAGAAAATGGAAAGAACACCTCCTGCTGTGTTTCCTCCAAACTCTGTGACATCCTGCATTGTCCAAATGGAAGTGTGGAGAAGTTGAAGGAAACCTGACCTGATTTCCAATTGCTGGAGGACTTTTCCAACCCAAAGTTTTCTACAGCCCCACAGAACTGCTGTGAATGTCACATCTCTGCCAATTACACCAACTGGCCCAGCTCCATTGCCCAGCCCCTGGCTCACACTGAGTCTTTTCTGATGATGATTTTTTGCTTTCTGTGCTGCCCTGCACATCTGCCAGCAAGTCCCATGTTAGCCAACATTGCTGTGCTTTCCTCTGTTTCATGGGAAAATCTCTATAGCAAGTTGGGGGTAATTTTTTGAGATGGTTTGCTGTTCCAAAAAGTGAGATTTGCTGATGGGCTCCCAACGCTTGCAGATGTTCGGCATTAGCTGTTCATGGAAAGATGCTGCCCAGGTGTTTCGTGTTTCAAGGAAAACTGACTCCTCTTGAGAGGATAAAACCAGAAATCTGGTTTTATCTCCTTTGGCCAAGTCTCTGGGCTTTAAATCCTTTTTAGCCATGTCCAAGTTTGTGACCTTTTCTATTTCATGCTCTGCCTTGGCCAGCTCACAGTTCTCCTTAAAAAGCTGGCTACCTCTGCTGTCTTACTCATCACATCTCTTTATTTGATATATAACTGAGGGGTCCTGATCTATAACTGGTGGGTTACATATCCTGATGTATAACCCATGGTGTCCTGGGTGCCAGGCAGAAGGAGAGGCACAATCCCCAGTGTCACCATGTTTATGCACAGAGACATCCAGAGCGTGGCTTTGTTGAGTGTAGGAGTGAGCCAGCAACCAAAACGAGTTTCATTGCTTCCTGTGCAGCCAGCACTTGGTCCCAAACCCCATCCTCAGAGGCACACAGGATGGCAGGGGACATTAAAGCTTTCTTTACTGCCTGGATTGCTTCTCATCATCCACTCACGCTCCTTGCCGTACTGCGCTCTGCAAATCTCCTCCTGAACTGCTGGCGCTCCTGAGTGATTTCACATTTACTTTTATGAATACAAGCTCCTGTTTAATCAGCTGTAACATTGCCTCTCATTCCAGGTGCTGATTAAACATCTCACTTCCAAAGAGGTTTAATCCACCTCAGAGAAAATTACCCCCAAGCCTGTGCTGTACCTCTGGCACACTCAGTGCACAGTAGCCTTGGCTTTCCTCCCCGGAGAAGTGAATCATATCTGTAACAACCTGCTTGGTTTTGTTCGTTTATTGAGCAGCCTTCTTCCCCTGAATCCCTTCAGCCACTCTGACACCAGGAGAAAAACACCAGTGACGTGACCGGAAATCAACAAGGGATAGAATTGGGGTAAATTTTCAGTATTTTATTGCAGAACATATGTAACAGTTGTAGCAATTTGAACTTCTTATGGTGATTCTTTTGATATTAAGAGTCCTGCAAGGGAATATCTAGCAAAGAATTAAATGCTTGGGCAAAATCTGATTGCTCTTTCCTCAAAATAATCATGGATAAAATAATGAAGTTCCCAACCCCATCTGCAGTGATTCTTCCCAACACACCTCCACAGCAAAGGAAATCTGCCATCTTTCGCTGCTCACGGGATGCTCAAAGTAACAAGTGACAGGATCAGAGAAAATAGCCTCAAGTTGCACCAGGAGATGTTTAGATTGGATGTTAGGAAAAATATCTTCACCAAAAAGGTGTCAAGCACTGAAACAGGCTGCCCCAGGCAGTGGTGGCCTCACCACCCCTGGAAGTGTTCAAAAACATGAACATGTGTCACTTAGGGACACGGTTTGGTGGTGGACTTGGCAGTGCTGAGTTAGAGGTTGGACTTGATGATCTTAAAGGTCTTTTCCTACCTAAACAATTCTGTGATTCTAAATTTGATTTTGCTTTCACCTACAATCCAGTTCACAATACCTGGATCAATTCTGCAAGGAGTTTTCTTTCCTGCCCTGGCTGAGGCTGAAAGCACAAAATACAGAGTTTGGGAGTCTCAGAGCCATTCTGTGATGCCATTTTTCTGTCATGGTTACTCCCTTGGATTTCACTGGCACTTCACTGGCAGAAATCCACAAAACAGAGGGTCAAAGGATAAAAAACTGAATTTCCTGCTCTTCATAAAACAACCTTCCCACTTACAGCTATGCAAAAGTTGACCAGATAGAACTGGTACGTCTTATTTTTTTTCCTCTCTCTGATTCTTCCTGCTACCATCAACTCTTGTGGAAGTATTTGACCAGCTGACCTCCCACACTGCCATGGTGAAGAGGAGCCCTTCCCTTCCCAGCAGGGCTGTGGCAGGCACCAGGCAGCCTTTGATGACACAAGCCCAAGACATGGTTTGGATGCCTGGGTTGCTTTAAAATAGTTTCTTTCTCTCTCTTTTATGTTGGAAGAGCAGCTCCACCCACCTGTTGTGTTGATAAGGGAAACAGGGTCTAGACAGTCAGCAGGAGAAAGAAATTTCTGGAGGAAAGAGTTGGAGGATTTGAGTGGCATTTTACACTAGGCAACCCCAAATGAACCCTGAACCCATAAATATTTCTTGTGAAGGCCTGTGTGCTTCAGAGATGGCTGAGGGTGGCTCATCAGAGCTGGCAGTGTCACTGCAGTGACCTGGACCTGTCACCTCCTGCCCACCCACAGGGAAGGTGGGTTTGCAGATGATGGTGTGAAGGGGGGACACATAATTGTGAGGTTTCTGTTTCACGTGGCCACACTGAGGGTCCTCACCTCTCTGTGCAGAACCATAAATCACCGCCACATCCCACAACACCAGGACTGGCCCCCTTTTTTAATTCAGAGAAAAACAGTGTCAGGGTTGGAGGGGGTGGCAATGCTTTGTGATCAGCTGATGAAGCTGGAGAGTGAATTGGCAGGGAAAATCTCCACTTCATTTTTTTTAGAGAGACAAATTGCTTTGCTTTGCAGTGTTCAAAATGTCACCTTTGTGTTTTGCAGTTCTAAATGACGTTTCTAAATTTTACTTCAGCTTCATTACAAAAACCCCCAGTAAATTCATGGAGCTGTTATTTCTCTTCTCTCTATAGACATTTTTCAGTGTTTCCATTCAACTTTCAATGATCTTTCCTTCAAACCCTTGGTGCTCCTAATGAACTAACACACCAAACAGGCTTGAAGCTGTTCACCACCTGGTCTCTGGGTCATGGCAAAGATCTCAGCATGAGACCACAAGAGATCAAGCCGAGGGCTTTCAGGTGTCAGCAAAAGCCCAGTTCCACTCTGGGTACAAACATAACTTCATAACTATCTCATGTAGCCAAAAATCATGTTACCAACTTAAACTGAGTTTTAAAATAAAAACCAGCATATAAATTCTTTGAGTCAAGGACCATCTTTATATTCTGCACGTGGTTTGTAATGGGACACTTAAGCCCAGTGTAATGTCTGTGCTCCACATAGGCACTGCAGTTTACAGAACTGCAACAGGTATTCACTAATTTTCATCAATTTTGGATGTAGTCTTTCCTTTTCGAATTTTAGGCTGTGTTTTGACCTGCGAAGCTTTTCTGTATCTCTGTTAAGGTGAGATTTTTCCATGTGGGAGAGAGTACACTCCCACTTCTCCAAAATCTGGCACTTTAGAAACGCTAAATGTTATGGGACAGAAAAAATGCCAGCTCTGGACACTGGCTGGGATCTCCTCCCACAAACAGCTAGCACTGCATCTTTTCCAGCCTTAATGATTCTGTGATGTACTGACTGAGAGCCAAGCACTTTGTAGCTCTGTCAGAAAGCACACAGTGTGTTCAGCTGTGCAGGAAACTCATTCAGCTGAAATATATCCAGCCACTAGTACAAATTGCATCAAGATGGATTTTCTTAACTATTTAAATCCCTTCTATGTTTTAGCAAACTAAGAAAAGATGCTGTGATGATGAGCTGTCTATATGGAGATAATGTCTGTGTGCCTGCATGGTGACACCTTGCAGGAACAAGGGACACATCTCCAATGGAAGAACAAATACAAACATTTCTGAAACTCAGCAGGAGCTGTAGTTCTTCCACTCACAGGTGGAGATCCAGCTCTCTGCAGTGTCAACTGGGGAATTCAGAATAATAACCCAGGTCAGCTTCCCCCTCTATAAACCATGGGAAGGAAACATGGGGAGCTAAGGCTTGTCCTTCCCTGCTCCTGAGATTTCTGTGCAGCCACCAAGAGGAATCGTGGCCACAGTGACCTGGAGGTTTCCTGCAGAGAGAGTATGGAAGGTGGTGTATGGAAGGTGGAAAGGCTACACAAGCCTGGAAGACCTTAGAACTGATTTCTGCTAATCAACACCTGCTGTCTACCAGCACATAAAATGCAACTGAAAATAGCATGAGAGCTGCTCCTCACAAAAACCCCCCAAGCTGTCCACTGAACCGTGGCTCCGTGCCATGCTGGCATGTGCTAAATGCCCGGAGGTGGGAAAAAAGGACAATAATCTAAGCAAACCATGAAACAAAATCCAGGCTCTAAAGGAGATCCCCAAGGTGAAGCCTTGTCAAAGACTATCATCTGCATCTCTCATTTTCCCTCATCTCTGAGTTTCCAAACTATGAATTCCCTCTGTTAATTCAGAAAAAGAAAAAAGCAAGAGACCTTAAAGTTTTTATGAGTGAACTCCAGGCCATAACATGTGATAATATGATCAAGACCCCCTTGTTTTTCCGGAGTTTAACTCTACACTATCCCAAATACACAGTAGCATTTTTTCCAGCTCCTGTCACTGTCTTGAGTTCAGGAACTGAGCTACAGACAGTGACATTTGTTTTGGATAGAGCTCCTCTTCTGAGAGCTACTTCTCAGTTTAGAGAACACCCTTCTTGTTCCTCCTACCAGCCCCATCTGGAAGGAGCTGCAGGTCTGGAGGGTGAAGTTTCACCTGCAACTTCCAAAATGTCAAATAAAATCGCATGCCTTCGGATGCCATGCAGATCCAAGCATGGCATTGCTAACTCTGCACAAGGGAAAGCTCGTGAAAAGCCTTGATAACAGTAAAACGGGAAAAATGAGGAATCTCATCACAGAGTAAATGCTGTGGTCCTCTTCTGCATTCAGCAGATGGTACTAGAAACCTTCCCATGACTACGGTTCTAAAGAAAAGGGAAAATTCTACTGAAAACAGGAAGGGGAACAAAGCCTATGCTTGGAAATCCAGCTCCCATGTCTAAATTCATACTGGTACCCAATGGGTGCCATAAATAATTCTGTCTGATAGCACCCAAATGATTTTGGGTGTAGGGCTAGAAATTGCATTACAGTTTTTATCAGTTCTTCCAAAGACTGGTTCAATCATTAGCTGAAGCTTCTGCCTGATAATCACTGCACAGCTCTACCTGTTTAACAGGGATCCTGTCTGGTGGATGAAAATGCAGAAATCTCCCTGCTTAAAGAGCACAGGAGAGGTGTCATGTTTATTAATGCTCAGTGGCTGCCAATAAAGTGCTTCTGCAGGCAACAGCCAAAATTGGTTTACAAGAATGTATAAGTAATGCATCTCTGGAAGGGATCTCATGAAGCAGAAACCACGAAGCCAAGAACAGAAGGGAAACAAACTTCTGCTCAATTTCATTTCAGGAAATTAAATTAAATCCTGAATTGAGAGAAAAAGTGTAACGAGAACTCGGGACAGGAGATATGATCAAATAAAAGGCGAGTGGAAGAAAACCGGAAAATTTGGAAATGGAGCAAATACAATGCAATGGATTGAGATGAAATGAGGGGCAGTGAAAAAATCCAAAATTTGCCCAACTTCCAGGGATTGAATTTTTGAAATCAGAAAAGAAAGTGAAAAGGAGAGATGGAAAAAAACAGTGAAGAAATAAAAGGCAAAAAAAAAAGGGGAGGAATTCTGCACAGAAAGGCAAACAAGCCAATGGCATGGCATGAGCTGAAGTGCAGAGAAATGGACCAAAGCTTGCCAACTGGATCCTCACTGAAATTGCAAGATTTCATTTCCTTCCATGAAATGAAATTCTTCATGCCATTTCATGAAAGGAAATGAAATTCCAAATGGAGAGGAGAAGTGTAACAAGCACTTGGGATGGGAGATATGATCAAATAAAAGGTGAGTGGAACAAAACTGGAAAATTTGGAAATGGAGCGAATACAATGCAATGGATTGGGATGAAATGAGGGGCAGTGGAAAAATCCAAAAGGTGCCCAAGTTCTAAGGGTGGAATTTTTGAAATCAGAAAAGAAATTGCAAAGGAAAGACAGGAGAAGGTAGTGAGGAAAGGAAAGGCTAAAAAATAATGTGGGAAATTCTGCACAGAAATGCAAACAAGCAAATGGCATGGCATGAGCTGAAGCACAGGGAAATGGACCAAAGCTTGCCAAATTGATCCTCACTGAAATCACAAGATTTCGTTTACTTTCCTGAAATGATGTGCTGCATTCTGAAATTAGGAATAATTTCTAAGAAAAAACTCAATGCAACAAAGAGATTGTAGAAGCAGAAATGCACAATTTATGGTTCTCCTTCTCTGCAGTTCAGAACCTTCAAGACTTCCCAGAATTGCATTTTGTTTCAGTGATTTCAGTGAAAAAAGTGTGCCTTTTTTTCTTCAATAAAAATTGTGTAATTGTGAGTAAGTAATTATAGCAGAGTTAATGTGAAGTGCTCAGGCAATAGTTCCCTGCATCATTAAATATGCTGAAGCAAATTCTGGATTTTTATCAATTACAAATGTGAGGAGTTTAGACACAGCACACCAGTACAGACAGCTCAAGGAGCAGGAGGAAGAAGAGTTTACTATTGGGAAGCAAGGAACTTTTTTCCCACATCTGTTTAGGCTCAGTCTGAGAAGAAAATGTTGGAAGGAAATTCATCACACACAGGATGGGAGGTAAAGGTGGACGAAGAGTTGACAAGGAAGCAGAGAAATGATTCTGGAGAAATAATGAACAAGAAATAAGCACAGTGGGAGGACCAAGGGAACCAGTTGCGAGTTTGATGAATCAGTAGAGAGCAGACAGGCATCGTCTGTTTTGTGGTTTTTAACATCTGAGAAATAACTTTGGTGTTTAGATTAGTTCCTCCCCCTCCTTGTGAACTTTTTCTGCTTGTGGAACAAGGAGCAAAATTTAAAATTAATGTTCAAGCCTTGAATTTCACCCTTCAGATGTGCCATGAGCGTGATCAACAAGCAGTGGTTCACACAGCTGATGCCCAAACACAAATTTGAGGGAAGAGATTGCGCCAATCCCTCCCCTATGTGCTGCTTGAGGAGCATGAAAACACCCTGGAAGGGAAATAAAGAGCATGCCTAGGGCTGGAACAGGTTGGAAAGATCGTCCTGCTGATAAGAATCAGATCTTAAATTGCCTTTTCGGATGGCTTAATCAAAGAGCTGTTGAAAAGTGCTGGCTCTGCTCCCTGTGAAAAGAACCCCTGGGGCAGATTTGTGCTGCTTGCCCTGGGGACAACCCTGACCCTAGGATGGACCGTGTGGTCCCTCTGGGTTCTGCGCTGGCAGTGCTGAGCTGCTGCTAAAACCACGAGCAGGGGAGAGGTAACCGAGAGTGGGAATGCTGGAGAACGTCACACTGATGGAAAATCACTGCCTGAGCAAACAGGAGGCTGCTCCTTATGCAGACCCAGGGAGGAAAAGGCCATTTCAGTACATCTCATATGCACTACAGAGAAAAAAATCTGCCTGGGTTCCAAGAGGAGATAAGAGCTCATCTTCTGGCTTGTTATTGAATGATTGTAGGCTAAGAGAGGGAAAATAATGGTAAAGGAATCAAAGAGAATAGGGTTTAAGTAACTAGGTAGCACACCTAATGGAGGTAAAAATGATGGAGACTAAAAGGGTTCATTGGCTGGAGTTTTTTATATGTTCTTTATTAAAAATATAGAGATGAAATACCTTTAACAAAAGTGCAGCTGAAGTGCAAGAAACATGAGTTACACAACACCTTCTCTGGAGAGAAGAGACTTCTGTGCAGAGGAACAGCCATGTTTCATCTTCCTGGCTCCTCTGAGGTCCTGCCTGCACCTCTCAGACATCTCTGTTAAAGGCAATAGAAGCATGTTCCTGCCTGCTGTTAACCCTCTTAAACAAATTAAAAAAGACTGGGTGCTTGGCCTTGGGTCTGTCTGTACTAGTAGCTCATCAGAAAGGGTAGACAGAAGCCTGAATTATCCTTTTCTTCATCTCTGGTCTTTAATTCTTCATCTCACTTTATCTGTAGGATCTTTTGAAGTTCCTGGGAGCAGGTCTCTGGAGCAACTCTGTTCTGCTCCACCAGAAGATTCTGATCTTTCACAGATCTGACAAAAACACCTTTTCCCTGACATGGTTTAGTGTTGAATTAATTGGCAGTGCTGGGTTAATGGTTGGACCCAAAGATCTTGAAGGACTTTTCCAACCTAAACAATTCTATGATTCTGTGGCAAGAAGGGAGATCCTGATGGTTGGAAACTCAGCTCCAGCCTACTTGGGACCCACACACTTGTGCAAATATTTATCTAATGAGCTCACACTGGCACAAACTTCCGTCAACATCCAAATCTTTCAGCCTGGATCATCAGGGATATGTTCAAGAGAGCGCAGGGCCACAAGACATTGCAGGATGAACTGCTTGCTGTCACTACGCTTCCTTGTCAGAAGGGGAAATTGCAAAGACACTTCTGATTAAAGAAATACATCCAACAAAATGCACTGGAGAGGTTTGATTCTGGATGCTATGTGCCCACCAAAGCTGCTCTATCAGCCACCTCCTCAAAAGGACAGGCAGAGAGAAAAATATAGCAAAAGAATGGAGATAAGTACAGGGAGCCATTGCTGCCATGGACAAAACAGGCTCTGCTCGGGGAAATTAATTTGTGACAATTAATCAGACTGTGGTAACAGGGCACCAGAGAGGGTGAGAAAGGGCAGGTGTGAGAGAAGAGGGATGGAAAAGCAAAGAGAGATGAGAGGTTCTGGCTCAATGCAAATGAGGAGGAGAAAAATGCCCTTGATATGGAATAGTAATCACAATTTGAGAGGCAAAATATTACCTGTTACTGTAATACATGGATTTGTTTGCATTCTGCTTTGCATTGATTTTGTATTGTGTGAATCCAGTGACTTTAATATAGTAAATACTGATTTGTATTGGTGAAAGAGAGCGGAGAGTCTGACCACATCTGTTAGAAACAAACAAGGATCCTTCGGGGTTTGCAGAAAAGATTTTGCTTCAGCTTCATTGTAAACAAAACTGCAAGCTCCAGTCCGGGTTTGGAATGCAGAATTTCCTGCCAGGGGGTGGCAAAGGCTGTTCAGCTCCTGGACAGTAGTGCTCCCACCATCAAGGAAACTGGAAAATCGCTTCCAAGATGCAGAGGAGTTGTTCCATAGAATCATAGAATGGTTTGGGTTGGAAGGGACCTTTAGAGCTCCTCTGGTCCAACCCCCCTGCAATAAGCAGGGACATCTGCAAAGAGATCAGGTTGCTCAGTATGTTTGCAGTGGGGCTGCACTTCTGCTCCTTGGGGTTGTGGCAGTGATCAGATGACCTCCAAACAAAGCCCTTGGGCTCTGTTTTGGCCCTCAAACCCACAGTCTCTGCCTGCAGCACTCACACCCCAGTAGCTACAGTGGCTCAGCCTTCATTTCCCTGTTCCTGCCCCAACACTGATCTTGCCTGGGCCTATTTCTGCCTCCTCTGTGTGTTTGGTATCTGCAGTGCCCCACCTGGGAAGCACCACAGTCATTCCTGCAGGTGAGGGCAGGCAGGTGTGCACCCCCAGCCCGGAGCCAGCACTCTGCTCTGCCCAGACACCACCAGCATCTAATATCTGCCTTCAGACACTTCATTAACCTTCTCCATCTAATCCCAGCTAAGCGGATTTGCCCTGATTCGCTGCCAGTCAATCAGTAATTGGGTTTGTTGACAGTCATAAAGGTGGAAATGCCCATCTCTGTGCTTCAGACACCGTGTCTGATCATTCCTTCCTCCTGGATGCTTTTCTCTTTGGTTTGTCCTGGTGCAATTTGGAGCTAGCAAAATATTCCCTAGGTTAGAGGGCTGTCACCATCAAACCCAGGCAGATAAGTGCCCCTCGATCTGGCAGGGAAATGGGAGTCACTTGGAGGTTTGAGGTTGAAAATCTGTCCTCAGCTGACATCACTTACTAAGCTTCTCAATGGTCACCAAGCCCACAGCAGCTCTGAGGAAGCTCAGCTTTCCATGATCCTCGATTCACTCAAAAACGAGACAGGCTTGTGGAGTGTGGGACCATTATGAGCATCTGTGAGGATCTCCAGCTGGAGCTGAGTTATCCTAAATAGCTGAAATATCCAAACTAATCCCCAGGAAAAGAGCAAGATGACAGTGTGATTCTTGGTTTTGGAGAGAAGTCCAAGCAACCAGCAGCTGTGTGGGGGCTGCAGGCATCGCTTATTTAGGGATTGCTCCCGTGGCAAGATGACTCTCCTGTCACTAAGCACCGTGCGTGAGCCAGCCTGAGCTATGGAAGAGCTCTGAGCTTTTCAGGTGTAACACCAAAAATAAAACCTGGCTTTTCCTCCATGCCAGTCACTGCTAGCAGCTGTGTCAGCCCATGATTGAACCTCTGTGGTCCCTTTGGCAGTGCTGGGCCAGGGAATCGTGGTGGCGGATGTGTCATCTTGGCAAAAATTATCTCCCTGGGATGTGACTTTTTCCCCTGGTGAATGGAGCTTTTCCTATGCCTGCATAAAACACAGCCCTGTGAATTGTTGTGCGCACTTTGCAGGGACAATGCTGCACAAACCAGGTGAGGGAGGGTGTTTGGAGAAACGTGGCGCCAGTCTCAAGCAGCATGAGGGAGAGTTTCCTGTGTTATGTGTGTCTAAGGTAATTTATCATACTGAAAGTGCCACACAAACAGCGGCAAATGAGATGGTTTGTTCAGTCTCTCGTGAAAAGGAGAAGCCGCTTCCAAACAAAGCAGCTGTGAAGCTTTTTGGTCTCCAGAAAGCTCACGGTGGGACATAAATATCACTGTAAGTGTTTCTGTGGAGCACAGTAACTGCAGTGGGGGAGAATATGGAGTTCCTATAACATGAGATCTCAGGAAAAGCCTGAACACAGAAGCTAAGCATGAGGAATGATTTGGCCCCTCACAGCAAAGAGGAAATGATGGAATCTGTCTCTCACCTGCCTTCTCAGGTAGAGGGTGCGAAACAATGCCACTGCCTGCACTTCCCCAAAGCTCAAACGAATGTTGCAGAACAGACCTTTGTAGGCCTGCCCACATGGGCTGATGTGTTACAGGGACATTCCAGGGGAGATGGATTAAGGAAGAAGAAAAACTCAATTTAGGATAGCTGAAATACGCTTTAGTGTGACATTGACTCAGCTACATCCAGGAACACATCTCTCAGCCCAAAAAACTGAGCGCTTGTGCTGCTGACCAGGAATTACCTTCTGTACTGATGCCTGGAAAAACATTAGTCCATTTATGTCCCATGGTGCTGGCAACTCCTGATTGATTGAGTAAATTTAAGCTGGCTGAATAATTCATTAAATAAACCATTTATTCGAAGAATTCCTCTCCTGTTTTGCTTGCAGATTGGAGTGTGGCACAAACAGCATCACACTGATTTGACATTATTTCTCAGCTACTTCCTACCCATACTGTAGCTCAGTCAGCAGCGCTGACAGCTCGTTTCCCATGCTCAGGAGCTGCAGTGCTGTCAGCAGAGAGCATTTCTGGCTGGTTCCTGACAGTCTCAGCCCCAATGGAAGAGGGGCTGAGGCTTCACCCCATCCAAATCTATGATGCCATAAAGAGCAGAGCAGAGGGATGAGGATAACTGCACCAGGTTCCCCATTGTCTGTAGGGGAAAGAAACCCTGTGACAGTTCTGTCCTTTGGAGCAAGGTTTTTCAAGGTCTTGATTGCACTGTGAAAAGTCACCCTGGGCTTCTTAACCCAAACAAGCTGTTCATGGGAAAGACAGCCTGTAAAGAACTCATGAAACCCTCCTCATGTGTCTGCACAGATGTCTGGGTTTGAAAGACAGGCATCTGCCAAGGAAGGCAGGAACCTCCCTTGGGACAGGGAATATGACCCCCTTTTCCCACCAAATTATTATAACTTTGAAGTCAAGGGGTTCTCAGGAAAAAGATATAGGAAAAAGGAGTAACAGTTCTTTACTAATATTTAGAACAAGGCAGTAATACAGAAACAATGGTTTAAACTGACAAAGTCAGAATACAACCTGCACCCTGTTAGGGTGGTGCTGCAGTGCAGTTCAATGGTGGCTGCAGTCCCGTTGGAGTGATGGATGTGCTCTTGTTGGAGTGGTGATCTTGTGGAAAGGTCTCGTCGGTCTCTGGAGGTCCAGTGGTGGCTCTTGAGCTCTTCTCCTCTGGGAATCAGTGGGAAAGGTACCCCAGTGTTCCAGAGTCTCTGTTTCTATGCAGGTAGGAATGTTTCGTTCCCCCACTCTGGGCAGGGCATCTCACATTGGGCTGATGGAATCTTATGAGTCACTCCTGGAGCCCTCGATGGCCATGAGCAGAGATAGCCCCGATGGCGTTATCAGGGCTGGGTCATTCCTGGAGCCCTCGATGGCCATTAACAGAGATAGCCCCGATGGTGTTATCAGGGCTGGGTCATGCTGAACACAAAGAGCACTGCCCCACCTGTTTTTAACAGCTTATGGAGATGGTAACAGAATACATATTTTTGGTTACACCTTCCATGTAACCTAACACAACAGACCAGATTTATGGGTCACTGCCTGGGGAACTGGGGGCTAAAGCCTGTCCCCACCCACTTTTCCTCCTGCTATGACTCATTTTCAGGTGGAAAACCGTCCTTTCCTTAATCACTAAGGAGCAGTGAGCTAGTCTTGTCATGACCGAGGAGAAATTTGGTTTCCCATGGAAATTGTTGCACATATTCACTTAAATCAACTATTTACAAATATTGTCCTGTTTATTCTTAAATGCTCCTGACTCAGGAGCATTCCTGTGAGTTGTCACTGCCTGAAATAGCCATGCAAAACGTAATAACACCACTGCCTTATAACCATGCTCATATGTTCAAGTCTTTGACATTTTTCTAGGGGTTTTTTCCATCTAGAATTAAGATGGGAAGGGAACAAACCAGGTGGAAATGGGAAAAGAAAACCCATCCCCAAATTCAGGATGTCTGCTGTCTGTTGGTACTTCCTGTTCCTTTGCTCCTTTGTAAAAAGACTAAAAGGGAAATTAAATGTCCACCTAATTAACATTTCTTTGGCCTTTCTATCTGAAAAGGACTGTGATTTATACAATATGTGATAAATGTTGAGTCAATCTGCCATCATTTGTGTACCATCTCTTGGAGGTTTTATGCCTTAGAGCATACAAATTGCCCAGGAATAAAGGTCAGGATCCTCTCAGTGCCATGTTCCTAATGGCACACAGCAAAATATTCATCTCATCAGTGTTTTCAAATTCTTTTGTGTACTTATTGTTATATCTTGTTATTTTAGAAGAAGAAAAATGCACTTTTAAAGCAAGGTTTCACTATTGATAACACCGTAGGCACAGCTTTGTTGAGCTGGCTTCTGTCTAAGAATATTCAGTGCATTTTTTCAAGAATTACCTTCATCGATTTTTTTCCTCCCTTGGCTTAGCAGTCCTGAAATCAATGGAATCACAGAAGTGGAAGGCAAAACTTCTAGATAATACCAAATTTTTGGTACCTTTATTATGAGCCCAGACTTGCCAGCCGCAAAAGACTCGTTCTGAAATTCAAAGCATGTGGATTTGCTTGCTAGTGGTGGAAGGAATATTGGAATATTGACTCTGTTTACTTATACATGAAGACCATCTGCACTGCCAGGATAAAAGCACAGAAGATAGGATGGGAGCTCATCTCTAGAATTACCCAGAATTTCTTGAAAATCTGCTTATGCTCTTCCAATATGGAGTTTCTCTGTGTGGGACTGAATTTTGCCTGGTGAGAGCAGATGAAAGATAAAATAGAATCCTATGCTTTGTGGGGAAAAAAAATCTTAGGTTGAGTGTAGATCTGAAGGAATAGAAATCCCATCCTGACAAAAGCTTCTTGGAATCCAGATATTTTCTGTCATCTCACCATAAGCTCGTTTACTCTTTTTTAGGAGCTGAGGCATGCTACTGATACACAGCTTTCCTCCAAACACACAAAGTGAACATTCCCAGAACCTAACTAAGCATTAATCAATCATTCAGTGGGACAGATGTGTTTGCTAGTAATAATAGTAATTTTCTCCAAAAGTCTTTGAAAGTTTGACTGTTGCTCACCAGGAATAAATAGAAATAGAAGAGGAGCTATTTCAGGTTATAAAGACAGGCTGCTGCTATGCTCACAGAACCAGCAAAGCTCTGCAAAGGTCTTTTATTGGTCAGAGCTCCCAAAAAGATTACTTCACTGAGGATATTTCTACAAGACACAGGAAAGAAGGATGGCAGGTGTGGAAATATAAGCCAGCCTTTAAAAAGTGGGTCAACTGATAATGAATCACTGCTAAATAGCTCATGGCTATTCAGATTTTTTTACTCAGGTAGGGAAATTACTTACACTCTGTCATCCCTCATGGCCTTGGGAAATAAACTACCAATGTACTCATAAATTACCCCCAGACTGAGTTATGCAGCAGCAGCATAACCATATTTTCCTCTCTCTCAGCACAGACATACCAACAGACCCACAATATAAAAATGCGCAGTCCAATCCAGGTCACTTGAAACCAGCAGAACTTTTTTCTTGATGTGTGTTGGATACAAATGTCCTGTTTCTGACTTGGTTCTGCTGCCCTGAAGGGAGTGGTAAAATTTTCATTAACCTTTCAGTGGGAGCTCAATTGGACTGCAGCAAATGCTGTAAATAATTTGCTGCATGGATTCAAAAACAAAATCAAAACCAACAAACAAGCAAACAAAAAAAGAGTTTTTTTTCTACAAGTCTTTTGGACATCTGAAAACTACAATCAACGTCTATAATCTCTGGCAATGGGTGGCAGAGGTAAAATAAGCACAAGTCTGAGTTACAGCACAGCATCCACCTTAGCTGCTCCACCACTGGACTAAATCCATTCCCAGAAAGAAGGGCAGAAAAGAGAAACAAAGATGAGGGCTCCTGACTGGGGCTGTGCAGTCCCTGGGGGGGACTGGAAAATCTGCTGGAAAAATTCCCTCAGTTTGTTGTACAAAACTTCCTCCTACTCCCCAATTATTTTCCATTCCATTCCCAGGAACACTCAATTGCCATAATTCGTTCCGTGGGGAGAAAAATGAAAATACACGAATTTTAAAAATACAGCCCTCGTGCCATGTGTTTGTTTGAAAAATCCTCTAATTGAATGGTCCCATGGCTCTCCAGTGCCACAGCTCTGTGCATTTCCTGCCAAAAACAGCTCTGCTGAGGAAGCATCCTGATGTCAGGTTGGGGGATATTGAGGGGAGATTTGCGTGTCACTGTGAATTTGCACTTTCTGGGCTCGCAGGCACTTTCAGGTGGCTGTGGGAGGAATTTTTTCCAGTGAGAAGCAAACACAGAGGTGTTGGCCTCTCTGGGAGATGGAAGGCAGTTAACTTCGGAGCTAATTACGGGGAGGCTGATGGATGCTGACAGATATTGTCCTGGCGAAGGGCTTGCCGCTGGTTCTGCCACAAGACAGGGATAAAGCCTCTCTCCTCCTCTCAGCAGGCCCATGGCACCAGGGACGAAGGAGACAAGGATGTCAGGAGTTCTAATTATATACCAGGAACCTGCGAAATCGGAGCATTAAAAGTGTTAGTTAGAAATAATGCCCCGAGGTGCTGAAGTCAAGCAGCAGGAGAAGGAAGAGCACAGTGGTGGGAGTGAGGGGCTGGAGAGGAGATCTCCTGCTCATCCTCTTGTGATGGGGTCTGGAGGGGCTTCTTTCCAGGAATGCGCAAAACACATGCACAGTTATATATCTGCCAAAACTCTGCCTGCATTGTAATTTGAGGTGTGTTTCCAAAAGCAGTTTTAAACTCAGTTTAAAGCCACTTCTGCTGAAAACACTGCCAGTGTGATTTGTCAGTCAGTCATCCTCCAGCCTGGAGAAAAGCTGCTTTCCTGTGAAGAAAGAAATGGACCTTTACTTGTTCACCTCAGGCTTGGAAGACTTTTGCTCAGTTCCCAGCTCTGCCACAGACAGGCCAAGGGAAGACACCTCTTGAATTAAATTTTATTGCAGATTCACTTGAAGTCTTCTGCATAAAAAGGAACTTGTGCATATTGAGCTTTTGTCTGAAAATCATCTGGCACGTTAATAAAAGTCATTTACACCAACGTGGAGGAGTGTTTGCTGAAAATCCACCTGCATCCTCACTAAGGGAAGCGCAGTTATGACAGGTAATGAAATGCACTTTGTCCCTGGAGCACAGCTGGGGGGAAGTTCAATCCACGATGGGATGTCCTCCAGGATCCAGCTGTGGCTGCAGCACAGCTGGGCTGTGCCAGCGCTGTGTGCAGCCAGACCTGGGCAGAAAGTGCCCAGAGCAGGGATGCTCTGGGGGACTGGGGGACAGCAGATGTAGCTGCATTTTGTGGATTCTCTCATTCATCTGCAGATGCAATTTTTAATTGTTCTGGTGGCCTGTAAGGCACGGTCCCGGTAAATCGTTAGATACGAATTGGACAAGGAGAGCTGCTGTGCAGTGGGATGACCCAACCATCAGACTCATTCTCACGTCTAGTTCAATGGATTGAAAGCAGCTGAAAACAGTGGGAAGGACAGAGAAATTCCAAACCTACCAAAATAGCAGCGTGAGGTGGGACATTGCCCATGTCTCAAGCAGCACTGAGTCCATCTGAGCATCTCTGCACACTAGATACCTGCCCTCACCATCACCACTGCACAGAGCTGATGGGAGGCTAAGTATCTGAACCCACTCTAGACCAGCCCAAACTGGACAATTTTAACAAACCTGTGGGGCCATTGCTGTCTGCCTGGCATGGGTGACCACCTTGCAAACTGGTGGCATCACAAAGGCTAAAATGTGCTGGTCTGCCCATAGGAAAAACACTTTTGTTACAGCAGCACATACCAAAATGGAAAAGGGCTGCTATCATATATCTGGTTCCTGATTTTTTATGTGTCCACAGCTCCTGGCCAAAATTAAGTAGTGGGAGGTAAAACACTTCCATATATTTCTCACAGGCACTTAGGAAAATAAAACAATTTTAGGGAGGACCACAGGGAATTCCTCCCTCTCAGTGAGGGAATTCTTTTATCTCTCCTCATGCTCCAGCATAGCTTGTCAATATTAAACCAAATAAATAAGAGAGATGGGAAGAGAAAAACCATTCAGAAGCAGTCAGTAGCCTCAGAAAGGACAGCTCTGCCTTGGCCCTGCAGCTTGTGGTGCCTTTCACCTTTGCAACAAGGTGTCTGTTGTCCCCATGGAGACACCAGCACAATTCACCCTGTCAGATAGGTATTGGGAATTTTGAAGAGAAGAGAACAGAGAATTTAAATTTTTTTTTTCTTGAGGGATTTCACACATTTTAGTATCTTCCAAGGATGCAGCCCAAAGTATACAGACAAACCAATCTGCCACCCTGTGAAGAAACAATGCATCATCAGCTGCTGAAGCTCTCGTCATCGTTGGCTGGACTTCACCAGTTTATTCATAGCCATTGCTTGAAGGACCACAGAATTTGCCCCATGTGTTTCCAGAAGCAACTTTGAAAAGGCCAGCAGGAAATGAAGGAGAAGAGAGAAAGATTTTGTTTTAATATGAGCTCTTGGAGAGCAGGATCTCCTGGAAGAAGAAAATATCAACCTGGAACACTAAGTGCTGCCTTCAGTACTTCTGTGCTATGAAGGGGCCCAGATACCTTGATCATGGTTTGTCCCCATCACTTTACAGAGAGCCACTGACAAGCATTAGCTGGATGACTGTACAGAAGGGAAAAACTGAGCAAAACCAGAAAAAAATTTTCAAGTACAACCTGAAATGCCAAGAGAGGACAATAATCAGCTCTGTGTGTCACTGCAAGAACAAGCAAGAGGCAAGGGCAACACTGAAGGGCAATGTGTGCCTGGAGGCAGTGGAGCCTTCCCCTTTGGACGGCTTGAGGAACAGCTGCCAGGATTTCATGTACAGCTAATCCATTTTCAGGGCAGTGGGATAAATTCTGTGCTCTCTTGAAGACCCTCCGAGCCCTATGATCCACACCCTGTATCACACACAGCCCTTGCATGGGTTACACCTCGAGTAGCTCTGTTTCTGTGTTTCCAGGGAGGGATCTCTCTTCCCCACAGCAGAAGGGCTTTGAGGATGCAAAATCAAGACCATCTTCAAAGGGCTCAGCCATCACTTTGTTGAGAGTCATTGATACCATTGCTTACACAATGTGCATCTCCCATGGGACTTTTGCTATTTGCAGTCATTTGTTTCCCAACTCTGCACACACCTGCATCCACACAGAGTCATCACCAGGACATGCCAAGCTTCAGGAAAATGAGATACAGCACATGTGCTGCTGTAGGAGAAGCAGAAGGACTTGTTCCAGCCATCTCAGGGTTTCAGGGTGAAATAGGGCCTTGTAATAAAATTGTCATTATGCATGGAAGGACAGAGGATGAGAAATCACAATAGAAATTGTCTGTTCTAATGAGAAAAGGGTTGTGTGGTGATGAGCAAGGAAAGGCATTTCAAAGGAAGGAAAACAATACCTTGTGGAAATTGTATGAGGCTCCTGTTTGCTTAGAGGGAGCAGAGGCCAAGACCTGACAGTTTCATCAGAGAAATTGCTTAGGAAATGACCAAGGGAACATAATTCATTGTTCAAATGTCAAGCTGCTCATATCTAGAGAGGAGAGTGTGCATTTATCAGCAGCAGTAGTACACACCCCAAAAGAATATAAGAAAAACCAAAATATTCATCACAGGTCTGCTATGACTCAGATGCCCCTGGTGCTCTGGTTGAAGATGCACAGGAGACGAAGATTCATATTACATTTCCTAGGAAAGTGGTGTGACAGGCAAATACTGAATGTGATAGAAGCCTGACAGAAGGGAATACAAAGCTTTTCCCAGCCATTGGTCTGTGCATGATCTCAGCACAGCAATAAGCAAGAGATGCATCTACAGTAATTGGAGATATTGAATTGGGGCAGCCACGAGCAGACAGGAGGATTCAATCTAAGGGGTCAGGGGAATACTGCTGAAGTAGTTGATTTTGCAGGCAACAATAGATGAAGACAGATTTGCAGGGGAAAAATTCTACTGAAAGCATCTTTTCTTTAAAAGAACCAGTTTTTAGGTAGAAAACAAATGCAGCTAAGGGAATAGCAGGATAATATGTGCTGTGTCAAAAATAAACATGTTTGTTGTGATGTATCTAGAGGAAAGTGGAAGAGGAACACTTCTCTGCTGGAGGGGAATTGCGCACAAGGTTTGTTGGAAAAATTTTGGGTAAGAAAAGATTTCTTGCATGGCATGCTTTTTGGTTCAATCCTCTTGTTGGTTTATATTATGATCTAAAAGCCACATGTTGATCACAAGAGTCTTGGTCACATCAGGGGATGCTGAAGTTGAAGCACAAAACGAGAGTGTCAGAGGTGAGGTACAAGTCTCAGTGTTTTGAAATTTGCCTTTGGATCAGCGTAAGTGGTGAACAGTCCCATCTGCGCTCTGCTTTATCAGACCTGCCACACCCAGAATAAACTGCTTTGAGTATTTATGAATTGAACCTCAGGAAGTCAATCCACGTCAATAACTAAGATGATAAATTCAGGCTAGTAGACATAAGTTTACAGTGAAAAATTGCAAAAGCACTGTGTGCCACTAGGTGTCCAAGCAATGAAATGGCACATGAAAGACTGTGGAGATTAATACAAAGTGATGCACATGGAAAAATAATCCTTGCTTTACATTTTGCTTGTATAATGATGGGCTGTGAGCTATTATCAACCAGGAGGAAAATCTTGGGTTTATAATATGTGTTGATATGAAAATATCAGCTTGGTGCAAAAGGTACGTTGATAAGAAAGAGTTAGGAAAAGAGCAAAGAATACAAAGAAAAGCTATGCTAACAAAATCAAAGACAGATCTGATCCTCTGGCTCAGAAGATGTGGAACTTAGTATCACATAAATTTAATACTGTAGAAATTGAAGAATTAAAGAAAAGAGTGATGGGATGATCAAATATGTAGTAAGGTTCCTGTAGAAAAATTTTCTTAATAGAAAAGGACTCTTCCATCAGGGAGAGAAATGACTGAGGGGATCTGTCATGGTCATCTCAAAAACAGTGAGCAATATTCATCAAGGTCACTATCTCTGGTCCCGCCGTTCCACGAGGCACAAGTAACTGGAGCCTAGGACAGCATCCTGGGGCAGCTCTACTGCAGTTCCTGAGGTGTTCGCTATTGGTCTCTGTTGGAAGTAAATGTCTGGGCTGGGTGGTCTAATCTGACTTAGTTCCCCTTACATTTTTAGGATCCTTAGGCCATGAATAGATATTTTTATCTCACATGACATAATGCAGCATTAGCTCTTATCTCCCCTAATCCCTTCAGAAACCACACGGCTTCTCTCCCTCCTGTTTGTGATGATCAACAGTCTGAAGGGACCCAAATATCCTGATTTTTATATTGCTTCCAGGTGGAAGGTGTTGCTCTGGGTGTCATAATGTGAACAAAGTGCAGCAAGTGCAGGTGGCACAGCAGATTCCAAGCCAGTTGTCTCCTTGCTCCTTCCCATGTCCTACCCCCAACTTTCTCAAGAAGGTTCATCCACATTGGGAACCACTGACATTCCAAACCCACCTGGACACATTCCTGTGTCACCTGCTCCAGGTGATCCTGCCTTGGCAGGGGCATTGGACAGGCTGATCTCCAGAGATTCCTTCCAACCTTAAAAATTCTGTGATCCTGTGATTCTGTGACTCTGTGATTCCGTGACTGTGTTTCTGTGATTCTGTGACATAGCCCAGACCAGTCTGTATTGCAGACATACACATGGTACAGAATGACTGGAGGGACCCAAACAGCTCAGCACCGTGGTCTGGTTTGACCCAGAGGCTGCAGAAATGAGAGCTCCTCTGCTTGCCATTGGTAATTTTGTTTGGTTTCTGCAAACCAAGGTGCACAGAGAACTGGAACTCACAGTTCAGCCTGCACTGAAAATGCAGCAACTCTCCTCCTGCTGCTCTCAGAATGTATTTGCCTGTTCTACACACTGCTCTGATCAGCTTTTTATTCCTGCATACAAATATTCAATCATCTTTTGGCTCTTCAAGCTTCCAGGTCAATGGGGAAAAAAGTCAATAAGTCAACGAATTAATTTCATTTATGAAATGCAGATGAAGAATAGAGGAGTGCAGCAGGTTCTGAGCAGGAATGAAGATTCAGAGAGAAAAATGACAGCAAAGCATTTGAGATGTACACAGCTTTGCGTTTATGGCCACCCAAGATGCAATCAGGTAGGTAAGTTCTGAATAGGAATTTTGTCAGCTGCTGGGGGCTGATAAAATGGTGACATCAGTCACATTAGAAAACATTTCATACACAAAACCCAGGACACTGTCACCACCTTTGCCTCACACGGGCACTGTTTGCAGCACCCTCAGGACCTGCCTGACCTTCCCGCTGGTAGGGCACAGTTCTCCTGTAGGACCTGTTCTCCATTTGCCATTGTTGGCCTTGGACACTCCCAGGGATGGGGATGCTCAATCAGCCTGGAAGGACTCTGCAAACCTGTGCCTTTGGGCTCAAAGCAAACTTAATTAGTGGCCTGTTTACTCAAAAGAGGACGATGTGCCCAAGTGTTCCTGTCTTCAGCTGTAAACAAAGAATTATGAAAAGGTTCTCAAGGATTTGAGATAGTAATTAAAAGAAGATGAGTGATTGTCACAAGCTGCGGCCCGGCTGCTTTCCAAATGTGTGTTGTGAAGCTCCTTGGCTGGGATGTGATTGTGATTGCAAATTATCATCTCTAAGGCTAAAGATACAGCAGGACTCCCACACATCCCTCTCAGAGGCAGCTGCACATTTCCATGCACAGGGAACGGAGCTGCTCCGTGACAGACGCTGCACTTGGAGCCTCAGCAAATTGTCAACAGTGTCTGCAGCCAGAGTGAAAAAAGGGTGTAGATAGACCTGTCAAAGCAAACATGGAGGAAATGAGGTGCCTTTCCCATGTCCTTTCTGCAGATCCCACTGCTTAAATGCAGAACTCCCCACTGAGAGAATGGATATAAAGTTTTCTTAAGGAGAAAAGAGTTGTGGGGAGCAACCAGGTATGTGCAGTTCCAGAAGCTGTTCATTGACAACAGCCAAGTTAACAAGAAAGTCCATTTGCAAAGCACTGGAAAAGTCCTCTGCTCTTTCTTAAATGGAATCTGTTGTGTCTATAGTCTGCTTAGTGCAAGCTAATCCCTCAGCTCATTTGTAAAGAAAATAGTGATATAAATGGATAAAGCTCTCAAGATAGCTGCTAACAATCATGTTCCAAGCCAATTTTCTGCTTCACTAATACTCTGAAGCTAATCAGCATTTTTCTAAATGATCTCTGCATAATACTTGATTTTTCGGCCCCCAAAATATTTACTTGGAAACATTTATGCTGGTCACACATCCTGTCACTTATTTGTACTTATCAATTAAAATAATATTTTGTAAAAATAATTTTGCTAGCTGCAGCTCCCAAAAATGTGTGACCTTCTCCCAGAGCAAGGGTTTCCCTGACACCCAGAGCTGAACAGGTGTGTGTGTGAGGTGAAGGATGGAAGCAGGATGGAAGATGAGTGCCAGGCTGGATGCTGCTGCAGCAGCTGGGAGAGGGCAGCAGATGGCCAAGGGCAGGTGGAACACCACCAAGAGCCTGATATTGCAGAAAACTGAGGGACTTGAGTTGGTTTTGCCTGGAATCCAGACTGAGATCTGCACATGGCTCTGAAAAGACACACAGGTGACATTCCTGCCTTTTGGGGCATGTCAGGCATGGGCTGCCAGAAACTGAGATTCTATTAAATTCCACCAAGATTTGAACTTACTATTGCATTTGCCTCTCCATCCATTTTTATAAAAGATAGTATTAAGTTCAGCACCTCTGTTTTCTGATAATGAGTCATATTTAAGGGGGAAAATACACCACTGGTAATGATTCAGCTGATTCTTCATTAGCTTCACAATGATAATTAACACCCAGTCCTGAGTGTAACTTCAGTTTCCATACTTCTTCCATAAGCTTTTCTGCCAGCACTTCATTTTGGATGAATCTTCTTATAAGTCCCAAGTAAAGGTGGTCCCCAGGATACATTAAGGTGAACATTGACGAAAACATTACTCCTGTTTTTCTCCTTTCACCTCATCCAAGTTCTTCTATACCTCAGTCTTCTATGGCTTTACCATTTTGGGGCAAGCTTCCTATCCTTAAATATTTTGTAAAATGTTCTCGTATGTTGTTATTTTGATGTGTTTTGGAAGTTGTTCACCAAACTCTTTTTAACCTTTCATTTTTAAGCAAGCAGAGTTTCAACTGACCACCATGTGGGGGGAGCTGGAGCTTCCAGGTCCTTGTAGGATGCCCAACATAAGTCATCTCTAAATATGCACCTACTCTTGCTTCCAAACTGGTCTCAGATCTCAGGAGAGCAAGACTGAGCCATGAAGACCACAAAAATAGTAGGTGGTTTCTGAGAAAGATAATGTTGGAGGTTGGGGGGGGGAAGTGGAATTTTTCCCATTCTGTTGCTAGGCAAGTAACGATCGGTACTTAGAGGACATTTTACTCTCACAAAAGAGACAAAGACTTTTTTGGCTGGGCGGGCACGGGAACAAGAGATAGCAAGACTTGATAACGACACACGGACTCGCTCACAAGTCTCGGAGGAGACAGCAGTGGAAGGAACGGCTCTCCGTTTTTTTTTGGCTGCGACTGCAGGAAAAGAAAAGCCCGGCTTTGCACTAGTTTTTCTCTACCTGGTGGGTGAGTTCTCGGGGCACGGGACTCCAATCATCTCTTCCCCTCCGGGAGGGTGCATCTCCCAGCTGCACTGCAGCGGAACGGGACCCCCGCCTGCCACCACCCCGCGCCCTGCCTGCTGCCCCGCACCCTGCCTGCCCCAACTGCGGAGTTTCCTGCCGCCTCCTCTGCTGGCTGGCCCGGGTGGGCTGACCCGGCCGCTCCATCTCCCGGCTCTGGGCTCTCTGCTGCGCCCCCCGTCCATCTGCGCTCCACCCTGCTCCAGCCCGTCGGCCATTACGCGCGACACAGATCCAACCTCGCGGCACAGCGCCATCTGCAGCTTCCCGGGAGTCATCGCACCTGTCCGGCTGGTCTAGGAGCCCAACAGCGCTCCTGCTGGCCGTGACCGTGACTGCACCAACCGAGAAAGTGCCTGACAGTCCAGGGACATTTGCCACCGAGTTTTTTGGTTTTGTTTACTGTTTTTTTACCTTGTTTACTGTTTTTTGTTACTGATTGTTTGCCTCAGTATAGATACTAGTAAAAAAACTCTTATTCCTTTTCCCATACCTTTGCCTGAGAGCCCTTGATTCTAAAGTTATAATAATTCGGAGGGAAGGGGATTCACATTCTCTGTTCTAAGGAAGGTTCCCATCTTCCTAAGCAGACACCTGTCTATCAAACGAAGACAGATTTTGGCGCCCAACGTGGGGCTCGAGGGCATTGAGAGAAAAAAAAGGGGTGCAAAAGGAATAACAGTTTCTAGGAGACCCATTTTTAGTGTGCTGAACATAGAAACCTCACTAAGTGACACCATGTGGTCTAGCATACCTTGGTCTGGCTGGCACATTCTCGTGGCCACGGTTTTCCCATTTGCAGCTCCCTATCTAAACATGGGTCCTATAACTAAGGCTATAGTGGCTGTTATCCAGTTCTCACAATGGGTCAATAAGGTGAGGAATCTATGGATTTTCCATTTCCTTTGGACGGCGGTCACTTGGTTACAGGGCTTTAACACCGTGAGTACATGTTTTTGGAGTCTGTTTGGTAATGGTACCTTTTGTGACGAGACGACACTAGGGGAAGATTTTTCTCAACCCTTCACCCATCTCTTTGGGCCTACCCTACCAGGGCTCAGAGGGTTCATATACTCTCTAAATACCAATGACGTCGTACAGTGGTTGGGGTTGCTGATAGGCCTGTTCAACTTTGCATTCCAAGTGAGAGGGGAAAAGATACGTCAGGTGTTGAAGGAATATACTTCCTCAGCTGGTGGGAAGCCCTCTCCTTGCCCCACAGGGGAAGAGTTAGATGGTGCAGCAGCGGAACCCACGGACATTACAACCGTCCAGGTTCCAGCTGAACCTCAAGGGCAGTCACAGTCAGCAGCAGTTGCCCCTGTACAGCGGAGGAAGTATAAGACCAAATCGGTACGCCCAGTTGATGATGATGGGGAACCAGGGCCTTCACAACCCGCAGGGGAGCCTGGGCCTATAATCATCACCGAGTCCCTGCCATACGACACTATCCGTAATCTGCACGATGACATTGTGCGGCGGAAGGGCGAGGCTTTCTCAACCTGGTTACTTCGGGTTTGGGACCGCATGGGCCCAGGCGTGCAGCTGGATGGTAATGAGGCCAGGAATTTGGGTTCCGTGGCCCTGGACGCGGGTGTTGAAAAGGTGTTCGTGAGGGAGGCGGGACCCATTTCTCTCTGGGAGAGGCTTTTAATGAGTGTAAGAGAGAGGTTTGTTCACAAAGACAGAATGCAGGAGAACTACCGTAGATTGCCCTGGAAGACCGTTGAGGAAGCGATCCAACGGCTGAGAGAAGTGGCAGTACAGGAGGTGCTTTTTGGGAGGGATGGACAGCACGAAAATGATCCTGACAAGGTCAGATGCACAGGGCAAATGTTGTGGAACCTGGCAAGTCTAGGGCCAACCCAATATGCCACCTACATTGCAATGTTTAATGCCGATGACAACCGTGAGACAGTGGGCTCTGTAGCTGACAAGCTCAGGCATTATGCAAGTGTGATCAATGGCCCATTGCAGGCTCAGATCTCTGCTGTGGTTAAGGAGTTGAAGGAAGAGATGAGGGAGATGAGGGAGGAGATGAGGAAAAACAGTGTGGCACCAGTGAGAGTCACAGGCCCCAACACTGGAGCCCGACGTCCTCCAGCTAGAGAAAGAGGGTACACCCCACGAGCTGAGTTGTGGTTCTTTCTGCATGACCATGGGGAAGACATGAAAAGGTGGGATGGGAAGCCCACCTCTGTCCTGGCAGAACGGGTGCGTCAGCTTAAGGAGGGCAATGCTAGCCGAGGGGGTTCTGCCAGAGCCAAGGTAGCCTCAGCTTCCTGTAGCCAACCTGCTGAGTACAACAGAAGGGAAAATGTTGTGTCAGATTCCCTTGACGGTGGAATGCATGCTCAGGAAGGGAATGATAACCAGGGCTAGAGGGGCCCTGCCTCTAGCCAGGTAGAGGCATGGGAAAACCGTGTCTTTTGGACTGTGTGGATTCGATGGCCTGGTACATCAGAGCCACAAAAATATGAAGCATTAGTTGATACAGGTGCGCAGTGTACCTTAATGCCATCGGGACATGTTGGGGCTGAACCCATTTCTATTGCTGGGGTGACAGGGGGATCACAAGAGTTGACGCTGGTGGAAGCCGAGGTGAGCCTGACTGGGAAGGAGTGGCAGAAACATCCCATTGTGACTGGTCCAAAGGCCCCGTGTATTCTGGGCATAGACTTCCTCCGGAATGGCTATTTCAAAGACCCGAAAGGACTCAGGTGGGCTTTTGGAATAGCTGCTGTTGAGGCAGAGGGCGTTAGGCAATTGAACACCTTGCCTGGACTGTCAGAGAACCCTTCTGCAGTTGGACTCTTGAAGGAGGAGGAACAACATGTACCAATTGCCACCTCGACAGTGCACCGCCAGCAGTACCGAACGAATCGAGATGCTGTGATTCCCATCCACAAGCTGATCCGTGAGCTGGAGAGCCAAGGGGTGGTCAGCAAGGCCCACTCACCCTTCAACAGCCCCATCTGGCCTGTGCGCCGATCTGATGGAGACTGGAGATTGACTGTGGACTATCGTGCCTTGAACGAGGTGACTCCACCGCTGAGTGCTGCCGTGCCAGACATGCTGGAGCTCCAGTATGAACTGGAGTCCAAAGCAGCAAAGTGGTACGCCACTATTGACATTGCAAATGCATTTTTCTCCATTCCTCTGGCAGCAGAGTGCAGGCCTCAGTTTGCTTTCACCTGGAGGGGCGTGCAGTACACCTGGAACCGACTGCCCCAGGGGTGGAAACACAGTCCCACCATCTGCCACGGACTGATCCAGGCTGCACTGGAAAAGGGTGAAGCTCCAGAACATCTGCAGTACATCGATGACATCATTGTGTGGGGGGACACAGCAGAAGAAGTGTTTGAGAAAGGAGAGAAAATCATCCAGATTCTTCTGGAAGCCGGTCTCGCCATCAAAAGGAGCAAAGTCAAGGGGCCTGCCAAAGAGATCCAGTTCCTGGGAGTGAAGTGGCAAGATGGACGGCGTCAGATTCCCACCGAAGTCATCAATAAAATCACAGCGATGTCCCCACCAACCAACAAGAAGGAGACACAAGCTTTCCTAGGTGCCATAGGCTTCTGGAGGATGCACATCCCTGAGTACAGCCAGATTGTGAGCCCTCTCTACCTGGTGACACGCAAGAAGAATGATTTCCGCTGGGGCCCTGAACAACAACAAGCCTTCGCCCAGATCAAGCAAGAGATCGCTCATGCGGTAGCCCTTGGCCCTGTCAGGACAGGACCAGAAGTGAAGAATGTGCTCTATTCTGCAGCCGGGGGCAACGGTCTGTCCTGGAGCCTTTGGCAGAAGGTGCCTGGTGAGACTCGAGGTCGTCCACTGGGATTCTGGAGCCGAAGCTACAGAGGGTCCGAAGCCAACTACACTCCCACAGAGAAGGAAATTCTGGCAGCCTATGAAGGCGTCCAAGCTGCCTCAGAAGTTATTGGCACGGAAGCACAACTTCTTCTTGCACCCCGACTACCGGTGCTGGGGTGGATGTTCAAGGGAAAGGTTCCCTCTACCCACCACGCCACCGATGCCACGTGGAGTAAATGGATTGCCCTCATCACGCAGCGCGCCCGTATTGGAAGCCCGAATCGCCCTGGGATCTTGGAAATAATTACAAATTGGCCCGAAGGTGAAAACTTTGGTCTCACCGATGAAGAGGAGCAGGAACAGGTGACTCGCGCAGAGGAAGCTCCACCGTACAACCAACTGCCGCAAGATGAAACGCGCTACGCTCTCTTCACTGATGGTTCCTGTCGCATTGTGGGGGCAAACCGAAAATGGAAAGCAGCTGTATGGAGCCCCACACGGCAGGTCGCAGAGGCTACAGAAGGAGAAGGTGGATCAAGCCAACTTGCTGAACTCAAAGCTGTTCAGCTGGCCCTGGACCTTGCTGAAAGAGAGAAGTGGCCAAAGCTGTACCTGTACACTGATTCATGGATGGTAGCCAATGCTCTGTGGGGTTGGTTGGAAAGGTGGAAAAAGGCCAACTGGCAACGTAGAGGAAGACCAATCTGGGCTGCTGACGAATGGCGAGACATTGCCAGTCGGGTAGAGAAGCTACCTGTGAAAGTCCGTCATGTGGATGCCCATGTCCCCAAGAGCCGAGCTAATGAGGAACACCGAAACAATGAACAGGTAGATCAGGCTGCAAAAATACAGGTGTCACAGGTAGATTTAGATTGGCAGCACAAAGGAGAGTTGTTCCTAGCCCGATGGGCCCATGATGCCTCAGGCCATCAGGGCAGAGATGCCACCTATAAGTGGGCACGAGACCGAGGGGTGGATCTAACTATGGACTGTATCTCCCAGGTGATCCATAACTGTGAGACATGCGCTGCCATCAAGCAAGCCAAGCGGGTGAAACCCCTGTGGTATGGGGGAAGGTGGACCAAATATAAGTATGGGGAGGCCTGGCAGATCGATTACATCACACTGCCTCAAACCCGCCACGGCAAGCGCTACGTGCTCACAATGGTAGAGGCCACCACTGGGTGGCTGGAGACCTACCCTGTACCTCATGCCACTGCCCGCAACACCATCCTGGGCCTTGAAAGGCAAGTCCTTTGGAGGCATGGTACCCCTGAGAGAATTGAGTCGGACAACGGGACTCATTTCAAAAATAGCCTCATAAACACCTGGGCTAAGGAACATGGCATTGAGTGGGTGTACCACATTCCTTATCACGCACCTGCTGCTGGTAAAGTAGAGCGATGCAACGGCCTGCTAAAAACCACCTTGAAGGCTTTAGGTGGGGGGACTTTCAAAAATTGGGAACAGCATTTAGCCAAGGCCACCTGGCTAGTTAACACCCGAGGCTCCACCAACAGGGCTGGCCCTGCCCAATCTGAACCCTTGCAAACAGCAGACGGGGATAAGGTTCCAGTAGTGCAAATGAGAGGCATGCTGGGGAAAACTGTTTGGATTAATTCTGCCTTGAGCAAAGATAGACCCACCCGTGGGGTTGTCTTTGCTCAAGGACCAGGGTGTACCTGGTGGGTGATGCAAGAGGATGGAGAGACACGATGCATACCTCAGGGAGACCTCAGTTGGGGTTGAACTGCCCATAACACGGTGCCTGTATGCATATCTGTATGTGTATATTCAGAGTAATGCTTGTATGTATATAGTTTAAAGGCTTAAGTTCAATGTAATATGTTGGAATGGAAAAAATTCGGGGTGGATAATGTTGGAGGTTGGGGGGGGGAAGTGGAATTTTTCCCATTCTGTTGCTAGGCAAGTAACGATCGGTACTTAGAGGACATTTTACTCTCACAAAAGAGACAAAGACTTTTTTGGCTGGGCGGGCACGGGAACAAGAGATAGCAAGACTTGATAACGACACACGGACTCGCTCACAAGTCTCGGAGGAGACAGCAGTGGAAGGAACGGCTCTCCGTTTTTTTTTGGCTGCGACTGCAGGAAAAGAAAAGCCCGGCTTTGCACTAGTTTTTCTCTACCTGGTGGGTGAGTTCTCGGGGCACGGGACTCCAATCATCTCTTCCCCTCCGGGAGGGTGCATCTCCCAGCTGCACTGCAGCGGAACGGGACCCCCGCCTGCCACCACCCCGCGCCCTGCCTGCTGCCCCGCACCCTGCCTGCCCCAACTGCGGAGTTTCCTGCCGCCTCCTCTGCTGGCTGGCCCGGGTGGGCTGACCCGGCCGCTCCATCTCCCGGCTCTGGGCTCTCTGCTGCGCCCCCCGTCCATCTGCGCTCCACCCTGCTCCAGCCCGTCGGCCATTACGCGCGACACAGATCCAACCTCGCGGCACAGCGCCATCTGCAGCTTCCCGGGAGTCATCGCACCTGTCCGGCTGGTCTAGGAGCCCAACAGCGCTCCTGCTGGCCGTGACCGTGACTGCACCAACCGAGAAAGTGCCTGACAGTCCAGGGACATTTGCCACCGAGTTTTTTGGTTTTGTTTACTGTTTTTTTACCTTGTTTACTGTTTTTTGTTACTGATTGTTTGCCTCAGTATAGATACTAGTAAAAAAACTCTTATTCCTTTTCCCATACCTTTGCCTGAGAGCCCTTGATTCTAAAGTTATAATAATTCGGAGGGAAGGGGATTCACATTCTCTGTTCTAAGGAAGGTTCCCATCTTCCTAAGCAGACACCTGTCTATCAAACGAAGACAGAACCAAACCAAAAAACAGAGACAGTTAAACTTACGGGGCCTCTGCTTTTTCTGAGATGGTGATAATTTTTACCTGAATTTTGGTTTGAACAGTTTAATTTCTTTTTCACACCTCCATGTGAAAAAAATACTTAGCTTATTTCTGTATTCAGTACAGGACTATAACTTATCTGGAGTGTTTCTGAAGGCAATGACTCCATTAAACAGCACCTTTTGCTACTAGGTGTTATTGAAATAGGTTCAATAGTTACTGAAAAGGGTCAGGGAAATTATTGTTGACTACCTCTTAACAACGTTGCAAGGAGGAAAATCATGTGGGCTGTGATAATTCCATAGGAATCAAATAGGAATGGGTTAAAAAAACTCTATAACGGGCAAGATGTGGAAATAATACTGAAATTTGCTGTTAACTCCATTTAATAAAAGTATTTGTGAATATAACTGAAGCATTTGCTATTTAAATCTTTCCATTGACAGTAGAATTCGTAATTCTCACAGAATTTGTTCTACACCATCATTTCCTTTTTTTTCAGCTTCAGGTCTATTCTCATCTGAATGAGATGCCCTCCCACAAACTGAAATCCTGTACAACCCCCTGCAAATGACATCCATCAAAAGGTTCTTCCCACTGCATTCACTTTAAGCAAATCCTTCCCAAGGATTACTGTGAAACCACAGAAGACTCACAAGTTCTATGAGCCACAAAAATAACTGATTTAATTTGTGCATTAAACTTATTTTCAGTATTTTTCTGAATGCTTTACGCACTGGAGCAGAGAAGTATCAAGTAGATGTATAAGAAGACATGAAACAATTGGTCACTCTTATTTATTGTTACAGCCGGAGCAAGTTAAATATTGGATTTTCTCCTGTATAAAAAAGTTGTCACTTCTGATTTTTTTTTTCACTTCTGATTCATAAAGCAGCCGAATTTTCAAAATTTTCTTCTAGATGGAAAATACTAAACAAAATTAGGTTAAACAAAACAAACAGCAGCTACCAAAAAAACACCCATGGAATGCCAGACCATTTTTACCATTATGGAGGAAAGAAACAACTTTGACCTGTGGCCTCCCCAGAGCGCCCTGTAAAACACAGAGCTTAGAAGTCCTGTGTGTGCCACTTTGCAGAGACAATAAAGAGCCTTCCTACCAGGAAGCTTTTTCACCCAGAGTCATGGCAACCTTGTCTTCAGATCAGTTTGGTAAACCAATCTATCTCAAAAGCATTTGGTACTGTACTGCTGGGAATGCTGCGGGAGCATTACAATCCTGATAATTAGAAACTTCCAATTAATTTGCAGGTTGAAATGTACTTGTGGTCATTTGATACCCATTTGTTCTCCTGCCAACACTGTCTGTAACTGAGAGCTGAGCACCCTGTGAGCCCCAGGGTGGCAGGGAGCAGCTCTGCTGCTGCTTTTCTCCGCTTCAATTCAGCCAAAGCACATCAAAATCAACACGTGCCATAGAAACTGCCTCGTTAGCTCCAGCTGCAAACATCTGCTGATCCACCACTAATGCAAACCAAAGGGCTTCACATCTGGGAGACTTTCGGGGAGATTCAGCTGAGCAAACACACAGATGACATTCAATTTTCTAGATGTGAGCATCTGCTGTCATTCCGGGCTCCTGCGACGTCTGGATGGTGCAGGCAGATGTGGAGTGGGACCTGAAAGGGTCTCACTGCTCTCGGGAGGCCAGGCAGGGAATCCTGGGGCACCTCAAAACCTTTAGAAAACTCAGTGAGGAGCTTGAATGCCAGCTGGGTGATCAGCACAGCGTGAGCTAGAGAGGTCTCTGGGATCTGTTGGCTCCATTTCCATTGACTGCCATGGGATCTCAGCCATGGTGCTCACAAAGAAATACAAACACCTGAATATTGGTGCCTTAACGTTTGAGCTGAATCACGCCTGACCTTAAAATACTATCTAGAGAAACACTGTTTTTCTGGACATGAGCATTACCAATGATTTTATGGACTCCACATATTTGAGGCACCATTAGAGAATTCAACATATTGATAGATGAAGGGGGCTAAACAAAAAGAAAAGCATAAACACACATTTTCCTCTTGTTTTCCTCAAAGGGGTCACAGTGGTAAAAGAGAACTACTAAATTTATTGTGGAGCTAGTGGGGGCTTTTTCAGCCTAGATTTTCAATGTCAGAGAAATCTTAGACTTTTTATAGTTGGATTTTATACTCTCCTAAGGTGAAAGAATGAAAATCACGAGAAGTCTATTAGAAAGCCTGGGCTGACCTAGTTTCAATTATCCTTAGAAGATGTTTGTTAGAAAAGATGACATTGTAAGAAAGACTTTGTCCTCTAGAACTGAGATTTCCTAACACTAGTACGTGGTGTTCTTGTTCTGGAGTCAGAAAGGGGAAGTAGAGGAGATCACTGCAATGGTTTGTGCTGGTTTTGGCTGGGGTAGAGTTACTTTTCTTCCCAGTGGCTGGTGTAGGGCTGGGGTTTGGGGTTGTGCCGAGCACAGGGTTGATAATATCGAGATGTTTTTGTTATCACTGAGCATGGCTTACACAGAAGGATAAAGCAGAAGACGACTGCAAATGAATTTCATCATTTCCAGAGCCCATCTCTAAAAAGTTAGGATGGGTTGTTCAGAGAAGTGGAAGGAATATCTGAGACAACTTTATTGTGGGGAAGGCTTCAGATGTCCCTACCCTGTATGGCAGGATAATTAGCATCTCTCCCACCATCCAGGGGAAATATCTGCAGGAAAGTTCTCCAGGATACCCCAAGAACAGCAATGGAAACAAGCAGAGAGACCACAAGGGTTGATGTAAAGTAGATGCTGGAGAAGGTAGCTGTATCTTTAAAGAGAAGAGCTGTAGTGATTAAAGCAAAAATTGCCAGTCCTGTTTAACGAGACCTTGTTAGGAATATTAAAGCCAGCAGAAAATCATTCCTCTGAAACATACATGGACACAAACATAGAGAAACAGGCAACAAGGCACGGAACTAATATGCACATGCTTGTCCTCAGCCTGATCCTCAGTTAGACAGTGCTGATGGCACCATGGACCAGAAAAAGGAGGAAAACAAGAGGAGTCAGACTGACCCTGAACTCCAGGAGTTTCACATCCACCAGACTGAAGGGTCTGCTTCCCCTCCTGAATCCCATATGACACCTCTGGACAGAAACAGGCATTTCGAGTTCATCTGTCTAACCAAAAATGGCATCACATGGCTGAAAACAGCAAGTTTAAAGGGAAGAGAAGAAAGAGCAAAATCAGTCTGAAGTCTGACCTCAAAAACATGCAATGTTTAAGATCAGATTTTTAAGAAAGGTAAGTGATATAACAATCAGTATGGACTTATCAAAGTCAGCTCAGGGACATAATTGACTTTCTAGATGCAGAGAGTGCAGTAGAGCTCATCCATAGTGGCTGGGAGAAAGCACTTGATTAAACAACATCTGAGACATTAGCTCAGATGGGAAGGGTGGAAACTAAATGAACTGCAAAAGTGCTTCAGCATGAAGGGGAGATGGAAACATGTACTGCTGCAAAGGTAGGGATCAGGAGGGAGGGAAATTATTACCAAGCTTCCTTAAGAGACAGTTTTGACACCGATATTTTTGTTAATTACTTGGGCACAGAATATGCCTGACAAAATCTGCTAAAGGCAAAATTTAGAGGCAATGTCAATATGCAAGTGAAGAGAGAAAAACAACAGTTCATGATCCTGAGGACTGAGGTAAGCAGGGAGTGATAAAATTCACTGGTGTGAAATGCAAGGTAATGAATTTGGGCACCCAGTAAAAATGCAGCATTCTGATTTAACTGTGCAGCTCATCTCCTGGAAATGACTGAGGAGCACCAGCTGATTGGAGAGTGATGAAGTTATGAACATGAGAAACGTAATTGTGATCTCAGGAGGGACTGGTCCAACATCCCTCGGCTGGGCTGGGGAGGGTCTCTGCAGCAGAGGGAGGAAACAGAGAGTTGGTATCTCCTCCTCTGAGTGCTGTGCACGTGTGTAACCCCCCAGGCTCAGTGACAGGCAGACGGAGCCATGAATGGTGGGGGACAAGAGTCATTAGGATGACCCCAAGAAGTGGGATTGAGCCCTGAGGTGCTCAGGAAGGTCCAAGTGTGCAAAATATCATCCCAGTCTTCCCTTTGGACTGGAAAGGACAAGTTCCCCTCCTCTGGACAATGAGGACAGTGCCCTCCAGGCACACAACTTCTGTTTGGGGGGATTTACCCTCCAGAACCTTTTTCTCTCCTCGGGGGGAAGATGAAACCAAAGTTACAAGAAATCTGTGGAGGAGTCAGGAGCCAACCCAAGCTCTCAAGAGAAGTACACAAATGGCTCCTCTGCAAGACTCTCCTACCTTGGGAAAAAAGTCCCAAAAAACAACCAAACAAAAACACAACAAAAAATCACACTCACAAGCATTTGTAACAGTCATTATCCAGAAGTGCTGAAAGCCACTGAAAGTAATCCAAATTCTGTATCTCATGATGAAAACTGGGCAGGGACATATTAAGCAAGGGGGAAAACACACACGCTCTGCTGGGATGTGCTGCCACATAGCTCTGTCGAGTGTAATTTAGGCTCCCATTCTTCTTCTCTCCTACCACTATTTCTATATATTAAGTTCCATTCTAATTTAATTACCCTTATTGCAGCATTTCTTAATTCAAAACAAACGGCTCCTAGGAGTGGTGCTTTCAGGGGAACGCAGTGGGTTGGGGATTTTTTTTGGCACTGGTAATTGGCATTTGCAGTAAGCATAGGGAAATCCCAATTCCCAGTGCCTTGGGGGAGATAATGAAGTTTGCACAGTTCTGAGACATTAGAAAGGGAACTGGAGGTGTAAAACAACTTCTACAAAAGAAAACAGGAAAGATGTTAATTTATGTCGCAGGCAGCAAACAGGAGACTCGTAGACAAACTAAACTCTTATAAAGTAATTAATCACCCATGTTAATGTTATTTATGTGCCACAGAGGAGCAGCAGAAGATTCCATCCAAGCCTGGGACCCCCTTGCTCTAATACTGTCCAGAAGGTTACAGTAAATCGTCCACACACCTGGAATCCATAACAAGAGCTCCATGAAAATTGCCCCTTTTTTTTTTTTTCCATTTTTTTTTCTGATGGAAATTGAAATATCCATAAATCATCTGTTTTAACCCAGCTCTGATTATTTCAGGTGAGGGATGAGCCCAGAGAGTTTGTGTCCTGTGCATACCTACCCTCCTGCTGCTGGGATATGACCTCTGGTTTGGATTTTAGGGCTCTGTGGATTTCCCTGGAGACTCTGAATGTATTTGCTTTGCAAAGACCGTGTCTGATGCCTCTGAAACCTGTTGGACCTGCTGCAGCCTTCAAAGAATCCATCCAAAAACTACTGTGTGCAGAGCTCCTGGGTAGCACATGAAAAAAGACACTTAATTTCTGCTAGGAAAAACATTTTTCTTGCCAGTGTGGCACATCACGGGGTACATCCCCTTCTCAAGCATTTTACCAAAGGATGCTGAAACACAGAGCAAGTGAAGCAGGAGTTTCCAAAAGAGGACACAGAAAAATGTGCCTGAAGCACACCAGAAGTGATTAAGTCAAGATTATAGAGCTGAGAGCAAAGCCAAGAAACATCTAACTGGAAGCTCAGACTTGGGTTCTTTTCTTCTATAAGAACGAAAATTTTTGCTGATTCTGCATATGCCATTCACGTTTGACCTAAAGAGGTACAGGATAAGATGAGCAAACTGGGAGAAAATGGCTAAAGGACAGTGCTCTTGGGAGACTCAAACCCAAACAGCTTTTGTTCTCAATCCTAAAACTTAGAGCTACTAATTATTTTGGGTGTTTCCTTTTTAGACATCCATGCAGACTATTGGTTGAAAATTGGTATTTGTCACTTTTTGTCAAATAACTTCTTAAGAGCTTTTCGTTCAACAGCCAAAAATTAAGGTCTCCAGTTGCTTTTGGAAACTGAGTATTCTGTGTAGAGACCAAAACTTCCCACCATTCTCTCTACATCTTTTTTCAAAAGCAGGTGTGGTGAATTCTCTCTTAAGACAACTTTTTCAGTGTTTTTAATGTTTTATATTACCCACGGAAGCTGAGCAAAGGAGCTCATGCCACAGTCCTTCACACATGAACCTTCTGGGCTACTTAGATTTGAGGCTGTGCTGCACCAACACCTTCCAGAGAGATGTCTGAGGTTCAGACCCCCAGTTCAGCTGTTTCTACCTACTGAAATAACTGCAAAAAATAGTAGTTATGTTTTATTGTACACACAAGGAACAGCAAAAAGTGATTCCTCAGGCTCTGTCCCTGAATGCTATTCACATGCCCAGGCTGGCTTCACCCAGCCATGAACTCCATCAGAACCCTGCCAAGCCATATTGCTGGCACATGGAATACAGGAACACAACCAGTTATTGCTGTTTCCTCCAGTATTACACAGCCTCTTGACAATGTAATCCATCATGAGAGTGAAAGTGGGTAATTTCTTGGGAGCACACTGCATTCCTGTGCTTGGTTTCCTTTCTGGTTAAGCCCGCTGGCTGGGCCCATTGTATTGCTGCCTGTAATTCGAATTTCCATTTTTAATCACTTTGTGCACAACTAACTCTTACATAAAAGGTTTCAACAATAGCTATATACAGTCAAATGCACATAATTGCTTCTACAAAAGGAAAAGAAATCACACCAAGGAACATAAACCTCAGCCCCTGTGTTCTGCAGTTTGAAATAGATTGTGCCCTATGGCTGATAATGCATTTCAGTCATAATCATTACGAGTTTACTAAATAAGAGGCCAATTATTGTTCTAACAAGGCATTCATTAGTAATCTGGACAGAGATGATAGAGATGGTGTGTAACAGCTGGAAGCAGCAAAGGAAAGCAGGAGAGGGCTGGGATGAAGGGATGAAGGCACAGGTATAATAAATACAGTCGTAGCTCTTTTCCAAAACCTGCCTCTAATTAGGAAGAGCAGCAACCTGCTGCCAGCGATGCCTGCTCCATCCTGCTGGCTTTCTGACGAGTGCTGTGCTTCCCAAGCCTTTAATGTGGGAGCAAAACAGATATCCCAGCCCCAGAAATCCACTGCTGCGGCCAGTGTGACCTGGGCTCTGCCCTGCAGGGCAGGCAAGCTTCAGCTGCTGGCACGGTGCGAGTGCAGCCTGGGCTGGGAAATGAGCTCTGTGTGTGTGTGGGACAGCTCATCTGAGAGTCATTTCAGTATGGGTGTGTCCAGGGAGCTGATGGGAGAAATTCCCTCATCAGGGCTTTTTTCTCTTGCTCCTGCTCAGGCCAGGAGCATAAGGTTTGGCATAAGGTGGGAGAGAAATCCTCTCTGGGATAGCTCTGTTGGGGTGGTGACAAAGATAAGGGAAGGGAAGGGAAGGGAAGGGAAGGGAAGGGAAGGGAAGGGAAGGGAAGGGAAGGGAAGGGAAGGGAAGGGAAGGGAAGGGAAGGGAAGGGAAGGGAAGGGAAGGGAAGGGAAGGGAAGGGAAGGGAAGGGAAGGGAAGGGAAGGGAAAAGAGCAGAGGATGGAAGCCCAGAGATGCAGTGCAGAGGGTGTTCTGCAGAGCTCTGGTATGACCTTAAGCCCTCCTGTGCCTCACTTTCCCCACAGGGTGACCCAGATCTCAGCATCCCCCCTGCCAGCAATCTTATGCCAGATTTGATATTTGTGGAGTTGCTGGAGAGGACACGAAGGGTTCCGCATCAGCGCAGAGTAAATCGTTATTAAATGAGAGCTAATGAACGATCACATGAATCCCAAACTGGAGCAATTAGCCACTCTGCTGCTGCCAGAGGGTATTTTCCCTGCTGCCACAGTTGCCTCTAGGTGGCTGATTTTTAAATTACTCTTTCCTCATTGCTTCAAGACATTGTCCTGGGAGTCAATCAAGCTTCTTTCTTTCCTAGTATGCCTAAGTGCTCATTTACACCCAAGAGTTGTTCTCCTTCTGTAGCTCAGGTGGGGCTGACCCCTCTCTCTGGATACAGTTTATTCCTGCTGAAAAATCTTATTTTCTAAAAGGGAGGATAAATTCTGAGTGGTTACAGAGCACCTTTGGACACAGAGAGCTGCATGAGGAGCTACCAGACACACCAAATCCAAGGTTCATGGGCAACCACTGACTTTGTCTGTGCAGGAAAATCTGCTTCATTTCTTGCAGCAGAGCCCACACCAAAGCAAAAGGGTGATTACCAAGTTTTCCACAGGTACCCTGGCCATGTGCTGAGACAGGACTCAGTATCTCTGATCTCATCGCTATCGTTATCCCTTGGCGCTGAGGAAGAAGGAAACTGAGGCAGGACAGGAAAAGAAGTCTCCAAAGTCTCTCAGGAGGAAACAACAGAGTCCCTGGAGCTGTGCAATGAGTTGGGTTCACACAGCTACCAGCAGTGGCTGCTTAAAAATACTAACAACCAGGCAAGGGACGCAGATTTGGCAGGAGACAGGCTTGAAGAAGCCAAGGGTTAAAATAATTGTTGTGAGTCCTGGATGGTCCCATTTTCCTCAGTTTTTTTTCAGGTGTGGATGTGGAGATTTCCACACCCAGAGCAGCCCAGCCCCAAGGACTTAGGTGGGGCAAACATCAAGGCACAAATCACAGTCACTGATGCTGGTAGCTCTGGGATTTTACCTAAATATTTGTATTTCACCCACTTTGGGTGTACAAGATCTCAGCACATGGCCCGTCTGGTGAGTGAGTGTGACAAAAGAAGTGTAGACAACTGGGTTTTTTCATCACAAACCTGGCAAATAGCAGCTGGAGGGCAGAAAAAGTTCTTCACTGCTGCATCCCTCCCAAAGGAACATCTCATAAACATTTTTATGGCTCCTGTAATTATTTTACTTGCCCATAATTAATGCCCTTTTGCTCCCTGCAAGCTTGGTAAGATGGCTCTTACCACCCACGGCAATGTGGCTGTGGCTCCTGTCTGAGGCTCTGCAGAGCCCTGGCTGGGATTTGGTCCTCCTGCCAGCAAACCCAGGAATGATGGTGGGATCTCAGCCACAAGCAAACGATAATGAGCTCCCTTCAGCCCATTTTTCTTGACTGACTGCACCTTTTTAAGCACTTACCTCAGTCTGTCATCACTGGTGTGAGCGCTGGGAGCTGGCCATGCTCAGAGACCTCTTTATGGTTGGCTGGAGAGGGAGGCAAGGGCAGAATTTGGCTGAGCGCTGCTGGAGCTGTAGCTGGCCCTGACATTTTTTTCCCTACCATTATAGAGTTCAGTTGGGCACATCCAGCTGTCTGTATTTCATCAACACGAAAAAGTGACTTAATCACCATGGAGACAGTGGCGATTTGCATCTTAATTACGCAATGACAGATGCCCTACTGATAAAGGTAATCTTTAGCTTTGGATATCCATTGACTTCCAGTTCCAGCATTCCCATTTATCAGCAGGTGCTTCTGAAATCTAAATTTTACCAGGTGATTGGCAGGGAATTATCTCTTAATGCTTTTACTGTGTTGATGTTCTTATGGAAGTACATATATCTCGCTGGTGAGATCGTCAAATACTTTGGGCTGAAGAAGAGTGGGACTGGCAGGATAGGGGACTGTTCTGAAGGTCATAAACCCCACTGCCCAAAGAGGGAGGATTCAGGGAGGCACAACGTGGTCAGCAAAAAAATGGCCATGGATGTGTACAGAGCTGACAGTACAAGCTACCCCACAGGGCTTCAAAGGCTGGAGAGCTGGGCACTCACAGGGCAGGCAATGCCCACCATGAATTTCCAGCCCTGGCAGCTTCTTTCCTATTGTTGGATGCTGAAATTTCATTTCCACCTCCTCTGTGCTGAAGGGACATTGCTGCTGGCCTGCTTTCCTGCTGGTCAGTGCATGTGGCAGCAAAGAGGGTGCCAGGAGCCCATTGCAAGGGTGCAAAGAGCTGCTCAGGTCATTGGGCAGAGGGGAGCAAAGTGTGATGATCTATGCCGAGTGAGATGGACCTATTCCAGGTGCAGAGGTGTCCCAGGGGTTTGGCACAGCCCATGCCACTGCACAGCCCTGCTCTGACTGCAAACTGCTCTCGGGCTTGGGGGGTGTCCACAGTCCTGACAGAGCTCCACTGCCATTATTGGAATCAACAACCCAGCACTCATAACCTTCAGCAGCTTTATCATCCTCTTGCTGTGCACGGGGCACCGGGGCAGAGAGAAATTCCGTAACTGCCAGCATGACCCACTGATCGGGAGTGCCTGAGGAGTAAGGCTGGGAAATCCAGTGGAGCTGGCAAAAACATGATTCTGAACCTGCTCTTGTTCAATGACAGCATTCTGGTTTCAGAGAGCACACGGTTCAGGGGCTAAGCCAGAGAGATCACATCCTCAGAAATGAGGCTGCTGGATCATCTCTTTCTGATGTAGAGCATCAACTCAACGTTTGGGAGCACACAAACCTTCACCACAGCAGGTAGTTTAGTTACAGGGAGGGCAGAGGTGTGTTCCTGTCCTCTAGGTGAGAATTAACTTCTCCTTGAGAGGTGTGAAGGTGAGCACCAGGGCTTCCAGAGCCTGAGGCCTTTTGTGGTTTATCCCATTACAGTTTGCTGGCTGTAGAGGAAGTGTGAGCTTAAATCCAAGCTCTTCTCACTTCTTTGGGCTTCATTCACATGTCATTCACAGCTACAAGGGCTTTTTGCCATGTGAATTTGCTGGCCCTTGGTGTGGTCTGTGCACACACTGCTACTCTCCCTTGGTAAAGGTCTGTGATGCATCTTTCTCCTCTCTCTGGCCAAACGTTTACATTTAGCCTAATTCAGACAAAATCACTTATCTTTACAACTCCTTTCTCACCTGCAGGATCCTGATCAAAGCCTCGGGAGGAGCAGTGGAAGTGAGGATAGGCAGGTAGAGACTGACATCTATGTAGGTTATAGGAAACCAGTAGAGGTCACAAATTACTTATGGGACGTCAATATAAATGGTTACTCCTTTGCAGGCATATTTTGGGAATACTGAATGCAGTGCTCTGTCTGACAAAAAGATGGTGACTCCTGCATCAGAGGCATGGATCAGGCCAAGCAGATAACAGAGCTGGGAAGGGATGAAACTGCAGCTGCTATCTGAAAATGGGGCTGCTTCACTGTAGTGGCATCTCTGCCTTTTTGGCAGGAAGTAGAGAGGGCATTTCTCCTTCTGTCACGTAAAACCAGAGTTAGCAGTCAGGTCAGGTGCCTCCCAGGAGGATTATTTAGCCTCCTGTGCTCCTCCAAGCTCTGTGGCATGCTGAGCATCTCCCACGCTTGAAGGGCAGGAGACCCCTGCCTGAGAACACCAAAAGTTAATTGGAAAGAGCAGCCATGGAAAAGGCCTGACCTTTTCCTGAATCACAGCCCAGTGCTGGGTAGCAGAGGTCATCCAATTAATGGGGAAAATGATGCTGGAAGAGAACTTTCTGTCTTGAAGGAGTGATGTTGAGTCTTGTTAGCAGGGCCCCATCACGGTGCGCACGGGGTCAAGGTGAGATGTCTTCGCAATGAGAAATCAGAAGTCCCAGCCCTCGGATGTGGAGGGTTGTTACCAGCAATGACATGGTTCCTTGAGCCCCAGCAGCATTGCCAGAGATTGGCCATGGCCCCAGCAGCATGCTAAAATGATGCTCCTGGTTCCAGAGGTTTTTGCTGTCAGTAAAGTTGAACTCTGTTCTGAGGGAAATTGCCAGGTAAGAGGGAGATTTCAGGCTTGGCTATTCTCCATGCTAACACGAAAGAGAGCAGACTGTTTCTGTACCTCATGCTCTTAACATGTCCAAACCCTAGCAGGTTTCCTGCTCTCCAGGGTCTCCATTAAATTTAAAAAGAAACGCCTCCCTTGGCACTCCTTGCACCATTCCCAAGGCTGTTCTCCAGGCTCCAGCAGACTGAATCCATGGGACTCCTTCGGGCTGGTCCAATGTCACCAATGCGTATCCATTGGGATGTCTCTCATTTCACTGCTTAACAGAGATGTTCCTCATCTGTTTTCTGGTGGAGGAAAGCGATCCTTGCTCGGTGTCACAGGATATCAGCCAACAGTGTCACTGCCTTGTGCAGGTAAACTCCACTCCTTTGGGTGTCATAGCACTGACAAATCTCAGTCTCGAGCAAGGTACTGTAAGTTGTTTTTCAAGGTGCAGATTAAAAGCAGGTGAATTGGAATACTGATCTTTCCTCCACACTGATTTTCTGTATGTAACACAGACACTTAGAATCAGCCTGATGGCCCGGCCTGGGCTTGTCTGTGTGTGGATGTGATGAGATATCCCACACTCAGGTCATTCTCCACACTGCACTCACCAGTCAGTCTCAAAAAGCCATGAAAAGTGCAAGGGAGAGAAAGAGTTCAACTTTTTCACCTTCTACAACCCCATAAAAGTGGCAAAGACAAGGTTAATACAAGGAAATCAGTCAGGATGGATTTAATTGAATGTTCTCTGGATCAGAACAGACTTTTGCTTAGTCAGAGGTTCAAAAGAAAGCAGCCAGAGAAAGCATAAAGTCAAGAAAATGAGAAGACCTGTTAGCTTGTCAGTGATTTTTCTACCAGCCATTACCAGCCACTCCAGAAAATATGAAACCTGGTGTGAAATCCTCCAAAACTCCTTGGTGGCAACTGACAGCACTTAGGAGCACCAGGAAAAATGGGTAGGAAAGAGAAGAGATGTGTTAGATGAGCTAAGAGATGAAAGTAAATGAGGACAGGTAAATGGACAGCTGTTCAGGGGACAATGGCAAAGCCAAACAGCTGGAATTTCAGATCACAGAAATGTAATTGAAATAATACTTCTTCGAGTGCTTTCTCCAAAGAGGTCTGCTATTCTCTCACCAATTTTATTTATTGTGGTCATAAAGAGTACAACTAATACATGTAGAAATAAAAATCAAACAGGGATTACCAGAACAGTATATCAGAGACATGTCAGATTTACTACAGCATCTGCTTAGCAAGCTTGAAATCAATTTGAAAAAAATAGATCTAATTGTCACATATTTTAAATAAGTCACTGATTACAGCTATTTGCTCTGAGAAGAAACACAAGTAGGTGTTACCAAGAGATTTACTCCCCTTGGCAAGAGTTTTACTCGTTTCTCTAACAGCAGCAGTGTGGGGAAGGCAGGGGGGTCCTGTCTGCCAGTTTAAAGCTGGAGAGATATGTTAATAAACGCTGCAATTAAAACTGATATTTTCTGCTTGACTGCTGACAGTGACCACAAGGATGAAAAATGACATTAGTTCCACCAGGGGCAGGGACATCACTCACGGTAAGAGATTAAGGAGAGCATTAAGGAGATGACGAAGTGGTTTGTAAGGTCTTTCCCAGGGATGCTGGATGGTTCCACTGATCCAGCATGATGACAGGCGCTGGTGGAGAGGAGAGGCACCAGCTTTCAAGAGAGCTGTTGTTTGTAAATATTCTCCATGCCTGAGGTGTAGAGAGAAAAACTGTTCTCAACAAAGGCAGAGAGAGATATTGTGACAGTAGGAGGGTGGTGGGGACACTTGGGTGCTTTAAAGGGAACAACAAATCAGCGATTCAAATGCTGATGGGCTGGCAAGGAAACTCCACCACCAAATATTCCCAAGGCTGGGGTCCTATTCTGCATCCTCTGTGTTCGTTGTAGACCCAGGGACAGGCCAAACACAGAAAAGCTGAGGCTGCTGTTGGGTGACACACGCAGATTTTTCAGGAGCAGCCCTTGGCACTCAACTTCCATCAGAAGCTCCCAAGGGCTGCCCAAACTTCAGTCACTCTGGTTCCTGGGGCCAAGGGGACGATGGGGCACAGGAGAGGAGTCCTGTGCATGGGGAGCTGTGGAGATGTGGGAACCTCAAAGAAGATGACACCGAGATGCGATGGCTGCCCTAAATACCTGTGACATTCACAGTTTCCTATCCATCAGTCCACATGCACCTCTGGGAGGAGTTCTGCCAGGAGAGGAAAGGTAGGGCCCCTCAGCTGACCTTGTTAGTGGCCATGATGCCCAGGAGTATCCCCAGCATCCTCCTCAGCTGCTCCTCTCCTTCTCCAAACAGGGAGCCCGAGACACTGTCCTTGGCAGCCACATTGCTGCTCCTTTGCAGAGGAATTTAAAAAAATAATGTGGCAATTTCACAACATTGTGACGTCAATCAGAATTCATAAGCAGCTTCCTGAAACATCACACTTGGTAACTACGCTGCATCTTGCTGATAATTAGATGCCAATGATTAATAAAGTGTGGCTGATTCAGCATCTCTGGCTTTTTTTTCCTGCTCTTGCTGCCCCTTGAAGTGGAAATTTAGCTACTTTATTCTGGCCAGCAGGACAGCCTAAGAGCTTGGGTGTAAGTGTTGTATTTTTGTCTGAAAGGAGGCTCTGGTGGCTCCAGTCCAACACCACCTATTAAACAACCAGGCCAACAGTACCTCTGCTCCAACTTCTGCATGAACTTTGTGAGTGCCACCTATCATTTGATATACAATTGTGTGCTCTTCCTTTCCTCTGAAGCGAAACACAGAGTTTAAATTATATTTGCATACAGTCAGCTCTATGAATGGCACCCCAGAAATTGTGGGACACTCCACAAGGAGCTAAACAACATTAATGCAGTCAGCACCAGCCCATGGCTTGTAAAAATCGCATTTTATTATCTCTAAAAATTAGACAGAAGTGCCTTAAAATACATGTTTAGCAGAGCACTGATCAAAACAACTTAATTAGACATATGAGGCTATTTACATTGGCTTTTGCCTTTTTAATTTGGCCTTAATTTTCATGCTTGAGAGTAACCAAGCAAAACAAAACTCACGTGGCTTCATGGAAACTTGTGTCATTAATGAAAGCAGCTCTCACCCTGCACAGGAAAATAGCAAAGGCAATGACTAGGAAACAGCAATCCAGGTGCTGATCCAGGTTTTGAAGTGCCACAGGTGTGTGGACATGACCAGGTGTCCCTTGCTCTCAGCAGCAGTGCCTGGTCCTTGCTCCAGCATGGGCATCTCCTGCCCATCCCCTTTCTGGAGATGCTCAGAGGGTCCCAGACCTCAGCGTTGTCCCACGGTGTCTGTGCTCCCTGTCCCCTCCCCGTGCAAGCAGCAGCAAAGGCCACCATGCGCTGAGGGGTCCAGCACCACTGCCCAGGCCTCAGTCAGATTCCAGTTTGGACTCGACCTAATTCCTTACAGAATCACACCACTCAACCTCCCAAAATGCCTGTGCTTTACTTCTGGTGGTGCTGGCTGAGAAGTGTCTTTACATTACAGAAAAATGGTTTCATCCCTCTAAACCAAACCTCTCCTCCTCTACCAGCAGGTTCCTCTGTAGTTTGGAAGAAATGTAAAATATAGAACTATACATAGGAATATGTCATTTGGAAGAGAGGGAAAACACAGCACAAAGTGCCCAGAATGATTTAGAAGTTCCAGACAGGTGTAAAACTTTCAGAAACGTTTTAAAACAACTCTGGTCATTTTGACACAGCCAGAGGCTCAGTCCACAGTGGCAGCTGGATCACCAGCAGTGCACACCTGTGGGATATCCCCATGCAGCAGCAGGCTGGCACCTCTGGGGATCACAGCCACAGAGATTTTCATCAAAAATTATTGTTTTAATGGCTTTTCTTTTTTTGGCTGAGGTATCACAAATTACAGCTGAGTGTCTGGATAACCAGGCAGGCATCAGAGTCCAAAGGAAGATGAAGGGAGCCGAGTGTCCTGAGCTGAACCTGCAGGCTGCATCCCACCCATCCTCACCATACGGCTCTGGGACAACTTGGGATGCAAGATGAAAATTGAAAACCCCAGAGGTTTTCTTCTGCCTGCAGAAAAAAAAAAAGAAGAGGAAAAAATGGGTCAAGGGCCATTCCTCTCTGTGACAACTCTTTCCAGATAAATTCAATATGAACAAAACTGTGTTGCTGGTTTGGAAAGAAGAAAGAGAAGGAAATGAGCTGGCCAGGATCCAGCTAGCAGAGTGCAGATAGCAAGGTGTTCAAAAGTCCTAGATGTCCAAACAAGATGGATAGTCTGGTCCTGTCAGCTCAACTTTGAATATTACAATTTTAAATTACATGTGCTTTTTTGAAGAAGGGCCAAGACACTAAAACTGGAATTGGATAAGGGCCAAACTCTCCCATTTCCTGGGGGGAGTTAGTGTTTTTTCCTAGCAGGACCAGAAGCTTGAGCTTGGGGCCCTTGACTTACTGTTCTCTCTCCCTTCCTTCCTTCTTTCCTTCCTTCCTTCCTTCCTTCCTTCCTTCCTTCCTTCCTTCCTTCCTTCCTTCCTTCCTTCCTTCCTGCTTTGAGCCTAGAGAGCAGACTGCAAAGCCTGCGTTTACTATACAAAATAAAGATGATTGAGGGAATTTCAGGCTGATCTAAAGAAGGAAAGGAAGGCAGGAATACAATGCTACATCAGCATGAACATGGCACAAGCGAGCAGAGAGGGACTAATAAAGTGGAGATTGGAAACAAAATCTTATTAGATGGGCAACTTGGAGCTAGAAAAAGTCTTTGTCAATGAAATAAAGAGGCCTCACTTCTTGCTGCAAGTATTACCTATAAAAGGTTGCACCTATATTGCCTCTAGTTCTGTTATGTTACCAAGTCTATGTGCTCTCTTATTTTTTATTCCCTCCTCCCCCACTCCATAATTTTCTTGCTTCTAAGTATGAAAAATATATGTAATCAATTTCTGAATTTTGCTTGCTTTTTACTGGAAATAGACTTTGTCAGAATTATGAAAGAAGTAAAAAGGAGGTTCTGAAGCAATTCTTTTAACAATTCCTTTGATTAACGCTTGGCAATCAAACCAGCAGGGCTTGCAAAGACCTGACTCATGACCTGCCACTAGAAGGAAAATGCAAAAATCATAAAAGTTTATTGGAAACTCTTCCAGCTTTCCCAGGGTGGGCAGCCACCTCTCCCTGCCCCTTTCACCCCACATCCCATTCCCAGGGAGGATGAGATGGAGCTGGCCAGGATGTGGAGCAGATCAGAGCCTGCTCTTGTGGGGCTCTCTGAAGTCCCCCCATGTGGCCCCACAGTCCTCTCCCCACTAAGGCTCCTTGTGCAGCTTGCCAACAGACGCCTGAGTCAAAATGCTCTTCGTCTCTCCTGCTTCTCAGCAGCTGCATCCTTCCCTATGGATTCCCCCTCCCGTGGAATATCTGCTCACTATTCTGGCTGTGTGCACCTGGAGACAGTCTTTGGACACATGCCTGGCTGTGGCCCTTCACCCCCAGGGCAGCCCTGAGCTGGGGCACTGTGTTTATCCACACTCTGAGCTGCTGTGCTCCCTTGTGCTTTTTGGGGCTCTGCTGTAACGCCCCATTGACCTTCCAGGTCCAGAGATCCCTCAGCTTCTTTTGCAAACGCCTCCTACGCACTTCCTTATCTCTTTAATGGTGTCACAGTTATTTAATTTAGCTCCTTGGAGTTTCATTTTCATTTTAATTTCCCCAAGGTTCTCTTACTTATTTCTTCTTTTTTGCTGTCTCTATTTCAACGTCTGCACTCAGCTCTAATTGAGGTTCTTTCTGGGCCGAACCGAGATGTGTAGCTGGAGAACATTGGTCTAAATCATCCCTCTGCTTTTTTAATTCTGCAATTAAAGATATTGCATTATTTGAAACAGTTGTCTGGAGGTTTCTTGATGGCAGAGGTTACGGCATGGACACCAACATGAGTGTCGTGCAGCCGCTGACTCCAGGTTCATGAGGGGTCACATATCTGTGTGGCCACTTTTGTTAAGTTTTACAAGATCCCAGCTGCTCACCCTCGGTTGATTTTGTTGTGACAGGGCCTGGAGGAAAATGAGCAAGGGGTTATGACCCAAAATATGTAGTCAGTGACTCAGACCAGAAGTTTCTCCTCGGTACCAGAGGGCAAACTCCAGAAAGCTTGGTGGATCTGAGACATTTTCTCTCTGGAAATTATTAAGCCCCAGAGAACCAAGATAATGCTAAAGCAAAATATGATCTGTTATCTCTGAAGCGTTGTTTCTAATTTAATTTTAATGATGCTTATGAGAAATGTGACGCCTGCGTGTCTGCTTTATAATTGCTGCATACTCTATCTCTGAGGCTCTAATGTCATTTTGCAGGGGGCCTGTTGATTTCCTGTTGTATCTATTGCAATGTAGCTTCAGTCTGTTTGGTAGATATTCTGGAAATTATATATTATAACTTCCCTCCTCAGACACGGGTTATGAGGCAAACCTGAGTTTATTAGCTCTGTCATAAAAGGCAACAGTTTTTTCTGCTGTAGCTGAGGCTGAATTATGGATCTGAAAGTATTAGGTCTGTTATGAAAGTGTATAAAGAAATGTTATACCAATAAGATATCCAAAATTAATGGGAAAAATTGAACTCTTGGGAGGTTCTGACTTTTTTGCATTCATTGTCCCAGCAGTCACATTATCTGTATTTAATTTGAGATTGCTGGATTCATCCACCACATTTTTTCCTGTGGGTTGCCAGGCAATGAGATCTCTCTGCCTTTGCCATTTCATTGTCTTGCTCTCTGAAGGAACAAGGATCTAGCAGCACATTTTAAGAGATAATTTATTACTCCTTTCTGTTCCAGTAGTGTTTCTCTCCAGACAAGAGAACATACTGATCTTAATCTTCATCTCTCCACCTCCTTGGCACACACCAAGTATTTTATTACAACAGTTTTTTCAAGCACCACAAGTGTTCATTGAAAACATTTGTCGATGGCCTTGGAGGTACTTCCAACAACTATTGCATTTCCTAATTTCAGGTGCTCTTCTCAGCCTTGGCTGTTGATCTCTCTCCTTACTTGTGCAGGTAGTAAAGCTACTGTCTTAGGTTACATGGAAGGTGTAACCAAAAGTATGTATTCTATTACCATCTCCATAAGCTGTTAAAAACAGGTGGGGCAGTGTTTTTCGTGTTCAGCATGACCCAGCCCTGATAACACCATCGAGGCTGTCTCTGCTCATGGCCATCGAGGGCTCTGGGAGTGACTCACAGATTCCATCAGCCATTGTGAGATACCCTGCCCAGAGTGGGGGAACTGAACATTCTTACCTGCATATAAACTGAGACTCTGGAACACTGGACTACATTTTCCACTGGAATCCCAAAGGAGAAGAGCTCAGGAGCCACCACTGAACCTCCAGAGACCAACGAGACCTTTCTGAAGGATCACCACTTCAAAAAGAGCACATCCATCACTCCAACGGGACTGCAGCCACCATTGAACTGCACTGCTAGCACCACCCTAACGGAGTGCAGGTTGTATTCTGACTTTGTCAGTTTAAACCGTTGTTTCTGTATTATTGCTTTGTTCTGAATATTAGTAAAGAACTCTTATTCCTTTTTTCCTTTTTTCCTGTCTTTGCCTTGAGAACCCCTTGATTTCAAAGTTATAATAATTCAGAGGGAAAGGGGGGGTCATATTCTCTATCCCAAGGGAGGTTCCTGCCTTCCTTGGCAGACACCGGTCTTTCAAACCTAGACAGCTACAGAGGAACAAAAGCAACAGGTTAGAAGTTTGCATTCAAGTTCAGATCTGAGATTTTTGCAGCCAGGTGTTCATCTTGAAATGAAATGGGAGCAGGATCACAGAATCCCAGAATTGTTAGGGTTGGGAAGGACCTCTGGAGATCATTAGTCTAACCCCCCTGCCAGGGCAGGGTCACCTGGAGCAGATGACACAGGAACACACCCAGGTGGAATGTCTCCAGAGTGGGAGACTCCATGACCTTCCTGGGCAGCCTGTTCCAGGTCTTCTGTATCATCTGAAATGGAATGTGGGAAATCTTGATTAGATGTGGGGGAAAAAAGGGTTCTCAGTGGAGGTGTGAAAGGGAATCTTGGCAGCACAAAGCCAGCCCCATGATCCAGGTGTGTCCTGGAACCAGGAGACCTGCACAGGTCCCTTCCAGCTGTGATCCTACACCTTCCCTGTCTTCCCTGACCAAAGAAACCAGAACAAACCTGCACGACTGGCAAAACCAGCAAACACAGGCAGCTGTTTTTCATTCCATAGGCAACCCAGTGTAATAGGCACCTAACACCTCTTTGTACTGGAAATGAGCTGACAAGCAGTTTTATGCCCATCAAACACCAGAAAAAAAACCCCTCATTGGCCACATTTCTCACTGCTCTGCTCACACCAACATTTTCAGCTATTAGGGCTGTAATACATAACTAATGCTTTCTTATTTGGCAGCCTTATTAAACCCTGGAGACTGACTTAAGCTCCTAGTTTGTTACATTATTGAGCTTGTCATTCATTATTAGATCAGTGTGAGTTTATTGTAGCTCTGAGCTACAGACTATTAAATGCCAAAATCAGCATTTATACAACATTAAGAGAGCACAGGCCCACAGAAAGTTGGGGAAGGCAAAATTTTAAGCTGGCACCTCATCATTCATGTTTATTGGAGAGGAAGAAGCTTTCCAGCAAGAATTACAATGAGGGAGCCTGGTTCTTCATGGCCTTTCTCCCATGAGAAAGGGCTGTACCACAGCGTCTGCCTTTGGGGTGATGGATGAGGTCGTGTTTATTGGCTGGGGGAACTCTAGGTCCCAGAGGAGTTGGTGGCCACAGACCAGCTGGGCTGTCCAAGGGGAGCTGGAGCAGTTGCTGTCATCTTGGCAGGGACAGCTTCATCCTGTTTTTCTTAGGGAGTTCCCTGTCTGGCTCTTGCCTGATGCTGTTTCAGATCTTAACCTTGTAACATGAAGAAAGTTATGGCAACCAATCCAAATTACTTTATTTAAGGTGAAGCTCAACCAGTCCTTCAGTCCCATCATGGTGTTGGTATCTCCTGAAGGACAGACAGGAGGTGTCCATACCAACACCCAGCATTTATTCTGTGCTTTTCAGGGTCTGCTGTGCAGATAATGTGGGCACAGAGCACCCATGTCTCCTGGGTGATGGACTGTACCTCATTTAAAGAGGTTACTTGGTTTGTGGGCAAAGAGTTGCTCAGTAGCTGCATTTTTCTTATATAACTTTAAGTTTCTATAACAGGAAAAGCAGTTTTTGTCTCTCTTGAAATACTGATCTTCCAGAGTACACCTTCTTGCATTTTTAATTTCAGGTCCTACTAGTTTCTTTTCTCATCCCCTGTAATTCTAAATTCTCTGATGCATTTCTCAAAAGGGCCCTGCAAAGACTGAAATCCCCACTTTTAAAAGAGCAGACATTTATGTAATACAGGTAGTGTTTTTTCTACAGAACACACCTTTGATCTGTCATCCATATTTCATTTCCTTGCCATGACAAGGGTCTTCTATTTGATGTTAATAGGGGATATTGTTCCATTCTTTTAATAAACTGCTTTTCTTTACAGTTTATCAGGATCAAAGAGCAAACATTATAGCTTCTGATCAAACATGGGCTCATTTTGTTGCTCACATCTTCTCCTTTAATTATCTGGCCATTACGAGAACATGTCTGGCGTGCTCCTAATGGGGTTTTCAGCTGCTTCATCCTCTTGTTCAGTCCTCCTGGTCATATGATCATCTTATTCTTTAATTCCTCTAATGAACTGAGGAAGAGAAAAGGTATGTGAACAAATCAATGTGTGAGGGAAAGTTTCACACAGCTTTTAGGAAGTCAAGGAAGCTCAGAAGCCTGCTAAGCCTGTACAGCAGTGATTCAGCCTCTGAGTGAGCACATGGACATCAAAAACACCTTTTGTTCAGCCTCTCAAGGCTCATTCACAGTCACATCAGCTTTTCCTGGCAGGAGGTCCCAACAGGATCATGTTGGCTGCTGATGACATCTAAAGGTCAAGTCCCTGTTTATGAGCACTGCTTCATCCATACTCCAGGGGATGGGACCTGGGACTTCATTCCCCCTTTTCCCCTCCTGTGGCACTGACAGTTATGAACTACTGGGTGGCCACAGGTTTTTTCCATTATATTATCCACAGGTGACATTGAAGTCTCCAGCATCTGTATTCCAAAAGTCTCCCCTCCGCCCTCATGCTCAGGATGGAACTGAATCGACCCCCAGGGTCCTGTTTGGTGTCTTCTCAATCCTTATTCCCAGGCTGCTCTGAAGATTGACAAGGCTGTGCCAGATGAAGGAATGAGCCAGGGTAACATTTGCCTTTCACTAGGTACCAGGAGATTTGAACAGAGAACAAATCAATGCCATAAAGCTGAGATACTTTTGAGACAAGTGACTCTAAAAAAATCAAAGCTGGGCCCGTGTGGACCTTCTCAAAACCAAAGCTCTGTGTGGAAAAACACCCCGTGTTTCAACAAGACAGTTGCTAGAGGGGTTTCTCAGGTTTAGCACCACATCCCAAGGCCATTAGACATTCTGCTAACACCCAGATGACCTATGTTCAAATCCATCACACATCTCAATGTGTACGACAGCACTGTTGCCATAGCTGTCAGCTCTGGAGGTTGCTGCTTCATTTCTTGTTTGTCGTACAGTCTGCACCTAAGAGCTTTTTGGTTTTCAACACCTTTTTCTCTCAGTCTGAACTTAATGTGCCTTGTCGTGAAGGGTTTTGGAAGGCCTTGGTTTCACCCTGAAAGAGAACAGCTCGACCCTGTAGTGAAACATCGCACTCTTCTTCCAGCTTTCTGTGTCAAAAACAAGAGTCCTTAAAAACACCCACGAGAAGTTTATTGGCATAACTGCAGCTAAAGGAGCTTGTTTGGTACTGAAGACACCATCCTCTGAGTGATTCTCCAAAACAGCACACTTTCCCTGCTAATATTTCAGCCCATGGGAGAACCATCTCAACAAATAATTCTGAGTAGTGAACACCCCTTTGCACATCTTCTCTTCAGTAGAAAGAAACCTTTCTTGAAAACATGCGATAGATCACCAGGCAAAGAGAAGTGTTGAATAAATATGAGCCCCTTAAATATATCTTGAGTGCTGTCCTTAGTTGGAGTAACTAATTTTGTTAATGAGGAGTTTAAACCTGACTGTTCATGAATTTTTGCTGTCAGTGCCTTTAGCAATTCCTGTCACTACACTTGATTTAAAAATTTAGCACTCGAAGGCTATTTAGAACTATTCTTAGAGTTTCAACATTCACAATCTCAATATACAAAACCCAAGGAGAATTACCGAATTTTTGACTTTCACATACTCTCTCATTTGGCAGTCTGACTGCAAGAAAGGCAACAATGAAAAATCAGTGTTATTGTGATGGTAAGTCATTTGTGTGGCAGGAGAACAAGAGGTCCAGCCCACAAAACTTCATTGTTTATTTTCTACATCTTCCAAATAATACAATCTCCTCTAATTTTACATCATTCTTCATGTTCCTGGCTTGAAAATGTTTATATGTAAGATTATATCCACTTCAGCTCTTGTTTCAAGGTGGGCATCCAATTACTTTTACCAACCTTACTGATATTTTCTACTCGGAAAATCTTTAGGCAAAAGCATTAAAAATTAAAAAGTATACAGAAAAGAAAAAAAAAAGGCTGCAAATACGTCTCATATAATTAAACAACGTTATTCCTTTTTTTCCCAACTGGCTCTCCAGATCATGTTGACACATTGCTCAGGGCATTTTCCCCTTGCTTGTTCCTCTCAAGAGCATGACTTTCAGAAACTTCCTAATTTTAATCATGTCCTGCAACGAAGCTCTGAATGGAAAATGAGAAGCTCTCCAAGGGACAATGTCACTGAAAAGTGACAGAACTGAAAGACCTTGCTGTGAAATTCAGGAGACACAACGGTTGATGTCACCAGACCCATGGAGTCCTTGCACATCCAGCTCATGGTTACCAATGGAATTGTCCTGCCCATGGCCCAAAATCTTTATGGACATCGCAGAGATAAGTGAGCTCTGAGCTGCTTCATGGGATTGTGGGCACTTGAGATTCCCAGGCTGCCCCATCTAACTCCCATAGGACACACTGCCACTACATAAGTGACTCAAGTGACTTCAGAACAGCTGCTTTAAGACCTTCAGCTTCTCTAGCATTCAGCATCAGAGGTGGATGCTCCTGGAGAGCACGTACACTGGTGGTGGGATATGTCCCCAAGGGCCACACACCTCGTGTCATGCTTCTTTCTGCCTTTCCTGAGGTGACAGTCACTGGGGGACTGCAATGATGGGCATCTTTCAGGAAACCCCTGCAGCAACGAAAGGCAGAAGCCCATGTCTCTTGCTCTTGCCCAATGCAGCAACCTGGCTATGAAATATTAGCCTGGTTTCGACCAGAGCACATGGAGAGGACAGTCAGTGATGAGGGCTATCCCACGGGCCAGGCACTGGGAATTCTGCACACCAGTGTGGAGTGGAAAGATGTCAAAGGGTATTTTTATGAGGAGACCTTGGCTGTGCTGGGTGAAGGGTTTGAGCCACCCTGTGCGGCATGGAGGTGACGGATGGAAGTAGGAAGCTGGAGCTGGGTTTTCCACTGCTGTTGGTAGGTCCAGCACTAGAGGGAGACCAAGGTCTACCCTGTGGCCGGTGGGCATCCACCTCACCTCTGACTGGAACACAGCAAAGAAACTCTGACTTACCATTTCTTCTTTTCCCATAAATGTTTGGGGTCCATCTCAGGGAGATAGTTTGACGTGATTACTACCATCAAACAGCACAGTCTGCATGGATGGTGCATTGTATCCTCAAGATTTCGTCCCATTTTAATGCCATGAACCTGGTTCAGACTTACCAAGCATTGCCATTTGCCTGGTTTTATTATATGATTTAGAGAGGAGGATTTGGTCTGGTCTCAGGGGAGAAATGTCTATATCTGAAGTACATCTGAAGTCTACATCTGAAGTTAGGCTTCAAACACTGGCTGGGGCTTTGCCACTGGGAAAACTGTATTGTTGCTGTGCTTTAAACAAAGCTTTAAACAAAGTATGATTCAAAATTTTATACAATAGGCTTGGAGTTTTTCATGGTGGTCAGGATGATATTTACTCCTTAAAGTTTACTTTTGTAAAGTTACCTTTGAAAGTTACCTTTGTGACAGCAGTGAGCTGGAGAAGAGACTCTGCTGGAACTTGCAGGAGGTGTGGGCCAGGGTGGAGGGCACAGTCAGTGCTCTGCCCCCTGCACCCTCAGCCCTGGGACACTGCAGAGAGACTGTGCCAGGGCTGTCCCCCCTCACAACCCTCACCCACATGTCACACCCAAAGGAGAGGTGTCCGTGCAACAGCTGCAGTCCATTTTAACCAGAGCAGGATAACCATACCTGTGCAACAGGTGACAGAAGCAAGTGGGGAAGGATCTCAGACAAAATCTCATGCCAGCTGGTTGGTTCCCTTTCCTGAGTGAGGTGCTACTTTTCTAACAGAACCAGGAGAAACACTGCCTAGTTTGAAGCCTGTATTATTATATTTGCCAAGATACTCTGGTTGTATAAGTTTCTTGCCAAAGTCTTCAAGCTTCTTTGCCTATTTCCCAACAAAATTATGTTTCCTGGCTCCTTTCTGGGGCACGTGTGGGAGCTGAAATTTGTTTGCAGCTTGTGCTTGCTGGGTGCTCGTGGCCTCTCCACCACATCCCTCTTCTGGGAGCAGCCGATGCAGAAACATTTGCATTGCAACCTGATGAGGCTCATCAAACACTGTTGGTGTAAACACGATCAGATTTGCAAAACAGTTTGTGTCCAACAGCAGCTGGGGACTGCTATCGATGGAGACAGTGACAGTCCCCATCCATCATCCAGGAGAAGGGCACAGCTCAAGCCTCAGCCCAGCCCTCATTCTTATGCAGCTGCTGGGATGTCTGTCCTGCTGGGATGCAGCCAAAGCTTCGAGCGGCAGGGCTGGCTGGAGAGATGCCAACCAGCTCTGCTGCCCTGGGTGTGGGCAGGGGAAGCAGCAGAGGATGGTGTGGGGCTGGGGACAGGAAAGCACTGCCTTGGCCCTGTCTCCACTCCAATGTGCTAGGGGAGCAAAGTTCTTGACCGATGAGCTTTTGCATCAGACTTTGGTGCTGCAGCTGGGCTCTGCTCCTGTGCTCCCTGAGGTCTGTCCTCCCATGCACTCAGAGCTGCTGGAGGTTTGTGTCCCTCACTTTTTCACACGTCGGCTGTTCCATCTTTTTTTTTTCCTGGTGCTGCAATATGTTACCTGTCAGATGGGATTCAAGCTCTGCCTGACAGGTACGGTGTGCCCAAAGACCTCTGCACTGACACTGTTGTCTCCTGCATAAATTTAGCAACTGGGAATCCAACCCAGTGCTATCTTTTCTATCATCACCACATAAAACTGAAGTGTTGGCCTGTTAATCAGTCCACTGGGCAGCTCTTAGGCCATGTTTTCAAGGGAAGGAGTGGAGAATTAAAGATTTAAAACAAGACCAGGATTCCTGCCCATAATTCCTTGCACGGTGGTTTTAAAATGCACTCTACAAATCACACTCCCTCTGGCTCCCAACAAAATCTAATCAGGAGTTCATCTCAGCACAAGGTAACTTCATCAGCCAAGGAAACTTGTGATGGATTCGTTCAGTCACACTATTAATTCATCAAAACACAGCCTCCCTGCACACCAAGCTGCTCCCTCCCCACAAAAGGAGCCACAGAGGCAACACCCATCTCCTTTCAGCCTCAGTGGGGTTGTGGAAATACCTGTCTGTCCATGAAAGACTCATTCTGACACCAGCCAGTCCAGCCTACCCCATCTGCATGCCCTGGGCTGAACAGCCCCCCTGGAAGAAGAGCAGGTAACGCTGGGAAGGTTTATTTCAAATAGCTCCACCATTTAATTTTCTTCTTTGGTGTGCAGAGCACCTGAGCTGCTGGTGGGGCTCTGCCAAATACCTTGGTCATCACTGCTGGCCTGGGCTTTGTAAACCAACAGTGCCCCTGGCTCTTTGGAGGGTCCCCAAGGGATTTGATCTCCTTGGATCTCCCCACAAGCCATGTAGAAGGCCAAGGCCCATCTGGACACGCCCTGCCATGGTAGTAAATGCCTGGCTGCTTTTAGGGCTGTGGGAATCTTTTAGGTCCCTCACTTCAGGCCAGTAACACCAAAGCCATGTCTATGGATCTGGAGGAAGCACAAGGTCTTCCTTGGTGCCAGCCTGAGACTCCTCTGCTGAGCCAGGGAAGGATTTCCTTGCTCTGAAGAGCAAAACCTTCCTAAACCAAAGCATTGGACATTGAATCAGGGAAGTGTGAAAGAGCAGGTCTGAAAAATATTTTCCAACAAATAGAAAGGCTCATGAAGGACCTGAGTGAAGAAAAAACACTCTGAGCAACCAGTCACAGAGAGACAGGAGACAGTCCAGAGTCAGCTCAGCTGCTGCAGGCCACAGTGTGACAGCTCTCCATGCAGAGTTTGTCCCTTGTCTACATCTGCTGTCAGGTCAGGTAACCCTCATCACGTCACATCACACCTGCCTTTTCTGGATGTTTAAAAATGAACAAGGAAGTTCATGCCACTCATTTCAGAAGGGTACTTGCTAGCTCAGATCTACGTCAGTCCAGTCAAGTCACATTTATGGACAGAATTTCCCTTGAAAATGTAATTTATTGCTTAAAATAAATAACAGTTTGTTTTACTAATGCTTAAAATAAATGCGAGTCAGAGGGTTGTCCACAGATTTAGCTTAGCAATAATTTCCATGGAAGTCCGACACCAAGCTTCAGCTTCCTTTGAATTTTGTCTAGCATGTCGTTAGTGCAGCAAAATTCAGGAGCTGCTGATGGAGCAGTGCTGTACTGCTGTCAACCAAAACAAGAGCTCTGAACGTGCTTCTTGCTGCCCTGTTTGTAACAATCTAGTTTATACATCAAAGCTACAGAAACACTGCAGTGGTCTGCCTCAAGAAGTAACCAGAAGGTTAAATTTGCCTCAAAATAAAAATATTGTCCACCAGCATTATTTATGGTCATTTTAAATCCACACAGACACTGCAGGTTTATCCAGTGGGGAGGTGGGGATGAAGAACAATGGCCAGAACTAATATAGCAGCAGAGCTGTTTGCTCATTCCCCATGCGCGCTTGAGAAGAAGTTGTTGACATCAGTCACTTGTGCGTGAAGGACATCCCAGAGAAATGAAGACTTGAATGAAGTCTTATTACCAGAAAGCCATTCTGCAAGGCCTTCTTAGGAACATTTGCTCCTGCTCGGGGTCCACTTCAAGCTCCCCCTTGGCCTGGTTAACCACAAATGCCACCTTTGCCCTTCTTTCAGGCTGTGGTGCTCCCTTCTTGCTCTTGGAAGTGCCACCAGCACCCAACCCAACGCCTCACTGGCCATGCTTGAGGGCAAACCCTCAGGGAATCATTTCTCTGTGGGCATCATGGAGAAAAAGTGCAGTTTATGTGCAGCATTGCCTTCATTCTTTAATGACTCTCCTCAGCTCTGGAAGCGTTCAAGGCCAGGTTGGATGGGGCTCTGAGCAGCCTGGTCAGGTGGAAGGTGTCCCTGCCCATGGCATGAGGATTAGGTCATGTTTGAGGTCCTTTCCAACCCAAACAATTCCCCGATGTGATGGATCCCAACAGCAGGATTGCAGCAGACACCAGGCAAGAGAGACGGCACAGGTCTGTACGAGCACACACGGAGTCAGAACAGCTCCTCCCGTGCAAGAGCCACGACTGGTTGAACCAAACCAGCAGGCTGTTATTTAGGGAGGCTGTTATTTGTGCAGCAAGTCATTAAGCTGTGGCTGGCCACAGGATGTGGCAGTCACCAGAAGTTTCCAAGGGCAAGCAGACACAAGCATGACAGAAGAACTCAGTACAGGAGCTTTGACACAAAGACACTCTTGGCTTGGGAAGGTCCCAAATCACAGATCACTGCAAAGCTGGGAGTGCTCTGGGGAAGTGTCACTGAAGTATCTGTGCTGGAGATGAGATACAGGCCTGGGGGATGCTTTGCCTGACACATTTGGCCTCCTATTCTCACATTAGAATGGTTCTTTCCTTTAAGACTAAAACACTTCAGAAGCTACCGAACTGTTGTTCACCGAAATGCTGAGGAGGGCAGCCAGAATGGCAGTTTTGTACTCAGAGACCTAAATTCTTTCTGTGTCACACCTGAAACACACTGCCTGTTGAGTCACTGAAGACTTCATCTGTTCTCTTGTACTTATGGGAGCCTTTTCCAGGATTGTCTTTTCCAGGATTGTCCCTCATATTGGCACCATGATATGTATTCCTTAATCCTAAATTTATGAGATTACTTTTACTGCCTTAGAATATCTTCTTAATTATGGTCAAGCTATTGAGTAAAGTCATGCTGTGTAAATGATATGTCTGCTCCATCCTCACGCCAGCAATCACTGCATCATCTGATGTTTTTCACCAATCACTCATATTTTCCCCTCAATTTATGACAGACCCATGATCCTACAGTGAATATATAGGCATCTCATGGGCAAACAAATCATTCCTGACACGAAAAATTGTCTAGTAATGCCTAACTACAAATATAGATTTAATATTAATTTACTTTTTTCTTGGATTAGCCAGAGAGTTTTTAATCCATTTAATGTGCTGTACCGTTTCTTATGCAAAGTTTTAACAAAGTTAGATCACACCATAGGTTGAAAACCCTTAAAAAAGCATAAGTGCAGTGCATTCAGTTGATCTGTATTGTCATAAAAAAAGACAATTTCACACTCGTGGGTTAGAGCAAAAGGTGTTTATTGCTGGACCCACGAGGTCCAGGATCTCCCGAGGGAGAAATGAAAGGAAAAAGAAAGAAAAAAGCACAAAAAAAGGAAGGTCCCAGGACGGCAATAAGACTCTCCTGGCCACCGGTTGGTGGTCAAGGACAAGGAGATTCCTCAGGCCGGGTGGCGAACTTAAGCTAATCTTAAGTCCAAAAAAAAGATTTTAAGTATAGCCCATAAAAATGGGCAAGAGGCCCAGCACCCGACCCAGTCTCTGACTCCCTGCTAGTCAGAGAGACAGAGACACCAGGCACCCTGCACAGACCAGAGTCTGCAGCTGTTGGAGGTAAAGGCACCTGGAAAAGAAAAGCCTCAGCTCCTGAAGAGGGCCAAATTTATAAAGTTTTTGATGGGCTGGTCCGAATTAGCCTCTCCGCCCTCTCGCTCGCTGGTGATTGGGAATACTAATTAATGAGGTGGCCTTCCCCACCAATAGATGGATCGTTGTCTAGGGGTAATTTGCAAAGGCGGGAAAGGGCCTCATTAGTATTCCACTTGAGGTGGGCGGAGAGGTGCAAACCTTCTATTTTTAGCTCGGGTGCTGCAGGGTGCCTTTAATATTGGGATGGGTGATGGGCTTACAGATTTACAATACAACATAAAAACTGAGTTTTACATAAATAAAATTACAAAGATAAAGGATTTTTTTAAAAAAGTACATAACTTCTGAACTCAGGGTTACATGGGTTCAACTGCTTTTCCATCTAAAGTACCTTCGATCCCTTTTATTTTGCTCCAAACAACTTTAATATCCCAATGCTTTTACCCAGAAACATTACACTCTTAAAACATCTTTAAAACAGTCTCTTTTTAACTTTTCAATCTAGAACTTTATCAAAAATCCAAACTTTCAACTTTATTCAACAGGTATAACAATACAACAGTAATTATTAACTCCAACATGCGAAAAATCACTTTATTTTTATTTATAACATGTATCAGCTAAACTTGTTAGCCTACCAAAGAAGTCTATCAAAGTAATTTAAGAAAGAACTATTCTCTATATAAGAATCTTGATTGGTGACAGCATCTTTCAGCTCACAAATTCAAATGATCAGCTCATACTCAGGAGAGACAGGAAGGGTGGCTGCTGCTGGGAAATCAGGGAGGAATGCAAGAGCAGATGCACTTCTAATAGCATGTGGAGGTGTCAGGATTTCTTGGCAAAGTGTATCTATTTATAAAAAACCTGCTTCATATAAATACAACAAAATAAAATAAAAATATATGCATAAAGATTGGAACACAGCTATTGGTAAATATAAGACAAGGTGATTGTATCTGTAAAACTGCAACCTGCAATGAGTAAGTAGCTCAACACTATATCTCCTTAAACAATGTGGAAAATTACTCACAAAAAGATGGGACAATGTTCTAATAAAACACCAGAGAGACAATTTTTACCTGTATAGGTATACCACTGGTGAGATTGGTAGAGAAACTAAAATACTGAATGCAGTTCCAACTGGCAATATTTTAGAAGAGATGTTTAACAATGGGAGAGATTTTAGTAAGAAACCACAGAAAGATCTGAGAAGAGAAAAAGATTCCTAACAAATACAAAAACTGAGAAGCTCCATCTGCTTGGCTTCATCAAAAAAGATCAAAAATTGATCACAGAGCATAAATACCTTTAAAGGAAGGAATTCCTTAGGAGGCATGAAACCAGAACCAGAGGCTTAAAGTTGCAGGCAGTTACCAATGAGCCACAGAACACTTTTTTTTTCATTTGAAAGGTGACCAGCCACCAAGGCAAACTAATTAAGGAAGTGTTCATGGCTTGGTGGTTTTCTGAGGAGAGAGAACCATCGCCACCATTTCCTGCAGTCACTGTGAGCATCATGTGGATTCCAGTTCAGAAACGGATTTCTTCTACACTTTAAGTATTCTGGATCAAAGATCCATCTGTGCTTCCTCTCTAAAAGCAATGGAAGAATGATATCTTGACTTCCCAGGCATTTCTGACCCTGCTAAAGCAATGTTGCCTCTTCTGGCACCCTCTCACAAAGGGAGGTGCTCACCAGGAACCCTGGCAGGACTCTGTCTGCAGCCTGTGCTGGATTCAGCAAAAACATCTCCACAAAGGAAAATTAAATGCTTCAGGCTCATAGAACAAGAATCTTGCAACATTATTTTGGGTCTTGCCAAGCAGCCCTAATGAGCAGCACGGGTGATGGGTACTGAACCCATGCACAACTTGAGAAATAATTGATTCACCTTCATGTGAGAGGCATGGCTGATGGTTTCTGTATTAGTTCCACAGAGCCATAATCCCTCACCACACTCTTCTCCTTGTACCTAGGAATTCACATCCCATCCTGCTTTTTTTCCTTAACAAATCCTATTATTTTTTGGTGTACAAAGCAAAAATGTATGGAGCTTTTGGAGATGCCTACACTATATCTTCACAGCTGTCAAATCCACTGTCTGCAAAGCAGGTGTTATTTTTACCACATGCTCTCAAGGAAACAGCTTCCCCGAGCTATGGTTTTCAAGAACGTAGCCATAATATTTCAAATATGTGTACTATCATCGTGACAAGTCTGTCAGTCAGTCTGTCTTGGGAGCAGCTTTATTTTTCCTGCATTAGTTGTTCTGTGATCAGACCGGGGAGCCTCAATGTGGCAGACGCTGAGTTTTAAAAAAAAAAAAAAAAAAAGGCACTGAAAACCCAATTCTTGCCAAGTTTCCTTGCATTCATTGCAGATTCTTTGGGAAGAGGAGCTCTCACCAAAAAAAACAACTCTTTTATTGTGGTTAGAGAGGCTTCATCACTGTGGTAGCCCCTGCATAAAATCTTCTTCAGTGGATAAGTAAGGGAAGAAAAGGCTTTTTGCAAGGATAGGATGGGATGTGCATGCAGGGACACGAAACCTGGAAGGATAAAACACCACTCCCTTGTGAAGTCATCTATGCTCATGCAAAGAAAACACAGGCTGGAAAACACAGGCTGTTTCTGAATGAAAGCATTCGTATTTCTCACCCATTTGTTCATTTTACAATTCAAAGCCTGACACAGGGGACAGCAAGACCCATATCCCACTGAGATCCTGTGGCAGCCAGGGCTTTCCTCCCCTCCACGATGTCACAAGGAGAAGCATCCAGCTGCAAACTGATGAAAAACTCACAAGAAAGTCTTCAGCCACCTTCCAGCTTGCCCCACCCCCAGACAGGAGCGCATATCACAGAGGAAGAGGGAAACCATGGTCGAGATTAATAGATATCTTTTCCAGAAAGACACTTTCAATGAAAGATGCTTCCTGAAAACCCCTAAAAAATAGTTTATGAGTTGTTTCAGATTTTAGGAGATTGATGCAGCCTCTGCTCAGAACTGAAAGGTACAATAAGCCTATTGCTGTTCCCACCTCTCCCCTGATATGTGCAGGATGTAGCACTCCATTAATTCTGCTCATCCCCAGCATTTCTGTTCAGAATTAGCAATCCTCACTGTTCTCTGCCTAGTATCACCTTGGAATTACCCCAGCAGAGCTATTCATCATGTAAGCAGCCAGGCAAGGATGCAGCACTGGCTCACAACACGAATATGTTCATTTTGACACGAGGAAAAGCTGCACTCACACTGGCCAGGCTCGTGTGGGACTGGGAGTGCTGAGAGTGCACTCAGCTCTGCACGGATGGGAAAGGACACTGTCCATGCCTGACCTCCCAGCCCTGACACACACGGATTAGGGCAAAGCAGAACTCAATTAGGGGCCGCAGCAGCCCTTGTCATTCTCAAGAGAACACACCGTAACTCTGATCGAGGGTGCACACGCAGGGACCTGGTGATATGGACGGCTGACTGTGCTCGGCAATCACCTCAGGCTGTGATGGAGGCTGTCAGGTGTGTCAGACAACTCCCTCTGGATGCCTGAAGGCACAGAGGAGCAGTGTAGCCCCGACAGCAAGCCACCTTTTATCCCATTAAACTCTCCCACAGAGGCACTGGCTCACCAGGCACAGGCAGCTGTAAGGGATGCAGAGTAACAAACACTGCACCCCTGAGCTCAGAGCAGGTGTTGTCCTGGGTTTGGCTGGGATAGAGTTAATTTTCTTTCTAATACCTGGTACAAATATATGTTTTGAATCTAATGTGAAAATAATGTTGGTAACACAGTGATGTTTTAGCTGATGCTAAGCAGTGCTTAGCCCAAGTCAAGGACATTTCAGTTTCCTATACTCTGACAGGAGCCAGGAGGAAGCAAAGCTAGGACAGCTGGTCAGGGGGTCAGGGGGACATTCCATACCCTACATCCTCGTGCCCAGTATATAAGCTGGGGGGGTTGGCCAGGAGCCACCAGTTATTCCTCCGGAACAGAATGGGCATCAGGCAGTGGGGGGAGAAAATTGCGTTATCCATTTATTATTTGTCCTGGGATTTACTCCTCTCTCTCTGTGTCTCCCCTTTCCATTAAAACTACTATCATTACTACTGTAATTTTGATAATATTATATTTTATTTTGTTTTAATTCTTAAACTCATCTCAACCCGTGAGTTTTATTTTGTTTTTCTTCCAAAAATCATACAAGACAAGGGGGAGAGTGTGAGCAAGCCCAGTTGCCAGCTGGGGTTAAATCACAACAAATATCTTAAGGGAAAAAGACTATCTTTGTTCCTTGTACGTGGAGCACATGTTGCATTACACCACGAGCAGCCTGAATGAAGGTGTTCATTGGTATCTACATTTGGGGCTGATAAAAATGACATCCTCAAAGCCTGGTGTATCAGAAAGCACAATGATGACCCAGCTCACCTTTTTACTTTCGGGACACAAAAGCAAGCCAAAGATGGGGGACCAAAGCCAAGCCATTCAATTTGGCTCCTACCTGGATTAATTTCTCTTGGCTCCAAGTAGCTGAGCACAAAATCCAGGTGCAAATGTTGCCATCACCTCAAACTAATATTTTTACCTGTGCAGAAGCAAAATGCAGTTCACGACTCAGCTTTGTGAAAGGGATTGTTTGATGAGAGCTGCCCCAGGGAGCCCCTGCATGCCGTGTTTCATGGGATCTGTGCAATGAGAGAAGGATTCACCCTCCTGCCCACACGTGGAGAGGGCTGATACTTCCCCAGCACATCTTGGCTAACATCTCCACTTAACCTCCTCCCTTCTTCTTAATCTTGTTACACCTCCTTCCAGAAGGAAAAAACAACCCATCACTGCAGCAGGTGTGTATTACCACCTCATTACTCCACCAAACTCCAGATTGCCTTCCCAGACGTGCCCAGCTCTCCCCATCTGGTGCCAGCGTTGCGTCAGTAGGTGTCTGACACCAAGCAGGGCCAGCCACAAGGACCAAAAGGACAGAACCACAAAGGCATGACCCTAGACTGTAAAGACACATATGATTCTGAGCAAAGACCATCGAGCAGAGCAGGACATGGAGACAGAAGAACAGGAGGCTGAGGTGCGCTTGCAAATGAGCGACAAGGAGGTTTCTGTGAATAATCCCTTTTTTATTCTCTCCCCGCAGATCCAGTGTGTCACATCACAACCCAAGCAGTCGATAGCTTTATCTACCTTGTGCAGCTGGCAGGCAGAGTGTGTAGCAACATTACCCCCTACAGTTCAACACGAGGCTCCCACCTTCTCCAAGCTCTCGGCAAGGCGCAGGGTTTGGTTTATTTTAAGCCACTGAGGAAAATCTTGCTTCAGTTTAGATCTGTTAAACCTGTGTAGGTGTGGGAAACTCCTGGAGGAGGCAAAAGGAGCAGGCAAGTGAGCAGTCTGCAAAGACTGGTTACTGCAAATCTTGAAAATACATAATATATTGATAGCTGAAGTAACTTTCCATTTGCACTTTCTCCTTGCTTACAGATTTTTGTTCACACATTTTCTAGAAAAATGGTGGGGTTTTTTTTTTTCCATCTTGCCTAATGTTTTCATCTGCTATTTGAAAAGGACATGACATCTTACAAGACAGAAAAATTACTCGAAATTTCCTATTTGGTAACTTTATTGAGAAAAAGGTACATTCTTACACAGAAAGTTGTCTCAAACAATTTTGTAGTCAGGCATGAACTTTAAAAGAGAAACCACAGCGTTGCTGGCTGATGGGGATGATGTCTCACAATTTCTGCAAGTCTCAGGGGGTCCCATTTCTGTGGACCTTGCTGGGCTTGAGGTATTCCTGAGTGGCTGTTCTCATCCTGTTTTCTTTTTTCTACATTTTCTTAAACATGAGGAAACACTATAGCGTCATTGGTTTGGTGGTCTTTTGGTTTGGTTTTTTTTTTAAAATACCATAAAACTTACAAAAACTGGAGCATCCTCAAAAGGGGATGGAAATACCTTTAAATGTTAATAGGTATTAAATTTAAGGCAGCACTTCAGGCAGTGGTGCCTTTAAATGTTGATGAGGCAGCACAGACACCTGATCCTGTAAAAGCTGAAGTTGACTTTTTGGGGTTCATTTGCACTCCTGGATAGAATCACAGCAAAGCAATGACGGCCAGGACACACACAGTTACCTTCACATTTCTCACAGTATCATTTCAGCTGCAAAAATGCTTGAGCTTATTTATCATCTATAACATTGCAGGAGATTTTGAAAGGGTCTGTGCTCAGGCACAGGTCCTGGAGGGACACAAAGCTGCAGAGGAGGAGGAGGAGGATGCTGAGTCTTCAACCCCTGTTTCCCAAAGCCTACCCTGATGCCCCAGTGATGTGCAGGGTGGTGCATCCCTGCCTGTCCCACAGGGAAACCTGCACTGGTGGAGGTGCTTTCCTTCCCATCCTGAGCAGGCAAGTGACTCCATCATCTCAGCTGTGATGATGCAGAAGGGAATCCACCTCTGTAGGAGCACACCTAGTGGGTTGTGGCATCATCAGAGAGGAGCCAGCGTTGCATTTTGCAGTGTATCACACACAAATTGAGCTCAGATCAATAGCAGGCAAGAGGTTTCCTCAGTCAAGCGTGGCAACTTCATATCTCACACAAAAACAGATATTTGGAAAATTATTAAACAGAAATGTTGAAACTACAATCACAAATCTGAATGGATGCTAAGCCAAGAGTAGTAAATTTAACACTGATCACTCTGTGGCTTTGCCTTTGCTGCTATTAAAATCATATTTAAGAATGCCAAAGAAGTCAGTTTCTAGAATAGTTTCTTGTGTCCTGACCCCATAATCATACTTAGACTCAATCAGCATGGACCAGATGATGTGTGAGTATTTTCTTGCTGGGAGGGGAAAGCCTCTGCAGACACAGCTTTTAATGGATCTTCTTAGATCACTGCAGCCCTCTGCTCAGGGCTATCTGATTTTTGGTTTAAAGCACCTTATCTCGACTTAGCAGCGAGGAATCAATTTTGGCTGCAGGTTGCTTTCAGCAATGGCATCAAACTCTGTGGTATTTTGTTTGGAAGGAAGGGCATATTCTTGGTCCAAAATTGGAACACATTTTCTGCAAGATGCTGCATCGGGGGGTTCGTGGGGCAGATAACAGCCTTTGCTGTGTAAACAGCACTGCTTAAACCAAGTGCACTCTTTGCCAAAAAAATTAAGGGAATAGATCAGAATTCAGGAAGTTTAAACTCACCTGGTTTTCTCTTCCATTACAGAATCCCTGTAGCAATGCCCAGTTGCAGTTAATCCGAATATACAATTGCAAGGCAATCCCATTTTTCCATCATGATTTTGACTTCCTTGCAGAGCAGAGCTTCAAGGAAGAGCACAGAGCTAAGTCCTCTAGAGGCACATCTGTGCATACATAGATTAATCCTTTAAGAAAAGCTCAGGGCCAAGTGAGCAAAGCACTGTACCAGAAACCAAGATTCCAGTCCTAGGAGTCCTTCTGCAACTCGGGATGCAACTGTCTCACTTTCTGGACTGGGGTAAGCACCAAGATATTCAGATCCCAGGAAGAGCAAAAAGAAACCTCTGTAGACTTTTAACTTGAGCTTGAGGAGGTTTTTTCTTGGGTTTGTTATTATTGTTGCTATTTGTGTTTCCTTTTCCGCCTAAATTGCTGTAATTCTGATTATTGCTGTGACGAAGTGAAGGTAGGAATACCAGCATTCCTCAGGGCTGACACCGAGGTTTTCACACAGCTGTTGCAGGGCTGGATGCCTGCACTGGGCCCTTCTGGCACAGCAGTGAGGACCAGCACCCAAAAAATTTGGATTGGCCGCTGGGTGGGTTCATAATGTCCCAGCAGATCAATGAGGAGCAAATTGTTCCTCGGTGTTCAGCTGATCCTCACACTACTCCCATTTCCAGCCCACGTGCTTCCCTGGGCAGAGGGTGTGAGCACAAGCAATGCTTTCTGAGCATCCCCAAACCCTCAGATTCATGTTACATATCAGCACTAACATTAATGCTAAAAATGAAGGCTCAGGGCAGCAATGAGAGTAAGAAATGAGCCTTGCTACAAACCCTTACCAAAGAAATTTGAAACTCTGTATTTTAAGGGAAGCAAAACCTCAGAGCTCTGAACTCCTGCACAGCTCCACAAGACCTGAATCCACAAGACAGAATCACAGATTATGCCAAGTTGAAAGGGACCCACAAGGATCATTGTAGTCCAACTCCTGGCCCTGCACAGGACACCCCAAGAGTCACACCACGTACCCCAGAGCGTTGTTCAAACACTTCTTGAGCTCTCTCAGGTTGGTGCTGCGACCACCAGGGCTCTGGGGATCCTGTTCCAGTGCCCAGCCACCCTCTGGGTGAAGAATTTCTTTCTAATATCTGACCTAAATCTCCCCTGACACAACTTCATGTCATTCCCTTCAAAACCAATTTCATTGCTAAAGCAATGCCAAGTAATTATTGTAAGACACAGCAGCACAGCTGCCCCAAGTTCCTGTGCGATCAGCGTATTTGAAGGAGAGTTTTGCAGTGCTGTTTCTGGGTGCTGCAATCACAGGAGAGCCCTGGGGACCCCCAGCACAGCTCCTGCCACAGCTGGGCTCCACCAGCTCCTTCTCAACGTGGAAGCCCCTGCTCGCAGCAGCCCCTGGGATCCTTCAGGATCTGTTCCCTGCCTATTTTCACTCTACCTTACATCAAGAACCTCACAGTGGGAGTTCTTCTGTAGAATATGGGCAAAGAGGGTCATATTCTTCTCGTTCTTGTGCTGGGGTGGACACTTCCACCAAGGACTGCCCAAACCCAGTGCTGCAGCCATGTGTACCAACCCCCAGCCATAACCACAGTCAGTGGAGCCTGAAGGCATCTGCTGGGATGTGCAGGAGGAGCTGCCAAAGCTGTAGAGCTCTTTGAGAGACCCTTGGGCATCCAAGACATTTTCCTAGAGGTTTTTCATGGAACTCTGCAGGAGACCTACAAATTTCTGGGTCACCATCTGGAAGCTGAGCAAGGTACCTTAGGAGCCCTCAAATGCATGCCCAGGTTTAGGTGATCTAATCCTTCGTGAAGGATGAGATTCATCTCGAAAATCAAGAGACCTAAGTCAAGGAATCTTCATGCAGGTGTTGGGGTGGGTGGGGTGTCTCGTTCCCACCACTGCCAGTGGACATCAGGGGTCTGTCTCCACTGCCCCAATGCTGGAATCTCAAATGCTGTACGGTGTCTCTTCTGGACTTCAGCTGGCACTCAGAAGCACATGGCTCTCACATAGGTTAGAAGTGGATGTCTCTGACATCCTGGGATATATTGGATGGTCATAGATGCCCATGAGGACCGTGGAATGGGTGCCAGATCCCCATCATCCATCACAGCAGCTCAGCATTTTCCTCACAGACATCTCAACACCTACGCACAGACACCAAGGTGAGTGTGTCTTAATTGATGAATTGACCCCATGCAGAGTTCTTTTGTCGCTCTGCAGATTGCAAATAACCCTCCCTTGCTGCTCAGGTAGCTGCTTGTGCCACGATTTCCTTACAGGTGCACCACAGGCTGTGCCCAGCCTGGTGGAGGCTTCACACGGATGTGAACAGGATCAGGAGCACGGCCCACGCAAAGATGGAATATAAGCCTCTTACCTCTGCACCCGAGGCAAAACAGCATTAAGCATTTCAGAAATGCATGTAAATTCTATACGGATACAAAGATGTCAAGTAAACAATGCAAAAAAAAAAAAAAAGGTACGTAGTTTTGTTGCCTGTTGTTTTGAATTTACAGGAGACATCGCACGGATCACCAGAAAACATCGACAATTAATCATGTTTGAAATATATCCTTGGAATTTTTTTAGAATCTACCTAAAGATGAGAACAAAAGGCTTTTCTTCCTCAAAACAAACATAAAATGCTATCTAGTGTTGACTCTTTGCTACTGCAGTCTCGCGTAACTATTTCTGAATTCACCAAAACGAGCTGCGAAGCACTGTGGGGGCACAGCAGCACCGCGTGCTCAGGATACCCGAGTTTTGTCCTGTTTCAATGTCCACTCTGAATTTCAAACACCATCTAAAGCTGGCATCTTGCTGGATTCCCTCCTCGCAGAGGAAAACTTGAGCAGGGAAGTAAGACTGGGAAGAAAGATGCAGAATTAAACACCTAACCAGCTGCTGACCCTGACACCAGGACTGCCTTAGCTGCACTCACTCTTTTGACTTAACACAACATAGAACCATCTCTAACTAGAAAACATCTATAATTTTTAATATATTCTATATTTCATTTTAATATATTCTGTGCATGGTAACATTGGACGGCATTAACTGTTTATATTTAACAATAAATAGCTGCATTTAAAGCAGAAGGGAATGAATGGCAGTGGACTGAAGATCTATGGGGTTTCAGATCAATACTTATCTTATGTGTTAATTTAGAAAAAAAAACCAAACTCTTGCAAGGATTCATGGTTTCCATTCTGATGGCTGAGTTAATTAAAGATCAGATCCTGCCTCCACTGCCTCTCTTGCAGGAGGATTCGTATATTAGCCTGCTTTTCCACCAGCAGCTTTTCTGCCCATCAGCCCAGCATTATGACATCTCAGCACGTACAAAAACATCTTCTTTAAATTGCCATCAGCCTTGCCTAAGACGGATCAAAACATCTCAGCTTCCCCCGTGTGATGTGTCTCAGAAATGTCACTTTTATCCTCAGCAGGTGACGCCCCAACTAACAGTTTTCATGTCCTTCCAGGGGGAGGGAGCAGAGGGAGGGAAGGGGGAGAGGAGAAGGCAGCAGCCATTAACATGACTGCTCACGTGCTGAATTTGCTTTCTGATGCCAAATTTTCCTTTGCTGGCTCTGTGAGACGCAGCACAGACCCCTGCTTGTGGCACACACAGCTGCCACTGCCCTGCCTGTGAGCTCACAAGGGCTCACAGGATTTGGGGTTCTTGGACTAGAGAGCATCAGCTCAAGCTTTGGCCACAACACTTTTTTAAATGAGTTTTTAATGTGCCTCATGGCAGTGTATTTATTTTCAGTCAGACAACTGAAAGTAAAGGCTCAGAAACACTTACCTTTCAAAATCCAGTTTTCTTTGTGATGAAAAGTCAGCATGGACTGTGCAGGACAGACATTGGTCAGGTTTCTATTATTACACTGAAAACACAAATGAGTGGTGAGACGGGTGAAGACCTGCGGGTCCAAGACCCCTCTCATATCCCAGAAATGGATCAGTGAAAGAGACATTGCATCCCAGCAGAGAAAACGTCCCGTTCTACAGCTGCAGGGGGGAAATATTCAAAGCTCCTGGAGAAGACCAAAGGCTTTGGGAAAAGTTCCTGGCCAACAGGAGGGGACACAGACAGGCAGCAGAGCCTGCCAGGCGCACGCCGGCCAGCCCTGGCGCGCCAGCAGCACACGGTGTCCAACATTTCTCACTTCACAGAACTAATTCTTCACCAGAACTTGGTGTTCTGTAAGCTTTGGGCACGGATGCCACACCACAGACAGAGGGCAAGGATAACCCACAGACCAGACTGGGGCTGTGGTACCAGCACAGGAGCATAAGGGGAGATATGGTTTCACTTCTGTCTGAAAGAAGGAAGATTCAACTGGGACATCCAGAATATATTTTATTCCTGTGTCAGGCTGGTAAAGAGGCAGTGGCCAGTTCTCATAATGTGATTTCACTGCTCCTTGTTCCAGCTCCCGGGGTCATGCAGTTCTGGACAAATGTCAGCTACTGCTGGAAAATGAGCTCCAAGATTCAGCCCCTGCAGAAAACAGTCTTTTAAAGGGTAACCCCGAAAAGCTGGAAAACCAAAGGCAAATAAAAACTGCTGTCCAAGCCATAGCACTTATCCTCTTTTTTTTGCCTTGGTCTTCAAAAATGAGATCCATGACATTTTAACTCTGTGAGTTGGCACTATGAGACAAAAAGCCATTGAGGCTATGAAGGCTGGCTGGGGAAGAATGTCACAAATCCTTGCTCTGGGACCCCATTTTTCAACCTGACTCTTCTGGGAGCTCTGGTTGAAGACATGCTCCAGCATTAGATAAAAAGACACATCACAGTGAATGATAAAAATGATAAAAATTGATAAAAATACATGTGATAGTCACCCCTGCATGAAAAGCCAGAAAGGTGCAGTAACACTTCAAAGGATCCTTCACTGCAGCGTGTTCCAGGCTCTTGGAAGTTGATGCAAAGGCAACAAACTGCCTTGTCACAGGATGTGATCGCCACAGAGGCACAAGGATCCCTGGGGTGAATATGGGAAAGGAAATATCCCGAGCAATAATAATACAGACACAATCTTCACTCCCCAGATTCAATATCAGTGCTTCAGTAGGTGTGAACTGATCCCCTGGCCTGTGATTCCGAGCCCTCACAGTACAGAAAGGCACCATGGAAGGAGTCTCTTTGAGCTGCAGGCTTGCCCATCTTCTAAGGGGAAGGAGGCAGTGAAAATGAAGGTCTGCGCCAAGGTGTCAGTCCTCCCCTCATCAGCGTGGTCCCAGTTTCTGGTGGATCTGTGCAGCACACAGACACTCATTCTGGCTGCCAGGGATAGAATCAAAGGATCAGAGAACTGTTAAAGGTTGGAAAAGACCTTTAAGATCAGCAAGTCCAGCCATCCACCCAGCACTGCCATGCTACCCCTAAGTTGTGGCCCTGAGTGCCACAACCATACAATTTTTGAATGCTTCAAGGCATGGTGAATCCACCACTTCCCTGAGGAGCTTATTGCAATGCCTGACCACCCTTTCAGTGAAGAATTTTTTCCTAATACCTAATCTAAACCTCACCTCATGCAACTTGAGGCCATTTGAGATGCTTTGCAAAGAAACAGTACCTGGAGCAGGCCCACCATGGTCAAGCACTGACGTTTTTAATTCCCGAGCTTCTATTGAGTCTGTACCATACACAGTGAGTGCTGCTGGTGCAGATCCAGGGCTCACCTGCTCGATGCAGTCCAATACTCCATCCACACCAGGAGCTGTCCAGCTTAGATAGGTCAGTTAAATATATCATGTCCTTAATCAGTGTAGGTATGGTGGCAAACATGGGCCAAAGTGACCTTGGAAGAGGTTCCACTGAATTGCCCACTGACAAGCTGAAGGTCCCCAGCTGATGTCCTCCAGCCCTTTCCCTGCATCTGTGCTTTTTCTCCATTCATTTATTGTTCTCCTCCTCCTCTTTCATTGCTGAGAAATCCCCAAGGTCTGGCAGCAAACCTGCTGCTCCTGAGAGCTTTGCTTTTCCTGCGTTTCTGCCACCAGAGAAGCTCATCCCCTTTGGGTAAAAATGAAATATTGACACATGAAATGCTTTAAAGGAACAACCTCAAGTGCCTGTGGGAAATACCCTGAGTTCAAGAGCAAGAGCTTTATTCTGAGATGTTTTCCAACTTTTTAACCCTCCTAGCTAGCAGGAATGTTAAAAACCCAACCGGAAAACACCTTTCTGCAGTGGTGACACCACCTGAGGATGGTCCACATCACCTTGAGACCAGAACACAGCTCCCAGCCCCCTTCACTGGGGATTAAGGTTTTTACCTGGGCCTTGGGCACCTCACTCACAGCATGTCAAAGACAAAGGAACACTGGGTCTGAAACAGCTCCTGTTCATCCCAGACTGGCACTGCACGGTGGTGCCGAGCATCCTGAGACCTCAGTTTCACAAGTCACTGGTTTTCTGCTAATTTCAGAACATTTTAGCACCGTTATCCCTCAGGAAGCTCTTTCTTCTGACTGCTCTTTTGCTATATAACTGTTTTATAAGCTTGCCATTGATACACTCGGTTGGGGGGAACTGAAAAATGAAGCATGTTGTGGAAGGTTTAGGAGGAGGGAAGGACGACAAAGGTATGATCCTACCCAGGAATCTTCCCTCCTTATTGCCTGCCAAATCTGTAGCGGTGTGGAGGCAGAAAGTGGCTGCTCACAGCTCACAGCTCGCATCCCGCTGCTCTTTGGGTGCAGATTTTATAACGGAAAAACCCTGCAAATAACAAAACCTCGGGAAGGCAGCGACTTACTGAAAGAGAATGAGTCACTGTGTTTACCCTGCAGACTGTGATGTGAAAGACAAGAAGCCACAAAAGGTCACAGAGGAGTTGTCTCCTTGCCACTTATTTTGTCTGTTCCCCCGACAAAGGCAAAGCCATCTGCGGTACAAGCAATGAAGCAGTGATGACCAAAAGATTTCAAAAGGACATATGAAGAGTGCCAAACACTCTTGATAAAAAAGCCAGTGAACAAGGGGAGTCACACAGCTCTTTGTGTAACCTTTACTCCGCTGTTAAGTGCGCCAGTTTATAGCAATTATGGAAAAGCCACTGATTGTATTATAAATGTAATGACATTAGCAGGACTGTCACTGTGTTTGTAGCAACAGTTGTGAAATTAATTTTTTTCTTCATTAAGGAGATCCTTATTTGCATGATTAAAATGTCAGCCCAGATAAATGCATGTGCCGGAGAATGAATCACTGAGCAAAAATGCCACCTGCCAAGCCCAGAGAATAGGACAAATAAACAAGCAGCGAGGAGCAGCTCAAAACTTGATCCAGCTCCCAGTGGGAGCCGTTCCATCATCCTCGGGAGCGGCAACAGGCTCCAGGCGAGCGCCAAGGCGAGGGGGCTCAGCCAAGAAACAGCTCAAATGCTTGGGATTTTTGCTTTGGCCCCACTCAGCTATTAGAGAAGGGAAAAATAAAGCCTAATGAAAACAGACTGTCTCCACTGTGGTTCAGAGGGTGCAAAAATCCACTCCTGTGAAAGAGGGCAAAATATATGCTGTCCAAACCCACTCCTTTCCTATTATTTATTAAATCAAAAGTCCAGTCAGGACCCCTCTAATGTGGCTGGAACTCATCAACACTGCCTGCTACTGCAAGTCAACAATATTTCCTATTTACTTTCAAGTTCCACTCAAATACTTCCTAAAGGAGGTGAATTCACACCAAAAAAGGTGCCCTTGTATGAAATTCCAGGCTCAGAAACTGACTTACAGCTGTCCTCAAAAGTGCTGGATCCCAAATGACAAAATTGAGAATAACTGTGCAGATCACTAAGTTGTTTTCCTCTTTGCCTGAAGTTGAGAAAGCAAGCTGGAAAGATAACAGGGTGTCGAGGAGATAGCAGATTTTATCTGGTTTAAATAGCTCCTGATCCTGCAAGAGTGTTTTCACTGATAATTAATGCAAAGAGAAAAAAAACTGATAAGAAAAAATTACAATTTTAAACTGAGTTACTCCTTTTAAAGTTCACAGAGACTTTTAATATCTGCTTTTAACTGTTTCTTGTGGCAAATTTCATAATTTGGACTTTCTTCCATTTTAGAAAATACAACAAAGCAAGTAATTTTAGTATTTCCTGAAAATTCCAAGGAAAAGTATTTGTTATTCAAAATTCTGGACTTTGAAGCAGAGAGAAAATCTAATTTAGCTTTATATTTTATTTTATATCACTTGAAAACATTAATAGCTGAAAAGAAAAGTCATCTAGAAAAACAGAACACTTCACTCTGGAAAGGTAAAAACAAAAGACTTTGGAGGTGGTACAAGGCTGTGTTCTCGAGGAGCCACAGGCACAGCCCTAAAGAAAATTTCTTAAACGAGTGCATTTCAGTGAAATTCCATTTGAAAATTAACACTTTCTACAAAATAACCTACCAGACATCACCTGACCATCACCAGCTCAGCATCAGGTGGTCACACCCTCCTGGGGAGCAGAACTGCCCTGCTCCCAGGGAGGAAGGAGCGTCTGCAGGGTGACTCGGTGGCAGGACAGGCAGGACAGGCAGCTCCAGCTCAGGGTGAGCTGCCAGCTGAGCACAGCTGAGCTGAGGAGGCACCAGCCCACTGGAAATCTGCATTGGCCCCTCAGCCTCCTCATCTTCCTGAGCAGATCGATGCTGCTGGAATAAAATCCTTCTTCTGATCTTCATCAGAGCTAAGCATCCTCATCGATGTCAGTCTATATTATGTTTGCCTTAAAAAGAATATGCTCCAAATGTACTTTAACACAGAAGCTTTTTTATTTAATTACTCCAGTGAATCGAGTCTTTGTATGTTAGAAAAATGCTAAGCATTTTTCTAATATAGCTCAGTGTAGTACGAAACATGCAAATCATCTGAATCAGATATCTCTTAAGATTCCATAAGCAAATTGGCTATTTTTGTAAAAGTTAGAAAAGAACTGGCAATTTCAACTCCTGAATACTAATTCGCATGTACCAATCTATTTATAAAAATATAAACTTCAGTCCACCACCATGAAACACCACTCGTGGGATGGAATAAAAATAAGGCAGAAAGCTTTAACGGGGGGACACAAACCACCGAATCAGATCAGCTCAGATCTTCCAGCAGGTGTTTTGATGCAATTATGGCCATCTCACTGAAGGGTTTGCTCACTGCTCTGAGGATGAGCCCCTTTTTTCTAAGGGTCTGTTTGTAGCTCTGGCCCAGGTGGACGTGGTGCTCTTCCCTTCCATCCCACCTTCCAACCTGTGCCTGTGTCCCTCTGCCCTGTGTGAGGCTGGCTACCACAAAGCCACAAATCAGCCTTCCAGGGAGGGTGATCCACAAGGAGAAAATGCAGAAGACACAGGAGAACTGCTGCAAAAGGCTCAGCAGCACAGCGAGAGCAGGTCAGGGTGCAGTGCCAAAGCCCAGGCTGCAGGAGCAGCCTGCTCCAGGGACCACGGAGGCCAGGCATGGATGTGGCCCTGCTGCAGGCTGTCAGAAGGGTGAAATGCAATGGCTGGACTGGGAGGAGACAAGGGTTTTGCCAGTCATGTAGAGACTGCTACAGTCTTGCAGAGAATGATTCAGGGTCAAAGGCAAGATGAGGGTTCCTCATTTCCACGATAACGGAGAGGCTCCGGTGAGCCTCATCAGGCTTTTGTGAACCTCAGGCTGCAGAAAAAAGAGTGGACAGGAAACTCAAAGTGGCTAAAAAAGTAAGACTGATATGGCTTTATCCAAGACTTTATCCTGTATGACTTCTGCTGTTGCCCTTCCTTTCCATGAGGAATGGGTGGGGATGGAGCAGCTTTCACAACCACAGCCCTCACTGACTTGCTGCCCACGAGCTGTACAGGTCAAGCAGGGCCCAATTCAGCACTTTTGTGGGTCATGGACAATCTTCCCTGTAATTTCAAGAAGCCTTTAAATGAGTCCCTGTGCTCAGGCAGGTGTAGCAGAGGCAAAGCAAGGTAAGAATGTCACAGGCAAGGGGGAAAAGGGCAATCATTTTTTTCTCCCATCACTGCAGGAGAACTCCAGCTACTGCACTGAAAGCCTCTCCTACAGGACCCAGGGCATGGGGCTGGCACCAGGAGGGAGAGGAGGTAGCATGGAAGGTGCATGATCACATTTCATCTCCTGATGGAGTCATCACATCACCAAGGAGCTGGCGAAAGCCTTTTTGACCCAAGCGTTTGGCACAGAGAAAACCCTGCCTCACACAGGGCAAAGCAGAGAGACCTTTGCTCTGAATCAGTTCCTCACATACAGGCAAGGGTTTGGCTGGGGAACTGAACAGCCTTTCCACAAAGACTCCAGGGATTCAGGGGAGCTGTTGCCTTTCCTGGTGCATGAACTCTGTGCTGCCTCCAAGGCAATGCTGTCCCTGAGCTCTCGCTGGGGTTTCGACTGAAGCTCTGACACGGCGCTGCCAGGGCTGAATGGAAAACAAAGAACCAGCCCATCTTGCCTCATGGCCTGAAGTGCTGAACAAGAGGGCTTTGCCAGCTTTTCTGTCATCTTCTGCAACACCATGGCTTTGCACTCTGAACCCATGCTGGGTCCAGATCTCAGCCTCTGCTTCCCTCTGCTTCAAGCCCTGCTGCTGCTGCTGAACTGACTGGTGCTGCAGCCAGGATCTCACTGTGTGATAAGGAGAAGTTTTTTGCCTCTGCAGGACACAAAAAGAGCTCCAGATGTGGACTTCACCAGTGTTAGATTTGGTGTTACTCAACATCAGCACAGGGCCTCTGGAGGAGTCTACCCTTGACCTACCAAAGTGAGCTTCTCTCAGCAAAATCTGATTGCAAAAGTCACCACAGAGTATAGGAGGAAAAATTCCTGAGTCTGAGGAAAGACTACTGACAACATGAGCTCCAAAAAGGCTTGCTCTCTCTTTCCTCTGTCCTCCCCAGCAGGATTTGATTCCTGGCTTTGGATCTCAACTTTGGTGTTCCCTGCCAAAAACAATGTCTGAATCCTCGCGTGCCCCGTGGCTCCTCTTGGCATCCTGGATCACAGATTTGCCTGCTGGAGAGACATGAGCTCATCCTCCTCTCCTGCCTTCACAATGGGATAGCTGCAGACCAGTTTGCATCACCTTACACTGAGATAACTCTGACAGACATCCAGGGAACTGCTCTGCACTGGCAGGGGCTCCTCGTCCAGTCCCCAGCTCTGCAGGATCCTGGATGTACCTTTAACCATCACCAGTTACTTTTGCCCTGAATGTTATTTTTAACACAGTGTTTCAGGATGTGAGATTTGATACTATCTTCTTCTGCTGTCATACAAAGTGGTAGGAAAGCCAACAAATCCTTATTACTTATTGGTTTTCAGCTAAGTTCAAATCAATTTGTATTACAGTACACTGGACATATATTTAATTATTGCATCCTTCCTGACACCAGAGAAAGGGAGGGATTTTTATGAGTATTGTGGCATTTATGCTGAAAAGTTTTGCAGCAACTTTGCAATGGAAGGAAGAATGATAGAGGGATATGCAGGATATCAGGTGATGCAAAAGAAAGCAACAATGCAGAATAAACAACAATTGGTTGAACTGCATAACATAAGAAAGGAAAAAGGCACAATTAAACCCTCAGTTTGCAAGTTGTTACCACTGCCAGCCCTGGGTCTCTGAGAGGATGGGCCCAAGCTGTGAAGTTATGTGAAAAACCCTGGTGAAGTTCATAAGAATTCATAAAAAAGCAGCATCTGTCCCAGCTGTAGCTCTGCTGCCTGGGCTCCCTGGGAACCCCCAATTTCATCCAAACCCCCTATTTCTCCTGGCTCCCAGGAAGTGTCTTTTCTGCACTTTAAATTGTGCACTTTGCAGTCACAGGCTTTCTCCTCCACTGCTGCCTCAATGCAAAGCACATGAGCACATTCTCTAAAACTAGTTATGTTGGGGGAAAAAATGTAATAGCATAAAAGCTTTCCTTGACCTTGCTGAATACTTGGATCAACATCCAATTGCTAAATGTTGCATGTTTCCCTAGAGACAAAACAAACAGGAAGAAAAGCCACTGGATTGTGAAGGCTGGCAAAGCTATCTGCCATCTGCAGAAATTCAGCTGGGCCTCCAGCAGATAACAACAGAAGACAATACCTTGATTTTCCTTGTTTTTCTCTCCTCTTACACAATGGAATAGCTTCTCCGCTCAGAACTTGTGTCCCCATTAGTCTGACTGAGGACATATTTTCCTGGGACCCTGCTATTGTGAAATGCTTAAACCAATCTCTTCTGTGTATTTGTGGTAAAAGTCAACATCATCTTGAAATTCCAGACCAGAATAATTACCTCTGGTGCTAAAAATGATCCTCCTGCTCCTTCAACTAGAAAAAGTGTTTGAAAAGCTTGTGATACAAGTACACACAGTAGAGGTCAGATATAGGTCAACTGTCTATTTTTTTGTAACATCTCTTGATTTTGGACTCTTTAAACGCATGGATCCCAGAGTGCAATGCAAAGCCATCTCTCATCTGGTCCATGTGTGAGGGTTGCAAGGCATGGGATGAAGATCTCCACAGGAATGATTTTGCTTTTGCATTTTAAGAACAAGCTCAGACCACTTTTTGTGCCTTGTGCTGGGATAGATTCAGGCAGTTCTGCTCTGGAAATAAATGTCACAGGCAGAAGCATGTCTATGTGCCCCAGGGATCTCAGTGGGATTCAGCATCGTGCTGCACTGCCTGCCTCTCACAGGCTCCTTCCCCTCTCACAGGGTTTAGACCACTTAGATCTTCCTGCTTAGGAACAAAAACAAAAAAACAAAAACAAGAACAAAAACAAAAACAAGAACAAAAACAAAAAACAAAAACAGAAACAAAACAAAAACGGAAACAGAAACAAAACCAAAACCAAAACCAGAAACAAAAACAAAAACAAAAACAAAACAAAACCAAACACAAACCAAAAAAACAAAACCAAAAAAAAACCAAACAAAAACCCACTGCCAAAAGATTACACTGCCTGGAGTTCCCAGATTGCCATGTTCTCCATAAGTACATGGCCTCACCTCATCCACACAGAAGATGCTGCTGTGACAGTGATGGTCATTCAGCTGGTGGCAGCACCCCTCATCATAGAGCAGAGCTCATTGATATTCTCCATGTGACACCATGGGAAGCCACTTTCTAAGTGACTTGCTTTTCTTTTTTAATTTATGCCTCTAGTTTGCTATCTAAATTAAAGCTTGTCCTCTGAGTATTTCTTCTCTGCAGTCAAAGGCCAATGTTGGGGGGGGGCAATTGTTTCTAAAACAAGTGGCTAAAGTTGGGTGGATACTGTTATAATTACATCAGTTTGTATTATGCAGACTCAATTCCCTTTGTGTCATCCTCTAGATGGTGGCAGATGATGGCAGTGGAGAACACTGCTGCTGTGTCACATCCTAAAATTTCAGTTTCCTGTTTCAGAGTCTCGCATGTCTCATGTATTCCCTTCTGGTAAGTCTCTGTGCTCTGGGGAACTGCTCCCTGGCCCCTGTGCTAATGAGCACTTCCTATCACCAGACTCAGGTATCATCACTGACTAATCAAAACTGGTTACAGAGCAATCAACGGGGGAAAAGCTCTTACAAAGAATGCTGATGGTGTTCAGAAGCAGGTCCCACTTTCCAGCTGTCACCTGCCATGGGGCCTATAGGGGAAAATATCCAAAACTTGCCCTTCTCCCATGCGTGTATCCCAGCCTGGGAAGGCACAGGGATCCATCCCATCCCATCCCATCCCTTCCCATCCCACCCCATGGATCCCATCCCATCCCATCCCATCCCATCCCACCCCATGGATCCCATCCCATCCCATCCCATCACATCCCACCCCATGGATCCCATCCCATCCCATCCCACAGACACACAATGGGCAATGCACAGCCCAGGGCAGACACCGACACCATTTACCCTCATTCCCTTACACCAGAGGAGCTCAGCAATGCAGTGAGGGGATGCAATGGCACAGCTCAGCTTCCTCCAAAGTAAAACCTAAATATGGAGGGTTGTGCTCAAAAGAGAGCCTGAGGTGGGTGGCTCAGCTCTAGGTCTGTTCTGCAGTCAGCAAACATTAGCTGAGATTTTATCATCACTTTAAGGTTTCAAAGCTGTTTGGAGCACAATGGCGGAACTGAGGATTTTATTTTGTTTTTTCTTCCTTGCTTTCCTGACCCAGGCAGTGTTTTAGTGGTAAAGCTGCCACTACACCCAGGGAAAAAATATCAATAAACAAGTTAGCTAAACCCTATATCCCAGAGTTAAAGGGAATGAGGTCCTCAGAAAGCCTCACTGTATTATTGAGGACTTAATATCAGCCCTGCATTTCTTCTTTCAGAAATGCCCTCTGAGTAGGGTGTTTGTTCACATGCATCTGATTTATAAAGCACAAAGACAGCCATAAAGATATTTGGGTAAGACTCCCAGTTCACTGCTAATCTACACCAGCATCACTGGGAGCAGGTCATGACTCTGTTCAGACGAGGAACAGTGCTTGGGTCTTCTCTGATCAGAAACAAACAGATGTGGGTTAAGCACAGCCAGGAAAACAGGATTTCAAGTGACTTGCTCTAGGCCAGCAAAAAAGAAGTTATGAGAAAATTGGGACTGAAACCTTGAGCAGCTCAGTTTTGCACATTCACCACCACCAAGCAATTCTCTTTCTCCTCCCTCAAGCAGGCTGAATGCAGAAATCAGTACTGGACTCAAGCTGCCCTGTGGTTCCAGCAAGTTCTGTGCCCGTGGCTGGAATCCATCCCTGCCTGAGCCCCCAGCCCTGGCAGCTCTCACCAGGCATCTGCATGTGCCTCTACACAAAGAACATGGGTTTAATATGCACAGGACACATGATTCATCCCTCCACACTGACCTACATAGTCATTTATGCCAGAGCGGAATGGAAACAAAGCACTTTTGGTCCTAATTTGGGAGCAGCTCTTTCCCAGCGCTAGCTGCTGGTGCATGCCATGAGGCAGGGCCAGGCTAGGGGCACATGGGCATCCACACACAGCATCCTTCCCCTTGTCTGCCGGCCTGAACTGCATGGAATCATCCTGGTTTTGAAGTCAAAACTGCTCTGTTTTAAAAAGCAGAGGAGCAGCTTAAAGCCATAAGATGACAGCAAAAGGTGAGGAGCAGAGCGCCCTGGGCTGGCAGAGCAGAGTGCTGGAGGGCAGCACTGAAAGCCATTAGCAGAGCTTTGTGAGGGCGCTGGCAGAAGAACTCACTCACATCACGCATGACATTGTCAAGGCTTTCAGCCTCCTGGTTAATGAGGGTTACATTTCTCCCATAGGCAATATCCACATGGAGGATTCTCCACCAGCACCAGCAGTACTGGTGCTTCGTTACTAATTCTGCTTGAGCAAAGTTATACAAAAACATGGTATGATCAGGCGAATCAAGGCATACTCTTTTTTTTTATTAAACCAATGCTTTTTATTAGATATTCCTGGGGAGAAAAAAACATAGGGGACAAAAAGTTGTCAATGAAACCTGTTAGACTAACAAGTCCAAGTTTAGACTCTATAAACCTGCTGAAGAATGTCACTTTCCATCTACTTTAGGCAGCCAAGCAGAAGGAAAAACCTCTGGAAAGAGGTAAAAGCATGTGAGGACTTCGTTGAAGAAAGCTGCCCCCTTGCCAACAGAGGTAGTGTGGAGTGGCATTATGAATGGAGAAGCTGCTCCCACAAGGTGCCAAACATCCCTCAAGTTCTCTCTAATGCATCAAGTCTGGTGTGCCAGAGCCACAGCCTGAGAAAAGAGTGGAAAGCTCCCTGATTTATGGGAATGCTGAAAGACAGGGCAGAGCGACAACTGATGGAAAGGCAGTCCTGCAGCAAGACACTAAATCACAGCAGAACCCAAACAGGGTGTACTCGTGGGGAAGAGATTCATCATTGCCAACAGCTGGCAACATTGCCTATTGATCCAGGCCCCTCGGGATATCAGATGCTGCCACACTGCACAGGGACAGCGCTGATGGAGCAACATGTCACTGTTCTGCAGTGGTACTGCTGCTTGAGCGGTGAGGCAGCTCTGCCCAGCACACTGCCACGCTGCTCAGCACACTGCCACACTCTGCCCAGCACAGTGTCACACTCTGCCCAGCACAGTGTCACACTCTGCCCAGCACACTGTGACACTGCCCAGCACACTGTCACACTCTGCTCAGCACACTGCCACACTCTGCCCAGCACACTGTCACACTCTGCCCAGCACAGTCACACTCTGCCCAGCACAGTGTCACACTGCCCAGCACACTGTGACACTGCCCAGCACACTGTCACACTGTGCTGACACACTGTCACACTCTGCCCAGCACACTGCCACACTGCCCAGCACCCTGCCACACTGCCCAGCACACTGTGACACTGCCCGGCACACTGTCACTCTGCCCAGCACACTGTCACACTCTGCCCAGCACAGTCACACTCTGCTCAGCACAGTCACACTCTGCCCAGCACAGTCACACTCTGCTCAGCACAGTCACACTCTGCTCAGCACAGTCACACTCTGCCCAGCACAGTGCCACACTCTGCCCAGCACAGTCACACTCTGCCCAGCACAGTCACACTGCCCAGCACCCTGCCACACTCTGCCCAGCACACTGCCACACTGCTCAGCACACTGTCACTCTGCCCAGTACGCTGTCACACTCTGCCCAGCACACTGCCACACTGCCCGGCACACTGTCACTCTGCCCAGCACACTGTCACACTGCCCAGCACACTGCCACACTCTGCCCAGCACAGTCACACTCTGCTCAGCACAGTCACACTCTGCCCAGCACAGTGCCACACTCTGCCCAGCACACTGTCACACTGCCCAGCACACTGCCACACTGCTCAGCACACAGTCGCACTGCCCAGCACACTGTCACACTCTGCCCAGCACAGTCACACTCTGCCCAGCACAGTCACACTCTGCCCAGCACACTGTGACACTGCCCAGCACACTGTCACACTGCCCGGCACACTGTCACACTGCTCAGCACCCTGCCACACTCTGCCCAGCACAGTGTCACACTCTGCCCAGCACAGTCACACTCTGCCCAGCACAGTCACACTCTGCCCAGCACACCACCACACTCTGCCCAGCACACTGTCACACTGCTCAGCACACTGCCACACTCTGCCCAGCACACTGCCACACTCTGCGTGTGTCACAGCAGTGGCTCCCAGCAGCAGCAGGGGCCATAGGAAAGCCTCACATCTGGCACATTACTCTCCTTGAAAGATGAAAGGGTAAAAGGTTTGATGTTATGATTGGTAGCTAGGAGCTTTCTGGCCACCAGCTTACCTGGAAGGTGATAGTTTAACTTACTCTCTGCCTTTTTAGCTGATTGTTGCTGGTGTGATTTAAATGTGTCTCAAGAAAACATGCCCCGTTCAGGCTGCAGCTGCTTTCCAAACTGAAAAAGTGCTCCCTAAAATCCTTGCACAGAATCCTTGCTCTGAATATGACTCAAAATGAGCAAACAGTTGTAGTTTTATCAGAGAAGGAGCAAAATTCCTGCAAGTAACAGATTCTTGGCAGTGTTAAGTGTGCTTCAGCACTGGCAGCACTGCTCTGCTAACAGCACCAGGCTCTGCAAATGACTCTGCTGGAGTACAAGTTATCCCTACACTGAAATGAGAATTAAATGAGGTTTGCTCTAGCAAATGTCATGACAAGTTAATTTGATGCTGGGAAATATGCTCCAACTGGTATCCCAGGCCCTCCTCTCCCCATGTGAAATCCTCTTTCCCATGTGTATTTCACCCAGGTTGAGCAGAGATCACACCTCCCTGTGGGTGAGCAGCACCTGCCTCTCCCCGCGAGCCCTGTGCCACAGCGCCAGACACAGGACTGCTTCCACCCATATGTGATGCCAGGAGGAGGAGGTTTAGTGAGATTTTGCTGAAAATGTCATATTTGCCTCTCAAAAGATCCACTTCCTCAGCGATTTTCACTTCTCCTCAACTTTTCCATGACTTGCTTTTTCTAAAGTTAGCAAGGGAGCTCGCCCTGCAGCTTAACTCTTTCCACCCCCTTCCCACCCCTCCACCAAATGTGTGAGCTGAAGGTTTGTGAAGCTCAAGCTGTGGGAGTGTCACCCCTGGAAGTGTTCAAGGCCAGGTTGGATGGGGCTCAGAGCAACCTGGGATAGTGGGAGCTGTTCCTGCCCACAGCAGGAAGTTGGAAATGGATAATCTTAAATGTCCTTTCCAACCCCAAACCATTCTATGGTTCCATAGCAGGAAGTTGGAACTGGATAATCATTAAATGTCCTTTCCATCCCCAAAACGTTCTATGGTTCTCTGATTCTATGATTTAACAGCAGTACAAACACAAGGACGCTCACCTTGTTTTGACAGCTGAGTTGCAATGGATTTTAACAAATTACCTTGGGCACTTCTTCTAAGGGCTTTCTAGATGCTTAAAAACAGATTGCAAGAAATAAAATAACCTTAATGCTGACAAATCAGTAAGAAATAATTGAAACCACATCAGTTCTCACTCTGCATATGCAGATACCAGAAGTTTTTGACTGCATCCATGCAACTGAAACATGTTGTGTCACTTATTTCAGGGTTTGCACTTTTAAATGCCCATGCTAAATGGTGCCAGTGGAAACCAGTGAAAACCAGGGCAAAGAACTGTGGTGAACTTTGGGATGTATCAGGAATACAGCTTGAGTCTACTGACTGATTTAAAAATCTTAAGCAACACAGACAAAAATTGCAGCTGCGCTAGAAACTTCATTCTGATACCAGAAGAAATCTGCTCTACCAATAACATTTTTGAAAGCTTGTCAAATCATTTTCTTAGTGTTTAATTAGCTTCTGCAAGAGGTTGTGGCTTACAGCTTGGAACAGAGAGCTGGGAGCAATGACATCCGGAGTATTCCCAGCTGTGGAAGTGACAGGAGAGGTGGCTCTGGCTGCAGCCCCTCTGCCCAGCTTCCACAGTTGTAAAATGGGTAAAGTCATACTCACTGCTCAGGGACACTGTGAGATCTAATTAGAAGTTTGCAAGGAGCCCACAGGTCCTCCAATGAATTGTGTGGGGGAAATGAACAGTATTATCATATGGGTAATGAGCTCTCACAAGACAGGGACTCCTTTGTTCAAAGAAATCGGCTTTTGCAGCAGCAGCCAGGATCCAGCAGAAGTTTATTAGAGAAAAGTAAGTGTTGTTCATCTCTGTGTAACTGAGAATTTATTGCTTTATATTAGAAGGATTTATCTGCAACATATTGCATTCCTCGGAGTTTTTACCTTTAGGGAATGACTTAGGAATAACTCCTTATTGCCTAGTTTTGTTATGAAAATTAACTTTAGCTATCTTATGAATTGTTTATCTTAAGGCTGCACAATCAGTCTGATTATAAAATTCTAGTGTTATTCAAAAGACTGCAGAATCTCAGGTGAGTAGATAAATATTGAAAAGATACAAGGGACATTCTGCTTTTCTGACTCTGTTCCACTCATGTGCCCATTTCTCATATGAAGAAGAACAAGAGTGTAATTGTATTGCAATTTATTATTGTCTTACAGAAGAAGCAATTACTATAATAATACAAAAAGATCATAAAATATTTCCACTGGTAACCATGGATCATGCCAGAAATATATTACTATCATTCTGTATTTTCATTACATTCCGCACAAGAAACTTGGGCAACAATTAATTCCAGCAACAGCATAAGGAAATAGCAAATAGAATACAATTTTTTCAGTCATCCTTACTTGCAGACTGAAATGAAAAGTGATGCGACAGGAAGCAGCTGAAAGATTGGAAGTTGTTTGTTAGCAGAATAATCTACGCAGAGCTGCGTGGCTATAGGGATGCAGCCACACGAGTGAAATGCGGGGCTGTGTTGGTGCAGCAATGAGTCCCTGCAGGCTGAAGAGGTGAAGCAATCGGCCCAACCCTCTGTTTTTCACTGCTAGGAAAAAAAAATAAACACTGACATCCCTTCTCCCACCCACACATTGCCACCTGCACCAGCAGTTCAAGGCAAAAGCCCCAAGAGCTCCAGCCCTGCGTGCTCACAGTCCTGATAAGGACACGTGCCCCTGAAATATTTGTGGGTGCTAGTAAATGATTCCATCACTCACTGCTCTTTTTCTCTCTGTTTAAACTGTATTTTCCCTGTTTTTGTGCCTTCACCAGTGATGGCAGGGAATACCAACATGTTTTCTGTGCAACGAGAGGCTACACAAAGCATTCCCACACCATCCCAGCCACAAGAGCAAATTGCACAAACAGTGCCAATGCATGACATTTATGAATTATGTATGAACTTTATATTGCCACAGGGCCACGGCAGCCACCAGAGCAGCAACATCAGCCTCGTGCCCTTCCTGCGGCACCTTGCATCACCTCACTGCACTGGACTGCCCTGTCTGCCCACTCCTGGCAGCCTCTGCCCACACGGCTCCACCACTGTGAGCGTGGCAAGGAGGGAGGCTGGAAAGAAACCACTGTGGCCATGGAGAGGCTGGAAGGCAGCCACACTCTGCCTCAGCTCCTTTCCCAGACAGGCAGAACATCTTGTCTTCCCAGCAAAGTGCTAGCTCAGAACAAAGTGTCCGTGGGGTCGGTGGCTGCACAGATGAGTGGGAGTGAGGAGGGCAGTGGGGATGGGAGGCAAAGGAGTCCCGAATTCCAAGGTGGCTGGTGGAGTAAAAGAGGAGAGAACGGCGCCAGGGAAGAAACCCCTGAGCCTCAGGAGGAGAGGAGGATCACAAGCAGACCCGTAACAATGTCTTGTGCTGCAGCATCCAAGAGGCAGCAAAGTCTCCCAGGCCCAGGTTCCAACCTGCCAGAGAGGGCTGCTGTGGCTCAGGGGAGAGGAAGAGAGCAGGAAAGGCACTCAGGACATTTAGGAGAGAAGCTGTTGTAGTTTATCAGTGGAGACTTTTAATTATCACACCCCGGGACAATGCCCACTTGGCTGCAAGATGTAAATCTCTGCCACTGTTGTAGTAGAGAATGGGAAAACACTAAATTCCTTCTCCTCCATAATGTTAAAAGAAGCAGCCCAGCTTTGTAACTCTCATAGCCAGATTACTTAACAAGAAACTCCAAGCAGTTATGAAATAAGTATAAAACAGTGTGCCAGGGCTCCTGAGGTTCCACATGTATTAATCAAAGACAAGTCAGAATGATGACAGCACCACAGCCATCGAGTTAGCTTTGCTTGCAATTGAAGACACACACATGGCAGCAAAATCTTCCCTTTCCACCATTTATTTCCAGCTGTTTTGCAGTTTGCCATAACTATAAAGCTCATGGCTTTTCTCAGCTCTTCCAAGCTATGTAAGCACTCCAATAAAATGATTAACATGAGGCCAGTTTTGCATTAGGATTTCAGCAGAGTTCAGCTGTGATCTTCCTTATTTTTTTGTGTGTGTGTACAACTAAATTTGGCCCCTGTAGTGACTGCATCGCTCGAGCAGTGTATCTACCTTGTGTATGTATTTACCTTGTGTATGTTTTTACCTTGTGTACATCTATCTGGTGCACATAACATGCACACCCCATAGAGGGAAAGCTTGCCTGGATTGCTCCTTTAGTCTTCTTTTGGAAGGAATCACAAAGCAATCAGAGGGAAGTCACCTTGATAGCACTGTGATGGTAAAAGCTGCCACTTCAATGTGGATGACACTTATCACTGGCAAGCCAATGGAGCACCTTTATAAGTGAGTTTTAGAAACTGGAGGTGAAAACTTCTGGATCCACCTCCTATTTTTATCATTCATTCATGGAAAGTGTTCTCTTTCCACCAAAATTAAGATAGCAGTATCCACTTTGTACTGCAGAGAATGCAGCACAACTCTAGTATGACCAATATTTAAATTTCACGTAATCTTGTTTAAATTCAGATCAATGTAATGGGATCTATTCCAGATTAACACAGGCATAAATGTAGAACTGGAGCTTAAACTGAAGGCCTCAGGGTCCTTCTTTCTGGATCTCTACGGCTGTTCTACACCTCAGTCTGGAAGATGTGATGAAAGTCACCTACACAGCCAAAAAAGGTTTCCTCTTTGCCAGCAGTTAGTGCAAACACTTAAGCAGACAAATATTGGGTAATCCCTATGACTCTGATGATGTTCTGGCATATCTCTGCCTGGAAAACAGACAAGTCAGCATCTGAATCGAATTATTTCTGCTCTAGCCAAAAAAAAAAAAAATAGGCAGATTATTTGCAAAACAGTTCTTGTAATAAATGTTTTAAAGAAAAGGTTAGCAAGTCAACAGATTAAAATGTGAGAACATTTCTTTTACAGCATTTTCTAGCCTTCCAGTTAGTCTGCTTTTGAAACTAAATGATATTCGTCCTTGGGGATCTTTCTTACTACATTCTAGATCTTGGGAAATACATATTTTATTTTACTAATAATTTTCGCCTTTCCTTGGACTTCCACACTCTGTTTTTCTGGCATGAATCATGTCCTCATGCAATGTTTACCTGGTGGTTTTTTTTTCTTTTATTACATATTTTTGGGACAGTCTGGGACACCCACATTCTGTTCTTCTAATCTGATGCAACTGCTTGTGGTGTTCAGAGAACATGGGGAGTGCTGATGACAGCCACCCTAGATCAAATCAAACCTCCTGCTAGCCCACTGTCTGACAATGGCCAGTGGGTTAAGAACAGCACAAGCTTGCATGGTTTGCCTTCTAGAATATTTTTCCAGCTTCTAACAACTTCTGGTTTAGGAATTTCATGAGCAGAAATGTTTTTTTCATATTAAGGGTGCACATTTCTTCTAGCTATTTGTTTTATTCTTTTCTCAGTCCTTAGAAACAACACACTGCTGTAGGTTGCAGGTTCCAGATTCTGTGGTAGAAAACTAAAACAAATAATATTTTTACTGTTACATAAGTGGAGTCTCATCATTTGTGGTTATTTCATGCCTAATGAAAAGAAAAAGACTACAGTTAATTCTATTCAGATTTACAGAAAGCAGTTGGGTCCTTCTGGTTTGGATATTGATGATTCAGTAGACAGCTTCTTCCTCTGAGTCATTAAAAACATTGCCTCAGCACGCGAATATTGCTGGAAGTATCAGCAATATTAACACTGAATAAAAACACAAAGTTCTCAGCACTCTGAGACTTTGAAAAACAACTAATCCAGCTGGTGCACTGCTAATTTTAATTTCCTCGACCTGCACGGTTGAACTGATCTTATTGATGATCCCTTAAATGCTTGGGTTTTGTCCTCAGCTGCCACAAATACTCGCCCTGTTTGGTGACTGTGCTGTTCCATCCAAGAGGAAGCCATTTATGAGGAACCTTTACCAGGCTGTACTCGCAGCCAAATCGCTGAGTTCATTTAGACCTCACTCCATACTCAGTTTTATGACTTTGGCACCGGCTCTAATTACTGAATGGATTGAACAAGCTAAGCACTCTAGCAACCTGTTATTAAGATTACCTGAAAACACAGCTGAGTCTAGTTATTAGAGGTGTGACCAACTTTGTTACGGGAAAAAAAAAAGATCTAAACGAGAGCAACTCCTCCCCTTCCATCCAGTCTCACCTGACCTCTGCTGATCTGTCACACCCTTAAAATTTTTAGCTGAGGAAGATGAAACTACAGAGGAAACCATGAGTTATACGTGATTCAGTACCAGGTTAGTAGGACAAGAGGAGGATGTCCAGGCTCCTTTATTAGTGTGATCTGCACAGAATTCCTCACTCCCATCGCCGCACTGGCCCTGCTTTCCAGCTAGCCTTGGAGTTGATTCTGTTAATGGAAAACACGTCTTTATGAGCCCATCCTGTCCTGCTGGTCAGTGATTGACATCCAAGCTGCTGCAAAGCTGGCAGGAGGTCAGTTTGCTCAGCCAGGACGTGCAGTGTCACTGACCCTGAGCACTGTCACTGCGGTGGTGTCAGCCCAGCAAGGCCCAATAAAATGCTGCTGCCACGGGCATTTGATTCTTGCAAAAAATAGGTCATCCAGGAATCCAGGCTGCCAGGAGTACTCTCGGGCAAGTAAACAACTTGTGGATGTGCGTGGCAGAGTGGGGCAATATCCTAAAGGCCAGGACCAGTAGTAGAGAGGGAGAAATAATCCTGCTACCCCGGGATTCCAATTGCCAGATTGAAGTCAATGTGAATATGGCCAATGACTTTGGTACAGGACTGCACTGCTGGGACTTCGTTCTGCAAGGCCTAAGCACGCATGTGCACTGCTGAGAGTGCTGGCCTTCCTGTAGAAGCCCAGGAGTTTTGAAGAGTCTGAAATTAAAAAAAAATACCTGCTAGTACAGATACTTACTGAAAATGAAAGGCCTGCAAAGACAAGGATGCAATACATGAGTTAATTACTTCTCACCTCCTTTCAACAGAAACATAAATTACTGGTTTGACGAATTGCAAGATTGCAAGAGCACAGTTAAAGGTGAGATAACATCTCTATTCAGAGTCTCTTTGGAATAATAAAAGATAAAGATATCAAGGCAAATACAAATCTGCAATTTTTTCTCCAATTAAACAAAACAAATTAGGTCCTTTTTGTCGATATCGCTTTAACATGGAGTCTATTATTTAAGCACCTAAACATTTAAAATTTAAGTGATAACCTGTATTTAGACTTAAACTCACCACATTCTAATTATTTAAAGTAAATACAAGTTCAAGCAGTCCATGTTTGCTGCTGAAGGTGAAAAGGAAAACCATTTTGCTGGGAAGCACACGGAACAAGATCTTATTGTAGCCATGACCAGTTTTTGAAAACAGCAGCCTTGCCTACAAGCACAGTGCGTCACTCTCCTCCAATTCAGTGCTAACTAAATTAAATTAATTAGTAACAAACCAGTTTATTTAAAGTTGGAAATCTCTCCTGTGCTGGTGGTCTAAGTGAATTATTAAAATGCGGATATAGATCTAATATCGATACCCACCTGAGACGGACAAAGACTCTCTAACTTGTTAAGGTTAGAAAGTGTATGTTTATTTCTGCGCCGGAGAGCTGCAGGGATAACTCCCAAAGGTACAGCCCCAAAGTAACAATGCAATACAGAACTTATTTATCTATAACAATAATGCATATTTAAAATACAGATACATATTCATAGCATAAGCGCCTCCCATTCCCCACTTCATATGAAAATTAGCAAAAAGCCATTAAGCATGCACAGTTCCTACAATGGAATTGGGTCGGTGGTCGTGAATTGGGTCTGAGGGCTGCTTTTGAAGAAGTAAAATTGGTCTTCCTCACTGTGACCTTCTTACCTCGCTGGGTTTTGACAACACATTTGACCTTGGAAAACTCCCAATGTTCTTTTCTATTGTTTCTAGGTAGGTTGCATCTGGGCAAAATTTGTAACTGTCTAGGCTCTCCTTTGAACTTCTTTTCTTAAGATTATTAATTGTCTATTCTAAGCACAGCTGAGTAAATATCAGATAATCAAAGGCTACTCTGCACTTAATCATTAATTTCTTTCTAGCTGGGTTCTGCGTCTTTTTCTATTCTAGTTGATTTCAACGGAACTAACTTTTATTTAAAATCTCTACATTTAAGTGTCTAAAAGAAAACCCTATGTTTCATAAGGAGCAAAGAAGATTGTTTCCTCAGCTTCAGACTGCTCAGGGACTCCCGCCATAGGTCCCAGAGCATAAATAAGCTCATCTTTTGCCAAGTAAAAGTGGAAAGAAGTGCTGTCTCCCTCTGCTCCCGCAGGAGCCTGGCCATGGCAGCTCTGCCCCACAGCTGTGACACAGATCATCTGCTGCTGAGCTGGAGGAGCCACGGCACTGACAGATGTGCACGCAGCACTGCTGGAATCAATACAGCCTGCTGGTCCAAAGTCAACTCTCCACGTGGTGAATGAACGGAGGTCAGTGCATCGCCAGCCTGGTTAATCCGCAACCCAGACAAGCCATGCGTAGATAACTGAGAATTGATTTCCCCATTGAAGCGAGACACAGACGACTACAAGCTCTCCAGTCAGTTTATGATCTACAAGGAAAAATGCATCTTTTAATTATTATCAGTGATAAGCCATTGTTTATGTTATTGTTAGGAAAAAAAAACCAAAACACAAAAATAACCAAAACAAAAGATAATGAAGTGGCCTGTTTAGGACATGGCTTCTCGTTTGCTGATTTGAAAAGCAAAGCAGTGCTACTGTGACAGATAAAGAAGCCTAAGCTGTCTCTCGGAACAGCATATCCAGCATAACTTGACACAGAAGAATGGGTAAGCAGAAAAAAGTGAATTTACAGCAGCTTTGAATCTTCCCCCTTTCTGTATTCTCAGGAGATGAAATAATGTCTAGTGGCATTATCAGATGGACTAAATGAGGAAAGGAAATAGGAAATAAGTTTGGAAAAACTACGGTTCAGGCAGTTTGGGAGGAAAAAATTGTGCTTACCAGCAGTCTAGGTCACTAGCAACACCAATATAGCAGCTAAATCCGTCACAGATATTAGGGTTTGTTGTATTTGCTCTTGTTCTTTAGTTACATATTGAAAACCTACTCCATGGAGTAGGTGGACTTACGAATAAGGTTCTCCTGAGCAGTTGAGTCAGTGGATCTGTTCCTAACAGCTGTCTAGAGGAGGAAAAAGCTTTGCTTGCCTTTCTTGTTGTACCACACAACAAACTGTAAAGCAACTGCAGGAGACAATTCAAATAGGATTCTGGCTATTGGGACCAAATCTTTGTAAAAGACCTAAACTACAAATTTCATAGCTCAGTAAAAATCCAGGTTTTCCCGAAAGATAGAATTGATCAACTATGCAGCTGTGGGTTTGCACACAACAGACCCTAAGAGCATCCATTCAGGTCAGAATCAGTCTGGGTAGCAAAAAAGCCTTTGCAGCTGCTTTGCCAAACATCATCACCTCAAGCCTAGGTCCAAATTATTTTATTAATGCTTGGTTTAAGCAGAAGATCTTCTCATCCAGCCATTTCTCTGGGGCAAAAGGCCAACCATGCTTCCCCCGGTCATAAATACTCCCTGTTCTTGCAGTACTGCTAGTCTTTTCTTCATGCTGCGAAGCAGCCTTTCAGAAAGATTGGGTAAAGTTGTTTGATGGACAGTATTACAGAAAATTAAGTTTTTAATTATTTTTCAGCCAGTCTATATCTGTTCCTGAGGAATGCTTTATTGCAAAAGCAATGACACGCTCCACTGCTTGGGAGGAGTTAAAGACAAGCTGCTGTGCAAGTTTGCTCCTCACGAGGAGTGTGTGTGCCAAACCACCTTCTCCCAAGCCTCGTTCTCTCTGTTCCCCTGGGAAAGATATTGATGGACACACTTCACCTTCAACATGAAATAAGAGCAGGCTTCATTTCTACTGAGAACTCAGACACTTTATGCAGGGAAGAACATTAAAGACATGCCAATAATTCTTACATTATTTATTACAGTGTTATCTTACACATCAGTTGAATTAAAATTGAGTTGAATTACCTGTAAAACATACAGCTAGCCTAGACTAAAACATTTGTACCAGATAGAGGAGGTCTTTAAAAAAATGTAGATTTCCTTTTTCATTCAGCAGAATTTTTCATGAATGAGTCTTTTGGAACAAACCCAGGTCATTGCTTTTCCCATTGAAATTTATTGGTAAAGGGTATTTCCTAATACAAAGCTAAATGTTAATGACCTCTCTGAACAAATCAGGTTTTGGACTTTAAACATGTGATTGAAAATGTCAAGTGCAAATTTACCTTTTTCTTGGGGGGGGGGGGGGAAGTCATTGGCCAGTTAGGCATTTCTGACCGGCTGCCAGTCCTAACACCAGACATTCATGACAGAATTTCTCTTGTGAATGGGCAACACTTTGCCTTAGCAGATCCAGGCAGGTGAGTAGAAGCACAAAATGACACATTCCTTCCCCAGCCTCATGAAAGCTTCTCTGGTACTTAAATGAGTCTTCAGTAATATCCCAAAACCCAACAACAGAACAAGTTCTTCCTGTCCAGCTCAGATAAGCATTTACAGCACAGTCAAGGAAATACATATATAATCTGGGTTAGAAAGCTTTCTGCAAATCTTCAAGCAAAAGTGGACAGAAGAATTCAGAAAACATGGTGTTGGTGTGATAAAGGTCTGATGGAGAGTGAGAAATGTCCTGGGATATTCAGACAGAGATCACCAGTTTCAGTAAAAGCAGCACCCTGAGAAAAGGCAAGGCTGGAAGGAGGAAGTCATTTCCAGGGGCGGCTGCCAGCGGATGAGGACTGGGTGTCATGGGTGTCTGTGATTACAGATTGTTTACACGCAAGAAACAGGAAAAACACCGTAGGGAAATAGGATTGGCAATCACAAAATCACAAGGAAGACTGTATGTGTTCAGTTTGCTAACCAGTCTCAAGTAGGGGAAGGGAAGTGGTGCAGTTTTTAGCCTGTTTTCTTAATGAAAGGAGATTTATTCAGCCTTGCTGCCTTTACTAGTATTCACTTTCCTACTTGTCCTGTACATTTCAAACCACTGGACAATTTTAACAATTTTTACAACTGGATAAAGGTCACTATGAAATAAAGTTCAAGATGTTTTCAGAATGAAGATAGCAAGGAAAAACACAGAATCATTTGTGCTGTTTTTATGAATTCCAGTTATGCGCGACCGAGGGAAATACTCGACATGAGCTTACAAGAATCTACAACAGCACTTGAAAAGATGCCAACGACAAGGAAAATTATAGTCAGTTTGCCATCAGTTGACAACAAACAGGGTGAGTGAGCTCACAGGAGACTACTGAGCACATCCCTGGTGGAACGGCTGGGCGGTGAGCTGCAGCGAGACATGATTTCCAAGCAGGGAAGGCAAAACAGGCAGTGGCACAACTGACCTCAGCAGGCTCCACTCCTCTCCAGCTGCTTTTCCTCACACCCCACAACGTTCATAGGCATGGATGAGAAGTGGATTAGACTGATGGATGCAGCTGAAACCAGCAAGGCAACCTGTGCTGCCTGGGTCACGGCCTAGGGACTGGCAGTGGGATTAACTCTGCAGGAACAGAGATATGGCTGACTACCTGGTCAGCGAATGCTTGCTCAGAGGCAATCTGAGCTTCAATACTCACGTGGTAAAGGCAGACAAAAATCTGTGACTTGCAGTAAAGGACAAGGAGGAGTGGAGGAGTGGATGGCTGCACTGTGATAATCAAAGGCTATTGCACCACAATTAGTATCAGTGAGCCCAGTGGAACTAATGACTAAGTAAGATACCAGGTGGTGTAAGAGCATCAGAGCTTGGACTTGTGGAAGTGAAACTCTAAATTGTCCTTACTTGTTTTTCGAAGACAAGAATAAATAGTTGAGCCTGGAGGAAATATAGTAAGAATTTTAAACAAGACAACTGTTAAGACAATAAAACCCTTATATACTAAAGCATTTTTTTAGTCCTACAGATAGACACTTGTTCTGTTTAGGTGTGTGTGAAGCCATGGCTCTATGAGACTGTGCAAGTCTTTCAAGAGCAGACATGGTAAATCCATTCCCAATAAGGTCCAGGCTTTCACAGCTACAGGGACACAGAAGCTGAACTAGCTCTACACAACACATCAGCTGCGGAGCTCGATTTCCCCTCTCCTTATGTCATAATCATTTTTAATAACCTTTGTTCAAAGAAAGGCTCAATTACCTATTAACAGCCTCTTCAGTGATAAAGCTTCATTAGAAGCTGTTGATATGTGTGTGGGTATTTATAGTGTACTTTGTAGCTTAGCTAATGATAACATATGCAATAGTCACCCCAAAAGGTTTATGAAAGGTATTGATTATATATATACAAACACACCTTCCATGAGCACCACAAGCTTGCAATTTTCAAAACAGCTTTAGGTATTTGGACCAACTAATGTTCACTTAGGCAATTTCTGCATCTATAGAAAACTCACCCTTGATATCCAAAGGCATTCTGGTAAATAAACGCCTTTTTATTAACAGGGTTAAGACCTGGGTGGAAGCCCAGCAGTTTTGAACTTGCAATTCATGAACAAGGCACAGTGAATAACCCCTTCATGGCTGTAATCATAAGACCTCCCAGGTGGAAAATATAGTCCATCTGTAATTAGAAATAAATACAGCCAAGACAGTTAAATGAAATCCACTTTATATGGTCTGACCATGGGAGGTGTCCTCGTAGTTATCAATTTTATTTAAGCCTATACATTGCTGGGCTGGTGTGAAAGGCCCTTTATGTCAACAGGAGTCCAGCCCTCTTTGTCTTCAGTGCCTGCAAGTATAGCATTGCAAATATTTGCCCAATTAGACAGTTAGCTCCACCCAAGTACGAACAAACAAAAACAACTGCTCATAGCATTCCAGAGAAACAACACAGCACAAGAACAAAGATTTCCTCATGCAAATGCAGGCAATCAGTTAACCACAGAACAGCAAAACCAGCAGATTCTTAAATGTTCAAAACTAGTGGTAAGTTCTCTTTGATGACCACAAATCTTTGTGCTTCTGATTCAGACATAGGGGAAGTCGTCTGCCTGATTTTTCCAGCTGAGATTCCCCCAGTGCATGTGAGAAAATGAAATACATATTCAGCTGAATAGATGCCCAGGCTGGCTGATAGGAAGACCAACAGCTTCTCAGATGGGATGCACAGACTTTCTGGTTTCTCAGATGGGACACAAAGCCATTCATCTTGAGACATTTTTATTGGTTTCTTCTGTTTCATCTGACAAGGTTTTTGGTTTTTATTCATGGCGTTTTTTCTCTCTTGCCAGACATGGGACATTATAAACCAGGAACACCCAAGAGGTTAATGCCTGTTTGCCCTGAGATCTTTCTGCAATCACAGTTTCCAGCCTCTGCCATAGACACGGAGGCACCATCTTTACAAATGTCACGAGCACCTGACCTGGTGAGGCAATTCACAAACAAACCTGGCCAAACAATGAAACCTGGGTGAGTCCTGGACCAATAAACCATTCTGCATGGTAACAGGGTCGAAACATATAGCTGCCCTCTGGCCTCACAGCTCCAATCTATCCTTCCTTCCTTCTGAATACAGAAAGCAGAAGCTTTTGCTCTAGTCAGAGGATATAAACAGGCACCTCCCAAGGCCAGCCCAGACAAACTGGGATCTCAGCAGCCTCTGGAGGTACTTTTTCCCCCTGCTCTCTCCAAAGGCAACCAAAAGCGACAGCTACTAACTTCAGCACCTCCATTGCAGGCGTTAACCTGAGCAAACAGAGCGGGCACAGTGCGTGCTCCTGAACCATGCACATTGTCACCCAATGTGTTCTGAACTCTTCCAGCTCTTTACATAAGCAACACCCCAAAATATGCCTGAATAAGCAAGTGAAGCCGGCAGTGTGCAGCTCAGATCATTAACAAGGTGAAATCTGCCTAGCATTTGATTTGATCTGTTAGTAGTACCTGCAAAAACAGCAAAATTTACAGTGGCGTATTTTGAAGCTGCTGTGTAAGGTCCAATCCTGCAGAGCAATGATAGCAAGAGTTACATTAGTGTACAGCTAGAACAACTTAGCACTTAATTAGTCCTTTGAGTTTGCATGCAAGTGGCCTGATCTCATTATTACAAGTGTGTCCTTTTATGAGTAAAAGCTGAAGGGTTTGGCTTTACATAAATATATTTTTCAGCATAACCTAGCTTCAGCAGTTTCCAAAGTATTGCTCCAGGCAAAGTTGTAGACTTCCCATATGCTGCACATTTTTAACTTAAAGTTCAGCCTAGCAATCTGAAACCATGTCTGACAGCAATTTTTCCCACTTAGGTACAGTGAGCTGCTTTTAAGGGCACTGATGTAATCACTGACACGACAATCCTAAGATTTTCCCTGAAAAGTGGCAATATTTACCATACTAATGATAAAGCAACATGGAAGCCACGCCACATCACACACTAGCGCATGTGCACCTTCTCTGTCCAATGTTTTTCCTCTGTATTCATCTTCCTGGTTGTATGGGGAGCTTTACACTGGAAAGCTTTTCCCATTATCCTGCTCAAACCCAAGACAATTTTCTGAATATAAATCTCTTATATATAAGCATGATGGAGATAAATATCATGGGTAGATCAGCTCTACATATTCACACTCTCAGGACGGCAGCCTGGAAGAGGCACTGGCAGTACTTGGGCACCTCCACTGACCTCTTTCATGCAGTCATAATGTTCTCCTTGCAGATGAGCTACAGATGTCTTAAAGTCCTTCTTTTTCTCCTTTTTTTATAAAAAAAGAAAAAGCTATGTCAATTGGGCAGAATCATCCTATGTGAAAAGCTCTGTAAGAAAGAGTTTTCCATACAAGAGAAACAGCTCTAAAGCTCTTGGCCCTCGTGCTCCTGAGCTTAAGGGACATGAGGATGTACAGATAAAACCAGAGTGTGCGATACTGAGTCTATTCCTGGTAGCCACAGCTCTGCTGTCAATAATTATTGCCATGATAAGGACAGGGAGGGAAGGGGCAGAGCCGAGGATTGCTGATATGATTCAGTCCTTGACTGACAGACATCGAGGCTGCAGCCAGCTCTCCTAGGTGGGAACAGTCCCCCTGGCAGACAAAGTGAGGAGAGTTTGGAAAATGAGGATGCTGCAGAGCTGCTTCCTGTCCTCTGTAACTGCTTGTTCCAAGCCGAGTAGCTACAGCATCCCTACAAGTCTCCCCCACTGCAACATGAGGAAATCTAAAACTTGAAGTAACTTGGAGAAAGGCCTTTGTGGCAGTTTCATGGTTAACCCTCCAAACTCGCAGATGAATTCCAGAAGCATATTCCTCAGGCACACATGACAAGAGTAACTGGGAGGGTTGCCGTCCCGAGAGGACAAAAAGTGCTGGAATTAAGTATCATAAGAAGAGGGATGTAAGAGGAAAAGAGTTCACGATGCAATCCTTGAAGGAAGTTCCTTTTTATCCTATATGAGAATAACCGATTCCAGTCACCAAACAAGTGAAAACCATTTGAGCTTAAGTCAACCATGGACATGCTTGCTTGGACAAGCACCTTGGAGGAGCCTTTTTGCCAAGGACTGATGTTGTATAAGGATTGGGGATAGAAATGTACCTAGTTTTCTTCTTTATGAAAGCAATATTTCCATCAAGAAATAAATGCATTTAAAAGACAATGATCCTTTTGCTTGGTGGCTTTTCATGATACCTCTGTTTATTTTTCACCCATTCTTTAGTCTGTCATGACTTGGATACTATTATAAGACACAGGCCACCCCCTCAGATGACAATTGACTAGCTACTCCTTTAAAAAGGCATTACAGTCAATAATTTTACTCTCAAGGAAACCTGTTCCTTTATAGAGCCCTGCTTTTTATGCCATACCTAATGTTTTAAAAAAAAAAAAAGGATGGAAGCATCACTTCTAATCAGTTTCTTTAAAGGTTTGGACATAGTTTAAATAAATGTATAATGCAAATACAAAAAGACTATATCAACAATTTTAACCACACCTGGATAAAACAGCTTGCCTCAGTAATACGCCAGCCTCATGCCAGCCTCACTAACATCCTGTCTTCATCAAAGAAGTAACTTTTTCAGCAATATAATCAACAAACAGTATTTTTTCATGATGAAGTTTAGATTAAATCACCATCTTGAATACCAAGTATGATCTCACTGAGCTCTCTGCTACATAAATATGCAGAACTATGGTGATGAATGAAGTCAAAAGCAAGACAAAGGCACTGCCTTTGTGTCAGGACAGAGGTTCATTGACAGTGAGTCAGTGCCCACAGCTGCATGTGGGATGTTGGTTGGCTAAATACATGATAGTTGTTAAATGAATTTATAGACATTTGAAGACTGCAGCCTGCATAGAACTGTTCTTTGTTTTATTCTGGTAAAAGAAAAAGCAGCTAGAGAAACATCGGCAACTAAACAAAAACCCTTCAATTAACATTTGTCATATGCCCATTACAGTATTATTAACTACAGAAAGGCAGGGCTTTGTTCGGATATCTTAGGGTTTAATTTCCATGTTCAGACTCCAGCTATAGTTCCTCACCCTCACATTATGCAAAAGCAGCCGAGTTTTGAAGCTCTGCTCACTGAGGATGACTCACATTATTATACACTAACCACCAACACACTTTGTTTTTCCCCTTTGTTTTACACGCCTGAAGTGTTCTGGCTGGAGTCTGCCTTGCTCAGAGCTTGTACATTCCACATCCTGCCTATTGTACCATGTAATCACTCCCTGTCCTTCTCCTTTCAGCTTTTAACGAGATCCTGCTCTGGGACTTGGGCAATCTCTAGAACTGCCCTGCAGAACTCAGCATACGCCATTTACCTCTGAGGTGCCCTGATCTCTGAGAAGGAAGCAGGGCATCAGTGACAAGTGGTGTCCTTCAGGGTCGTCTTTGGGACCCATGTGGTTTGATATTTTCATTATTGACATAAGCAAAGGCATTGAGGGCGCCCTCAGCAAGTTTACAGATGACACCAAGCTGAGTGGTGCAGTGGCCACACCTGAAGGACGGGATGCCATCCAGAGGGACCTGGATGAACTTGAGAAGCAGCCCACAGGAATCTCCTGTGGTTCAACAAGGCCAAGGGGCTGCACCTGGGTTGGAGCAACCCCTGGCAACAATCCAGGCTGAGGGATGAACAAATCTAAAGGGATTTGGTGGGGCTGGGAAATGAGAGGCTGGATATGACCCAGCAATGTGCACTGGGAACCCAGAAACCCAGCATATTCGGGGCTGCAGGTCAAGGGTGGGGATTCTGTCCCTCTGCTCCTCTCTGGTGAGACCCCACCTGCAGTGCTGCATCAGCTCTGGGGGCCCCCAGGACAGGGAGGACATCGAGCAGCTGGAGTGACTCTGAAGGAGGCCACCAAGGTGATCAGAGGGATGGAGCACCTTTCTTAGGAGGAAAGGCTGAGAGAGTTGGGATTGTCCAGCCTGGGAAAGAGAAGTCTTCAAGGATGACTTAAATCTGACCTTCCCTTCTGATCTGAAGGGAGCCTGCAAGAAAGCTGGAGAGTGACATTTTACAAGAGCCTGGAGTGACAGGACAAGATGGAATGGTTTCACCTTGAGAGTAGGTCTAGATTAGATATCAGGAAGAAATTCTTTATTGTGAGGGTGGTGAGGCCCTGGCACAGGTTGCCCAGAGAAGCTGTGGATGCCCTATGCCCTATCCCTGCATGTCCAAGGCCATGCTGGACACGGTTTGGAGCAACCTGGGATAGAGGAAGGTGTCCCTGCCCAGGGCAGGGGGCTTGGAACTGGATGATCTTTAAAGTCTTTTCCAACCCAGGCCATTCTATGATTCCACCACTTGCAGGCTTTTCTGCACACTCCTGAGAATTCACACAACTACACTGGAGAGCTCTGATAAAGCAAAGAACTCAGGATGATAGACTGCTGCTATGTCAAAAGATTTTTTGAACTCTTGTACGTAGGGTTGGCATGGGGAATCAAACAATGAATGTCACTAAATCCTTTTATGGAGACACAGGAGATTAAGGGTGAGCATATGACTGGGAAGGTTTCTATTCTCTGTATCAATAGGAAAAAAATCTTGAAGGTGAATTAATTCAAAAAAATCTCCAGTGAAGCAGAGGGAGAGCAGCTTTAGCATAAAACAGGTCTTGCTCTGTGATTCTCTACCACTGCCTTTTGAGCTTTTATCAGCAGACAGCTCGTGTTTTGATCTACTTTAAGTAGGGAGAAAAATAAATTGTCCAAGTATCCTAAGCTTCCCACGTAAGAGGCCCATGAGACAGTCCTCGTGAGGCAAGCACGTTGTCAGATTCCAGAACACCCCAGAGTTTAATACAGAAAGTGTGAAAGAACAGGTGAAATTATTTATTTATGTAATGAGTAGCAATGCTGAGTACTTAGAGATTCTGCTGCCTTTGCTAAGGGATGAGATAAAAATAACGATGTCATTAATCTTACAAAGACATGTGAGCGCTTCTTTCCAGAAATAACTGTTAAGCATAAAATTTCAGGCATTAATCAAAGCATGCAGGGGCCTAACCTTCTTTAGGATTCCAAAAAGAAATTAAAAGCAACATAACTGTAAAGCAACACAAGCATAAGGGGCATTTAACCTTTATTCTAAGTGGGTAACTTCGGGGAAAATATGCTTAGGGACAGGTTATTGACTAGCGTAGATCTGCATTGATTCAGCTGGTTTATAGGAAGCTGCAGCAAGTTCTACCCTCTCAGATGTTGATCTCTGCTGTCTGAAAGAAGCCAGGAAGAAAGAAGGGCACCACCACATGCTATCATGAATATGAAAAAACATATATATAAAATATTCAAATAAAGTATTTCACAGGAAGTAGCAAGAGACATACCCATGAGGAAAGGAAAAAACACAAGATAAAAAAAAATGCTTAAGAGGCTTTTTCAGGAAGGAAAACTAGCAGATGCAGCACAAGGGAATTTAAACTCTGCCCAGACACTGAGAATAGGGGCAACACGAAGGAGGAGAATTTAAGTACAGAAAGATTTTTTCAAATAGAGATGCAGCACAAGCGAGGACGATTTATATTTGTTTCCCATAGGCCAAGTCCAGAAAGAGATTTCCTACAAAGATGAATCATTTTATCTCTGATCCACAGTCCTGTTGAGGAATCTCAAAGTGATTCACCAAGAAAGAATATTTCCCAGGGAATGAGTTCTAGCCCTTATTTAGAGCTGCTGAAGGTGTTGCTTGCGGCCTGGGGATGCAGAAAAATTGTCTGTGTCAATTCAAAGCTCATACACAGTTGCCATGAGGGGAAGTGTTATGTTTGCATGTGATTTCCTGAAACAAATCAAACGTTTCTGCAGAGGAACCCATAAAAAGCTGGATATATATTAAGGTTGTTTTCTCTCAAAATAGTTAACTCAAACTTACAGTGCAGGTCCAACTGGGCCAGAAAAAGAAAACAAAAACAAAAACAAATAAAGAAAGGGAAATACATTGTCTGCTAAAAAATCTGATAGAATAATCCAAACAATTTTAGCATATGAAACTAAAACCAAAAGCTGTTTCAATACAATGAACAGTAATGGAAACTGAGTATTTACAATTACCAATTACATGGGTTCAGCAGTAAAGTCTGCAAGATATTACTGGGGTGATCCCAGTTGGCATTACGAGAAAAATACTGGGCTCATCTGCCACTTCCAACAGTGGCACTAACAATCTGTCCAGTATGTTTTCCAAAGGCACATTGCTCAGCAGGATCAGCTCTGCTAACTCTTTCCATCCCAGCTAAAAATGAGCAGAGATCAGAAGGGATGCCCATATCCCAGATTAATTTTACTCTTCATTATATGCAGAGGAGACCAGGAAGAGATACCTCTTTCCATATCTTTAATTGATTTCATATCTTTTATTTGCTACATCTAACACATGGATGAAAGACAACTGGAACCACCATTGAACCACCACTGAACACTGATCCTGGACCATCATCCCACCCATCACAGGCATGGCTATTCTTAAATCCATCACTTGGGAAGCCAGCAGGTCCCATATTCCTTCCAAGTGCAACGATGGCATACCTCACATGAGAGGACCTGCTGGCTGCGGTGAGGCCAGCTCAGAAACAAGAAGCCCAGTTATTCCTACTGCATACACCAGCCTCCCACATGTCCTGGAGAACTAGTGCCTTAAAAAGGAAGCCTGGCAGCCGAGTCCTCCTCTGTCTGCTCACCTTTTGGTGCTGAACTCTAACATAGTGTGCAACTCAGTTAACCATCCCTGACAGGCTTCTTCCCAACACTTGCAGAGTCCAGAGGGTGAACTTGTATTTAACTGGTTTTTTATTATTTTAGTCTGCGAGGATTGTGACCTTTGCCAGTGCTGGCAGAGCAGCTGCTCTGGCTGTCAGGGAACAGTCAGGAGTCTGAGATCCTCCAGTCACCCCATGGCTGGTCGCTGATGCAGCGTCTGGCTTTGGCACCATCATCTTACACAGTCATGGGCTTGGCAGGATCCCCTTACACGCTTTTAGAATGATGACAGGGATCAGCGATTGCTTCGCCTTCAGGAGACACCGCAGCAGACCCCTTCAACCTTCCCCAGCACTAACTGCCATCTCCCAAAGGGACAAGCAGAGGGCTGGGCAAACACACAAAGGCTGGGCTGCAGAGGCCACTGACACGCGGCCTTAAGCTGAGACGGGGAATTCCAAGCAGATATTAGGGAAGAAAAAACAAAACAAAACAAAGCACTTTAAGGGTTATCAGGCATTGGGACAGGTAGCCCAGGGAGGTGCTGGAGTCACCCCGGAGGTGATCAAGAGGCATCTGGACCTGGCGCTGGGTGATATGGCTTAGTGCTTTAAGGGCCACAGCGGTGGCGCTGGGTTGACAGCTGGACTCGATAATCTCAAAGGTCTCTTCCAACCTTGACCATTCTATGATTCTGTGACAGCGTCACCACTGACAGCACCTCCACCCCTCCGCCGCCCTCCCCTTCCCGCCCGGCGGCGGCGCGCGTTCCCCGCGCGCTCCCGCCGCCGGCCGCGTCCCCACGGCCCCGCACGGTGCCCTCCGCCGCCGCGGCCGCGGTGCGGGCGGAGCGGCCGGCCCGGGAGGCGGTGGTGTGTCCCGCACGTCATATCAGCCGCCCGCCCGCCATTGGCTGCGCCGCCTCACCCGAGCGGGGCCGCGGCCGCCCGGGGCTGGCGCGGCGGCTCCCGCGCCCGGCGCTCGCCCCGCCCGGCGGGGAGGGGACGGGCGGGGCGGCGGCGCGGAGCGGAGCGGCGGGCCCGGCGCTGCCTGCGGCCGCGGGTAGGTCGGCGGAGGGTAACGTGACATCCGCGGCTCGGCGCTTATAAACCTTACCCGGGGCGCAGGCCGGCGGCGCGCAGCCGGCAGGGAGAAGGCGGAGCGGCGGCCGGCGCGGCCCCCGCCCTCCACCCCGAGGTGAGCGGGTGGCGGGACGGATGGCCGGGGGAAGGCGGACGGGCCCGGGTAGGGGAGTGCGCCCCGTCTCCGCGGGATCTGACGGGCGTCCCGGGCGGGGGTCCGTGTCCTTGTCCTCCCGTGGGGACGAGGTGGCGCAGCCCCCGGGCCGCTGGGGTGGGTCGGGTCATTCCGCATCCCCCGGCGCCCCTGGAGCCCGGTGGGTGCTGGAGAGGCGGCGATGTGTGTCGGCCCAAAGGGAGGCGCCGGCCTGAGCCGTTGTTGGGGGCTTTACTAGCGTGTGCTCGTGCATGTGTTTCAGGACTCCGGTGAAGCCAATGCCCAGGTTGGAGAGCTGCGCCTGGAGCTGTTCCTGCACTGCCAGAGGAAGGCACAGGACCCAGCTGGGGGACACGGCGGCGGGGCTGGCCGCCAAGGTGGGCGAGATGCTGAGTTCCTCCGTGTCCAGCCCGTCGCTGGCGCTGGTGGGTCGCGGCGCTCGCAGCCCCAGCACCTCCAGCACCAGCAGCAGCACCAGCACCACCAGCAGCACCAGCAACACCTTGAACTGGAGTCAGCACCTGGTGCAGAGGAGCGTGGTGCTCTTCGTCGTGGGTGCTTTCATGGCCCTGGTGCTGAACTTGCTGCAGATCCAGCGGAATGTGACTTTGTTCCCTGACGAAGTGATTTCCACTCTCTTCTCCTCCGCCTGGTGGGTGCCCCCGTGCTGCGGCACGGCAGCAGGTGAGTTGCTGATCTCCACGAGTGATTTTTCTTTTTCCCTCATCCTCTCGCGGAAGATGAGAGGCGGTGGGGCTGAGTGCGTGACCCGCGCGCGTGGGAGCCCAGCACTTCCATCACACAGCGAGTGATGCGAACATTTTGGAAGGATGCGCGCCCGGCTTTAGCCACGCGCGAGAGCTGCCCGCGCGTTTCCGCGTGTCCTGGGGCTGTTTTCGAGCCGGTGCGCTCGGAACGCGGGTAAAACGGGGGGCTTTGTTCCCGTGCTGGCAGCGCGGGTGGGCGCTCGGGGATTTTCGCGGGGTTTTCGCGGGGCTCCCGCGCGGCCCCGGTGCCCGCGAGCTCCGCGCGGGGTTCCCGCGCTGTCCCCGCCCCGCGCCGCCCGGGGGGCGTGGCTTCCCCGCCCCCCGCCGCCCATTGGCTGCCGCCGAACTGGTGAGTGGCGGGCGGCGCGCGCCATTGGCTGCGGCTGCGACTGGCCACGGGCCGGGCCACAACAAGGAAGTCACGTGCGGCGGCGCGCGCGGCCCTGTCACCGGCGGGGCCCTGTCACCGGCGGGGCCCTGTCACCGGCGGGGCCCTGTCACCGGCGGGGCCCTGTCACCGGCCGGGCCCTGTCACCGGCGGGGCCCTGTCACCGGCCCGGCTCCTGCCCGCTGCCCCTGTCACCGGCCGGGCCCTGTCACCGGCCCGGCTCCTGCCCGCTGCCCCTGTCACCGGCCGGGCCCTGTCACCGGCCCGGCTCCTGCCCGCTGCCCCTGTCACCGGCGGGGCCCTGTCACCGGCGGGGCCCTGTCACCGGCCGGGCCCTGTCACCGGCGGGGCCCTGTCACCGGCCCGGCTCCTGCCCGCTGCCCCTGTCACCGGCGGGGCCCTGTCACCGGCCGGGCCCTGTCACCGGCGGGGCCCTGTCACCGGCCCGGCTCCTGCCCGCTGCCCCTGTCACCGGCGGGGCCCTGTCACCGGCCGGGCCCTGTCACCGGCGGGGCCCTGTCACCGGCGGGGCCCTGTCACCGGCCGGGCCCTGTCACCGGCGGGGCCCTGTCACCGGCGGGGCCCTGTCACCGGCCGGGCCCTGTCACCGGCCTGGTCCATGTCACCCTCCTAGCCACTGTCCAGTGCCCCTTACCTGCTGCCTCTGTCAGTTCCCTGCCCCCTCCTGCCCGCTGCCCCTTGCCTGCTGACCCCGTCAGCTGTCTTCTTGCTGTCCCTTGCACCTGTCACCTGTCTGTCCTCTGTCACCTGCCTGCCCCTTGCCCGCTGCCCCCGTCACCTGCCTGCCCACAGCCCCTTGCCTGCTGCTGCTGTCACCTAACTGTCCCCTGTCACCTGCCTGTCCCTTGCCCACCCCTACCCATTTCTGGGCAAATACCACAGAAGGCTCAGGCCATGGTGCGGTTGTCACTGCAGCCAGCATGTAACCAGTGCATTATCGTTCATGAACCTCCCCCAATCCATGTCAAAACAAAACAAGGCTTTGTTGAAGGATTGGGGCATTAAAAGTGAGTTAAATTTTAGCAAATGAACCACTAATAGTTTATAATTTGATTTGAAAGTACTTTAAACAACCCCTGCCTGTTTTTGTTTAATGCAGTTATGTGATGTCTGTTTGTATCACGCAGTGAAGGGGGTATGAATGATAAACCACAAAGTTCAATGAATAATGAACTGTGTAGTAAAAAGGATGCCCTGGGATATTCTCCAATGAAAGTTCTCATAGTCCTGTCACAGTTGGATTAAACTTTGGAATTTAGCTGTTATCATAAGGCAAAAGTCCTGGTAGCAGGCATCAGAATAAAGAAGCTGTTTCAGAACACATCTGTTTTAGAATAGTATGTCCTACAGCCTTCTTAATATAGAAGTTATTCCTCTTAAGAGTTTAAGGGACTAAAAAAAAAAAGAGAATAGGAAAGGAAATGAATAAACACAGAAGTTAGACACAGTAAAAGCTGTATGTCTAACCCCAGAGTTGGTGTCAACACATGGAGCTGCAAGTCTTAGAAGAATGAAACTCATCTGGTGTTTGTGTTAGCTACTAAGATAACATTAGCCTATGTTTTTCTTCTGCAACCAATTTTCAGACTGATAAGGCTGAAAAAAATGCTGTATGAAGATAAAAGCTTTGTATGGTTAATTGTATGAATAGTTATTTTTCCCTGCTATAAATAGACTGATGACTGGTGCTTGTTTAAGTTCAGCTCTGCTTCTGTTTGGTATCAAAATTCATCTGACATGGGCAGGAGCACTGGGCTGACTTACAGGCCAGCAGAAGGAGAGAAAGCAGCTCTGCCAAGAAACTTTTAAGTCCAGGCAAATATTTAATTCAGGGCCTGATTCACAGCTGATGAATCATGTTCATAAAACTGTCAGCCCTGCACGTGGGCAATGAGCTCATATTCCACTCCTCGCAAAACTTTTATTATGCTTTGGTTTTATTGGTACAAGCATTCATTCAGGATGTCAAATGGTAAATCCCTTTGGACAAAAGGAGCTTCAAGTCAGATACTTTAACGATGCAATATATATCTCTGCTTTAAAGGTTCAAAGAGAATACGGCTTGTTACAGCTTGTTACTTCTCCAAAGTAGAAAAGGCAGGTAGTAATTGTCTTTTCTCCATCAGGCTTACAGTAGTGTGATGAGCACCTCACTCTTTCTCAAGCACTCATGTGCCAAGCCAATATTTAGTGCTACTGGAGTAATCCTGTCCTAACAGCTGTTACAAGTGGTGTTCCTTCTCTTGCAGCTGTGGTTGGCCTGCTGTACCCCTGCATCGACAGCCACCTCGGGGAGCCGCACAAGTTCAAGCGGGAGTGGGCCAGCGTCATGCGCTGCATCGCGGTGTTCGTGGGCATCAACCACGCCAGTGCTGTATCCTTCACTAGTGCTTGCTCCATGGGCTCACTCTGTGCTCATGGAGCTGTGTCTCCCACTCAGGTCTGAGAATTTCAAAGGTAAGGGTGGTGCTTCTGGCAGAGAAGGACTGTGAGACTTGCTGTGCACTGCAGGAGTTACTGCAAGATGTGTGACACAGCTCACTTAAAATGGTATGGGAGGGAAGAGGGATCAGCTTCATAGTATGTCTTGTAGAACTACCAGCATAGCAGTGTAAGTTGTGTTATTTTAATCTATGTCATCTCTACGTCTAAAATTTAACACAATTAACTAGTGATGTGCTAGTGAGAAACACAAAATAAAAGTGTTCTTTGTGTTGGACAGTGGTGGTTTGAGCAGAAAACCTAAGTCAGCTGCATTACCCAGGTTAGTTGAGCCAAAAAGACATAAAAGTTAAAAATATATTAAAATGTAGTATATTCTCTAGATACTCAGCGTGACAAAAATTGATGTTGACATTGCATTCATGCTCCAGTCAGAGTCAACAAGAGCTGTGATTGCTTTGCACATCTGAAAACCAAATTCTCAGTGTATTGTATTTAAAGACAGAACTGTGCTCACTTTCAGTTTGAGTTCTCCCTCGTTCAGTTTCAGCAGCAGGATGTCTGCAAACTTAAAAGGATTGTCCTTAACATCTTTTTCCAGAAACTAGATTTTGCAAACAACGTCCAGCTGTCCCTGACTCTGGCAGCCTTATCATTGGGGCTTTGGTGGACATTTGATCGTTCAAGAAGTGGTCTCGGACTTGGAATTACAATAGCCTTTGTAGCAACTCTGATAACCCAGTTTCTTGTATATAATGGTGTTTATCAGTAAGTTAAACATCTAAAATACTATTTCAATACTCCTGTCTTAGCTAAAAACATGGGTGCACGTGAACTGGAATTTAGTTATTAACGTGTTTGGCACATTTTTATGAGAAGAAATTGTCTAAGATGATGGTCCATTTGTTCCAAATGACCAGACTGAACTGGGGGTGGAAGGTGGGGAGCAGATGAATTGAGATGTATGTTGAAATCGTAACAGCTCAGAAAACTCAACTTTTACTGGCTCTCAGCAGAGTGAATTTCTAAACTTCACTGGCTAGGACATGGGGGTTTAGAAGCTTATACAGTTTACAGACTTAATTTGGTCTCCCAATTGCTTCCTTCTCTGTTGCTGCTTCGTTGTTTCAATCCAGGGAGAAAGTTCTATAGTATCTGGTAAACAGTATGTAAGATGATGAAAGTAACTTGTCTCTGACTTATTTCCTTTTCTTTACTAGGTATACATCCCCAGATTTCCTTTACATCCGTTCTTGGCTTCCATGTATATTTTTCTCAGGAGGCGTGACTGTAGGAAACATAGGACGCCAGCTGGCTATGGTAATTACTGCATAATTAGTAGTTTCCTTAACAATCCAAATGCTTTCCATTGTTGTTAGTTCAAGAATAAACTATGCCTTGAAGGGTCTGACTCACAAACTGACAGAGTTAAATAGATGTATTCCTAAGAGCTGAACTGGAAGCAGACAACCTGTGTTGCCAGTAGAGTGGCTATTGTCTCAGTAAGCGTTGGAGTATCTTTTGTATTTAACATCTTCCAGCAGCAGCCTAAATAAGGCTGGAATCAGTACATTGCTCCTGCTCCATCACTACTTAGAATTAACATCTAAGGTAGCTGGAGAACTGAGACACTGATGGGCTTTCTCTAATTATTTATACCCTAAGGTGTATATATAGGGAAATGCCCCTATATAGCCCCTATATATATCTAATTCCACTGCTCTAGAATCAAATATTCTCTTGCTGGTCACTTAAGAGATGGTTCAAGTGTCACTCCATATATGGGATAATACAAATTGCTGTCTTGTTTGCTAGGTTCTTAAAGAATTATTTCCTTGTGGCACACTGAAGAGTAAACCTGGCTGTGTGTTTGCACATCAGCCTAAGGTTTGATTGCGAAAAGTGTTCTGACACTGATGGATAGTAATAATTATTATTGTATTGATTTAATTTCTGTCTTCTTTGCTATGTAAGTCCTGTATCCTGGAAAACATACTTCAAGTATTTAACTTTCCTAAGGCTGCTGTGGTTTAGCTGCCTTCAATTTTCACTGAAGGAAGGGCATTTGAGGTTCTTTAAACACAAGTTCACTATTTCCCCTTTAAATCCCACTGGTGCATACAATCTGCATTTGAGTTTATTTAGCACTACATGTATGGGGGGAAGAGAAGGTATAATTTCTCTTTTTAAATTTGCCGCTCACATCAAGTGAAAAACATACATTAACTTAATTCTATCGACGCTTTTCTATTGCATCAGAGTCTCAAAATAAAATTATAGTCGGTTTTATGCTACAGTTCTATATTTCTCATTGGCATATGCAGTTCTTCAGTTGCTCTGCTGCTCCTGTTAGAATGCAAAGGAAGGGAGCATCAAACTAGAAAGAGCTAAAATGAATTTAGACACACAGAACTTTTTTCCTTTGATATCTTTTCACCTGGCATCTCACCTGAATGTAGTTAAAATCAGACTGGATCCTGCCTGCAGCTTTCCTGTCAGTCTTGTCATCTTCCTTATAAAGAAGGGGGGACATTGGCAAGACAAAGCTTTTTATTCTGGTTATTTGGAGGTATCTTCTCATGTGTTTTACATTGCCATTACTCAGTCAGGAAAAACTTGGAGAAGTGCAGCATTTTCATAGGAACAATTTCGCAAGTCATTGTGAAGCATTCAGTGCTGGAAATTCAAAATAGAGTCTATAATTCAGTCAACCACATCTTTCTTCTATAAAGATTACTCAAAAGTATCAAGTCTGTTTTGTCAGCCATTGTGGATGTGGCAGGAAGATGGAATGTAGCCTTTTTTTAACCCATACTTGAATGAAACAGTTATTTCTGTGGCTATATTGTGCTGCAGCACCTGAGCTATTTGCTGCCTGTGACAGCTGCAGATCAAACAACAGATATTTTTGGGCTTGTCCAGAGTAGAAGGTGTCACCTGTGGAAATTAGTGGAATAAAGATGCTTTGCTTCTTCCTCAGCCCCTGTCTAGCTTTGACAATTAGAAAATAAATTAGAAGTAAAATGAAAAGTGTGCCTGAGCCATCTCCTTCCATGCTGATAAATATTAGCTGGGAGATGCTTGCTGCTTTCCAGTCACTGGATTTCAAGGGAGCTCAAATGACAAAGTGCAGTGTGACCTTTAAGCAAACCTGCTGTTAGCAGAGACTTTTGGGTTTGGTTTGGTTTGGTTTGGTTTGGTTTGGTTTGGTTTGGTTTGGTTTGGTTTGGTTTGTTGGGGTTTTTTTTTGCTTGAGGATGGAATCCATTGTTTTCTTTTAGTAGCTTTTATAGCAAAAGAAGAGGTGAAGGTGCTGCTGCTGCCATCAGCTCTCTCTGCTCATTGTGATACCTAAAGTTGCTCAGTCAGTGCTCATAGGCTGGGCTTAGTGGATGGCAACACTTCATTTTGAGTTGTAACCATCATTCTCAGCATCTGACAAATGAGGGTGGTATTCAGAGCTTGGGCTCACAAATATCTATTGTTTACAAGTGCTAGAGGCTGGAGAACTGAGAATGCATTCAGTACTTGCATTTTGACCTCAGAAAGAGAACGTTACAAGCTTTGCTTCAAAGAAAAGTTGGTTAAATTTCTACTAGTGACATACTACACGGTTCCATGCTAGAAAAGGGGCTTAGGAGGAAAGGAGTTCATCTCTGATACCAGGCTTTGACTGGGAAATAAAGTAACTTGTGGTTAAAGGGCTGTTAAAACTGAATTAATGTCCATTAACTGAAGCACTGTGTACCTTCTGCTAAGAAATAAACTGAGATCGAGAGGAAAGATAACAGTGTCTCATAAAAAGCAGTGCAATTGGCAGATGGATTTTTCAGATGCACTGATTGAGGCAACAAACACCATAGTGATTTGATTTTTTTTTTTTTTTTTTTTTTTGTCCACAGTTAAGGAGCACATCCTTGTTAAGCTTTTATAAGAAGCCATGCTCGCTAGGTTGTTGTCAGCCTAACTGGAGTTAGTTGACTATTTAATAATTGAAAATACTGCATAATGCAGTCACTTATCAGATGGCATTGAAACCTAACATGTTTGATGTTTTTTATCCATAGGGTATTCCAGAGAAACCACACAATGACTAAGTCTTTGAAGAAGAATACCCAGTGCCAGTGTGAAAGCAACATTATGAAGATGTGTTCCTTTTTAAAACTGAAGATTATTTAGAAGAAATAATCTCTTTATGGGCTCACTGCACAAATGACTTGTGGGAAAAAAAAATATTAATCCACTCTTAGAATAGCCAAGTGAAATTAACTGCTTATCTTGAAATCTTACCCTGATTTACCGCATAAGCATTTGCGTATGGCTGTTCTCCGGAAGAGTTTAACACCAAGTGCATACAACTGTTCAGGCTAAGTGGCAGTTTTCCAAGTATTAGATTCCACTGTAAGTTATTGAATCAGCTGCCATGTTTTAAAGCCTTGAAACTGAAATTTAATTACAAGCTCTTGTATCAGTGCCCAAAGGAAGTAGATCGATGGTGCTTAACAATGATGAAGTATGGTTTAATAGGAATAGTATTTATCCAAATCTTTAAAAAATAGGGTTATTTAAAAATAAGAGTGATCGAAACAGATTAAAGGCATCGCACTAATGCTTTTAGGAGTCTTATGAAGGAATCATGCCCTTACTTGTAATGCTGCATTAAGTTTCTGTCTTTGACAGTGGAGAGGGTTTGAGGGATGAGAAGGTTGGAAGCCTTAGTTTGGAATTTCTAAATTATTTCAGTACAAGAGGTGAACACTGGAGACAATCTTGTTCAAACGTGAACCTTTATCAAGAGATTCCAAGTGGAAATTTCATTACTCCTGAGGCTTGCAGTTAGATTTGCAAGAGCCACAATTCAGTAAGAAATCTAAGTGCGTGCAGGTAGTTCTGCTTAATATTAGATACCTTCTTCAGTGTCTCACCAAAGGACATCTTAAGCATCTCAAATGTCTGGTGTCACTGAGAAAACATGCACTGCATGTCATTGCTTGGCCATCAAGTGTGTGTCCTGAACTTCTTCGATTTGCCATTTCCTCCTAGAGCTGTCCTTTGAATCAGGGTTTGGACTGAAATGACTAGGAACAGACTTGGGCCTAAAATGTGATTTAAACTGTATGTGAAGAATAGCAAACAGCTTGTTCTCTCAGTTCAGTTTCTGAAATAGATCACTACTTGTTTTTACACAACCCTATAGAACTTGCAATCTGTGATTGCCTTCTTAAAAACAAAAAGTGCTTATGTCACTACATTAAACATTTGGTGTTTCTTAATACATAGTTCTGGTGAGCACAACGTATTCATTTGATAGCTTAGACCACAGGAGACCTAAATAGCAAGTATTAGGTCTTAAAAGTTGAAGTGCAATGTACAGTAAGTCTGAGCCTCAAGTTCTCTTCAATATCGATCATTTCTTATGAGAGATTAAAGAGAAAAGGGTTCTGAGTTCATTTCAATGCTGCATGGAGTCAAATGGAGCAATAATTTATTTAACTAGTAAAGCTAGTTTTGTTGTATCTTACATTGAACCCAAATTTTTAGAAATACTCCAATTTTGTGGTTATGGTGTACTTGTAAACTTTTATGGATTTGCCTTTTTGTATTATGCAATTTTTTTTTTTTTGTTGTGTTCTTTTCCAATCTTACATGGCTTCAGTTATAGTTAGAGGCATCAGTAAAGATTGAACCATCAAAAAAAATGTTGAGGCCAGGTAGCTCTTCTGGCTGTTTTCACTCTTCTAAGGGAATGCTAGCTACAAAAGTTTAGCACAAAGTCTATACTACAGAGCAGACCCCAATTCTAACCTTGCTTTGGTGTAAATCGAGAATAATTTCATTGGTATAAGATCCTTCCTCAAATGTTCAAAACCTAAATAATCAAATTTTATAGCACTACTTGAAGAGATCAGGACAGGTTCAGCTCAGCTGTTTAAGGAGTTGCTGCCTGCTGGGGAGACAGCTTTGTAACCATCTTGAAACCCATTTCAAAATGTTATAAAACCAGATGTAAGTAAAGCTGACAATGATCTCTATGGATATTTGATAGAGAAATATTTAAGATTTATTTGTAAAGACTGGAACTAAATCTGTATGTGTTAGAAATAATGCAGCCAAAAATGTAAGTCAAAAGTTCATTTTTTGCCAATACTTCTGAGTATCTTAACCAAAGTGATTTAAGTTTGGAAGGGGTGGGGAGGGGAGTGAAGAAAATTTGCACTATTCTGAATTTGAACACTTAAATTCTCATTCTTACTGATAAGTTTTCAGCGGTGTGTTTGGTTTTACACTTTTTTTACTATTAAAGTTTTAAGATCAAGCCATGTTTGCCTTGGATTTTGTGTGCTCGCATTATGCAGGAATCTTTCTTGAAAAGGATAGTTGTTATGGTTGCATAACAAATATTCAGTCATGCATATGCAGTGGTTTAAAAAAAAAAAAAAAATCCTAAACTGAACTTGGCAAGATCAGCTTCACCCTGGGTTGTACAGTTGAAGAAAAACAGTCCTGCTATTGTACCAGAAACGCAGTGTGTGTTGTGGTTTTGTGGCTTTAAGTACAGAATCTTCCTGCCATTGTCTTCCAAGATGCTGAAATTCATAATCTGAAACAAAATATGGAGGGGAGGGGGCAGGGTAAACATGCAAATTCCTGTGGTGGTTTGGTTGTCTGCAGCAGAGGTTACTAAACTCTGAAGTATCTTGAAGAGTGCAAGCTAAGAATGAGCTGATAAAGCTAAGCAATTCTAATAGTAGCTTTCACCTTTAGACCAAAAGTCTTATTTTACTGCACATAAGTGCCTGGTTTGGACTGGTAGAAGTTGCTGCATTTTCAGTGGAAACAGTAGAATTCCTTTTTGGTCAATTTTCTGTTGGCTTAGCTGAAGAAAGCTTCATTAGGAACTTCCTAGCTATTTTAGCTTAAGTAGCCCATGTTTGTTTGACTTCAGTGTAGCAGCTGAGAAAGTAAATGTTAACAGCTCCAAGCTGAGGGTGGTCCACTCTCCACGTACATTGATTTCCCTAAAACTCCACTCAAATTCTGAGAAAAGGAATTAAAAATTTTTTTACATATTTCTTAAATATATATATAAAAGAAAAGGTTGTGGGACACAGCCTGGTCTTGGAGAGCTAAAGCACAGTGGTCTCCTTTTGAGTCAGGAACAGGTGTACAAAGTTTATAAAGGAAAAAAAAAACGCAAACTGTTCTTCCCAGCAAGTGGGATGATTTGACGTGTGCATATTCCTGCAGATCCATTCTGTGGGCTGTGCAGCCTTTGGCTTTAATCATGGGGATTTGCAGGTGCTAAATTAGCCACAGGAGGGCCCCTAGTCTGTTCTCTGAATGCAGCAGGAACATATTGAGATGAATAATGAAATTAGGTCTCAATTGCCTTTACCGCACATCAGAGTAGCTCCAAAATTCATGAGAACAAAGCATTACACGCTGGACTAATTGAACAAAGCCTATATGTGAGAGCTTATGGAGAGTCCTGTCTTGGAAACAGGTGAGAGGTGTGGAGGATAGTGGGTTCTTTCAGCCAAAAGGTCAAGAAGGGCATCTATAGATAATGGTGATTTCTCTGGGCAATGAAATACCACAGGAGATTCCCCATACGTAGTTTGGAGTCATCTCCCTTGGTTTAAATCCGTACACTGTGCAGGATAATGTTCTGCCTTCATGGGCTGCAGATGGGGACAGATGAATTGCATATTCAATAAAGCCATGGTCCTCATGCCTGTCTGTGTGATAGGAGAGGCTGTACATTGAGATTTTGCTTCTGGCCTGCTCTGGTTAACTTTCAAACACTGAATTCAAAGAACATATGATAATTCTTACAAATAATGCATGGCTACCCAAAACATAAAAGGTCAGAGCTTCACTGAGTTTTACTCAGTGAAATTTTTTGTCCAGCTGCAAATTGTGTTTTTTCTATCCCATTAAGTCTTGTTTGTGTATTAAGTAGCTAGAGTGCTATTATATTGTTTTATTAAATATCAGAGAAGTGCTACAGAGATTACATAAAGTTGCTGTGTTTCCTAAGAATTAAAACATCAGCTGCAACTCAGCAGAAATCAAACACAGCTCCATAATTTTCTCCCAGCTGGGATGGGGCTCCCTGTGGTGGCCAGGTAAGTGTCCCTTGGGTATCCCTGCCATGGTTTGGGGCTGGGAAGGGGAGGCCAACTCCTGTAGCTGCTCTGCATGTCTCTTGCTCAAATGAATGCACGGGGAGTTCATCCTTTTCAAAGTATTTTAAAATAGGTGCCAAAAAACTAAAATAACTGGACTCACAAGGGATTAAGGGCCCGTGACAGAAAGGCTCGCTGAGATGCTCCTGGAGAAATGTAAATTGTTCAAATGTGACCATGGAGTTCTTCAAGACAGAAGGTCTGGTGGCTGTTTTGGCTGCATCCTGAATTGCATGATACCGGAGAGATCATAGAATTACAGTTTTATTTGGGACCTTCAAGACCCTCTGATTCTAGCCCCCCTGCCATGGGGGAACAACTTCCACTCGCCCAGGTTGCTCCAAGCCTGGTCCAGCCTGGCCTTGAACACTGCCAGGGATGAGACAACCACAGCTTCTCTGGGCAACCTGTGCCAGGCAAGACCACCAAGGACAAGGTTTGGGTCAAGTGGAACATTTGTTACCATCTTGAAATGTGTTGGTTTGATTCTGACCTTTGAAAAGCGGTCCAAGTTGCCTGACAGCTCAGTGCTTCACCTCTTCAAAAACCTAAACCACTCTTTTTGGTTTAGGAATTATCTTTTGTTTTGATAAATCAGCTTTTTTTTTCAAAACAAATACATTTTTCAAAAAATTTCTGATCACTTGTGATAAGTATCACCTTGCTTGTGCACCACCCTCATCAATCTTTTATTTTCTGCTCCAGGGTAACCATTTTCTTCTTCCTTCCTGCCCTTTCTTGGTTAAAGAGCCTCCTCTACGCTCAACATTGGCTTCATCACCCTTCAGACCTCATTTTCTTTTCTGCCACCCCAATAGCAGTTTGTAATGCAGCAGATACCTGTGCTGGATCTGTAGTCTGTACACTCCACTGTCTGGACCTTTTCATTCTCAGACTTTACTTGCAGCTTGTTCAAGGATTATTTTTTTCCTGTTTTCTTGCCTGTTTCTGTCAGAAACTCTGTCTGCAATAAAAAGTCAGCCTGCTGGAAGGAGCAGCATCCCCCATCTCGGCACCTGGGGGAGCAAGCACGGAGCTGGCTTGTTCTGCTGAATCTCTGCCTTGTTCTGACAACTGCGGTTAGGAGGAGGAACTGAAGTTTTGTGTTTAAAACAAACAAAACAACCTGAACAAACCCCAAGCTTTTCTCACCTGCTCTGCCCTGACAGCTTTGCAGTGCCAGCTGTGTCACTGTCACGTTGTGCTGGAGACTGCTGGGGTTTCAAGCAGCAGCACCTGGAGATGAAACACCTCAGGCTGTGTGTTAGCTCTGGAAGATGCAAGCCACCATTCAGTTTTTAATACCAGCACATCTTGCACTGCTGCTGCCTTATAAAACTCAAGCTTCTGTTCAGTTTAATGCTAGGTATCATTTGAACTGATGTCATCCAAAAGCAAGAGAAGTTGTCTGTGATCCCTGAATCACTCCTGGTGTTCAGCTGACAGAGGAGGCTCCTTCTGGAGGCTCCTTCTGGAGGGGTCTGTGCTGCTGAGCTCTCACACCAGTGCCCTGTAGCACAGAGCCTGGGCACGGTGAGGAGCTGGGCAGGAGGGATGAGCAACTGGCTCTGATTTCTCCAGGAAATCTCCTGCTCCTGGAACGGTGGAGGAGGTGACACGAGCTGATGTAGGAAGAAGGTGCAACATATCCTCGCCAGCATTGTTCCAGCCCACTCCAAGTTTTGCCCTGCAAGGATCAGACAGCATAGTCCAGAAATCTCTGGAGGTACAGAGCTTGGGCTAAGGAAAAATCTCCAGGAATACGTACCCTCTGACTTACCCAGCACTAGCAAAATAAACAGAGCAAAAATCAAAACTCCAGGGGCTCTTTTGAGCAGCAGAGACCTTGTCCAGACAAGAAAATCTGATTGATTTCTGTGCAGAGCTCCACAGAGGTGAACTTTTTTGCAACCTCTGGCTTAAACATTTTTCCTTGCTTGGCTGAAGCACACAGACAGTGCAGTCAGGGATGTCCTCACCTTGTAGGCTTCTGCTGTGTGAATCCAGAAAGGATTCAAACACAGGTGACCTGAGATGCAGCGTAGGTGAAGTCAGTGGGATGGAGATGTGCTGAGCATGACGAGCAGCTGCAGGTCTGGAGTTCTGCTCCCAGCCACAGCACAGCAGCAGAGACTGTCACTGCGAAAGGCTGGAGGTCAGACATGAATAATCCTCCTACCAAACCTCCCACAGGTCACCTTCCAAGCTTAAGGCTATTATGGAACAGTTGAGTAAGAGTGAACAAAAAAACAGAAAAAGAGCCACACTCAGTAGTAAGCAACTGAGTTATCAACTCAGTGGAAGAAGACAGTAATGGTGTCTAACATCATAACCAGTCCTGATGATTTTACTCAGAATTTTAGTAATTTTTTTGCCTTTTCATGCAAAGAAAACACCTGGTACCACCAGGGCAGATCCTGATGTCATTGTTTAGCTTTTACTTGTCTTTACTCCCACAGCTTGTGGTGCTGCTGGGCTGAGAGTCCTACCATGGTAGGAATGAGTCTGTACTGAACACAGATTGAAGGTACGACCTGGGGACTCGTGATTCTCTTGGTGGAACTCAGTGGCCAAGAACAAACATTCCCATAATTGTAGACACCCCAGGGTATTCAAGGCATCCCTGTGGGCTGGTGGATTTGGCACAAGAGATGCACAGCATCCAAAAGTGGCAGCTGAAGACCACACAGAGGATGTGATGTGGGACATCTCAGGATCATAGAACCACTTAGGCTGGAAAAGCATTTAAGGTCACCAAGTCCAGCTGGTAATCCAGCACTGCCAAGTCTCCATCATTTAAATCACGTCCCTAAGTGCCACATCTACGTGTCTCTTAAAGACCTTCAGGGATGGTGACTCCACCACTGCCCTGGGCAGCCTGTTCCAGTGCTTGACAAGCCTTAAGGAGAAGAAATTTTTCCTAATATCCAATCTAAACTTCCCCTGGCATGACTTGAGGCTGTTTCCTCACATCCTACACCAAAACAGCACAAGGCTCAAGGTTTGGACCCCACCCTCAATATGCACTAATATGCGAACCAAAGATATCCATCAGTGCTTAAGGTGAGAAACACCAGGGCTTCAGGATTTTTCCCAACAATCAAACATTGGAAGTCAGCCCTGAAGCCAGGAATGCACAGTTACCTCAGCATCATCACACCCACAACTCATTGTCATGGGAAGGACCATTCCCCTGGAAGGTGCAGCCAGGTGATGGAAGTCTGAATGCAAAGTTATGAGGTCGCTAGAACAAGTAGCCTCACACAGGAGCTGGTGAATAAGTCTTTCCCATCAGATCTGCAGTGGGATTTAGGGAAAGAACAGCTGCATTTGTCTGCCTGCTCCTTGGGCATGTTCCACCTGCTTAATTGAAGGCAGGTCCAAGTGAGCCATCTGTTGACCTGGTTGAGGAATCAGAGCTTCCCACTAATTTAAAAATATTTTTACAGGTTGTTAAAGGCCTAGAAGGAAAGGAGAGGTGGATAAAAAACAACAGTAAGAAGCTTTGCCTTAGAGGCACAGGTAATATCTGTAACAGCTGCTACACCCTATGCCTAAGCTAATTGTTAAATGAATCACCCTGGCAAAAGAAGCATTAATAAAGGGAAGCGAAGACTGAACATCTGGAAAATAATATGAAAGGGAAGAATTTTCATATTTTGGAACTCCTTGCTGGGTGGGAACTGCTTGGGGAGACAGCTCTAATTGCTTGTCTGAGAGAATGAAAAGCGAATCTATTCCCAGTCTGAAATCAGCACAGTCATTGTGTATTCCTCTCTGCTCTCCTGTCCCAGTGCCACAACTGTTACGTGGGGCCCTGACCTGCAAATATCAAGACAAGCTCTTCATCTCCTGCTCCTCAGCCAGACAGCAATGTGGGTCCATAAAGACAGCGGTGTGCACCAGCCTCGCCAGGACCTGGGGCCGAGCTCAGGAGCTGTTTTGAGCAGCCAGGTGCAAGATGCGCTATCAAACTAAGGTTATTCCGGTGGCACCTCTGTCTTGGTGCTGCTGGGTGGCTACCAGGACTCATTTGATAAATCATCTTTCTGCCTGAGGCTGTGGAGCTTTCCTGGCAGCGGCCAGAAGGACACCAGCCTTTCTGCTGCTTGTTCCTGCGGTGCACTGCAACTCTTTGCTGGACACAGGGAGCTAAAGACATGCCCAGGTTTCTCCCTCCCCTGAAAAAGGACATGGCCACCATACAGCAGAGTTCTCTGTGCAAGCCCCAGGGATGGCTGGTCCATCAGAGCAAGGAGCACTGCAAAAAGAGCCCACACCACAGTCTGAGTCAGACCCTTCCCATGATTTGACACTGGAAACTGGGCTGGATGAAACTCTGGAACATTCTTGGCTCTTGTTCAGCTTTGGTAAGGAGAACCAGACTAGGTCACAACTGATCCCTCTGACAGCAGGGTGCTGGGATTTTAGCACATACCTGGAAAACAGGTGGTGCTGCAATACCTGTGCTCTACCTGAGCCTGACTGGGCTTAGCTTTTCTGCTCACCATTTCCTTGCAGCTCATGATTCTTACACCTTCCCTTCATTTGGTCTTCTCGCTCTTCTGCTACTCTACATTTTCTCAGTCTCTTGTCTTGGAGAGGAAGCTCCTTAACACCTCAAACAGCACTGTACAGCCAGGAATCTCCATCCAGCGAAGAATCTGTCAGCCCAGGGCTGGTTTCTGCACAAATGAGTCCTGGGCAGCAGCTTCCCAGGGCACGGGTCCAGCTGGACCCAGTGGGTCTGCGACAGGAGCATAGTGAGGGCAGGGCAGGGCAGAGAAGCAGCACTGAACCAGTGCTCTGCAGCAAGACAGGGCCACAGCTCTCTTATTTCAGCAGGACTGTAAAATCAGATCCACTTTTCTAAACAGAGCCTAAAAGCAACTCAACCACCCTCCAAACACAATGCTGCCCCCAGCCCAAGCTTACAAGGGACTTCCAGTGGCATGTCGAGCCCTTCCGAGCTTTAATTTCCACCTGCAAAAGGAATGGGAGAGTTTTTCTGTATTTCACATTTTGTTTGTGTAGGTGAAGACGCCAACCTGAGTACAGGCAGAGCTCTTATGTGGTACCCCGCTCCTAAAGTGCCCAGCACTGCCTGGCATGCCCCAAATCTCACCCCTCTGGTGTCACTGAAGGGGAGCCTTGGACACCTCTCTCTTAACTAGCTGAACACAAAACTTTCTCTAACTGGTTCTTCCGATCTACTTCTTTCTGATGTTCTCCTGGAATAGCTGTGCGTGGGAGTCAGTTTTGCAGGCAGACCTGGCACGGGGATGTGCCACCAGCGCACTCACTGCCTGTGCCATGGCTCTGTGGCGTGGCACTCGGGAGGGATGGCCAGTGACACGGAGCAGAGGAGGGCTCAGCAGGTGACAGGGTCAGGGATGAAGAGGGACATCCCCCTGGGCACAGGGAGAGGAATGCCACGGAAGCACGGACAGGGAAGAAGTTGAGGCAAAGGAGGGTGTGTGGGGGGCTGGGGCCGGGCAGGAGCATTCCCAAACATCCACGCAAGGATCCTAAAGCGTAATTATGAAATTTTAAAAAACAACTTGACGTTATAATTATAACGGTTCCTGGAGGAGCCGCGTAATTGAATTCTAGGGTGTCTCGCTCTCATTGCAGGCACTAACAAGAGAATGGCTCAGCTTCCCTCACAGCCTTCCCGGAGCCCTGCAAAGCTCGGGAGACACCCAACAATTCAATTATTGTTTCCCTCTGGAAAGCAGATCATTTTAGACACGCGGCCAGCTCTAATTACAAAGGAGAGGGGGGAAAATTTCTTGTGTCCAAAATTATTTGACTCATTAAAAGGATTTACTTTCCGCCAGGCCTAAAGAGTCGAAGCTCTAGTGGAAGGATGGAAGGCAGAGAGGAGCGGTGACTCTGGCAGGAAGGAGAGGGACCCCTGCCCTGCAGTGGTGTCCCCAGGAGCCTGTACTGGGGCTGAGCCCCTCCGGGTCCCCCTTCCCCAGGGAAAGCTGTTTTCCATGAGGACGGAAAGCAGGGCTGCAGCCAGGCAGGCAGAGCTCATGGCACACCACGAGGCTCCGCACAAGCAGCGGGAGAGGAGAGCAGCTCCATCGCAGGGGTTCGGCAGGAGCGAGACCCGGGCTGGGGCTGGGGGAGCTTCCCTCCTCCCTCGGCAATGAAAACAGGGGTTTTTTACTCTAAAGATTCATCATGGTGGTGTGGGTTTTGGGTTGTTTTTTTTCCCTCAGATTATTTTTAAATGCTCTTTTGTGGCGAAAGACGATTTTACGTAGGGGAGGTCCCTTTTCCAATTACCATTAATTAACTCATCTCTAATAGATTTCTTTATAGCCCTGCATTTCCTGTGGCAGGGAGAAGGCAGTGGGCAGGAGGCTGAGCTGCTGCTCTGCCCCAGGATGGATCAGGCCACTCTGACCCTCCCAAGACAACACCTTAGAAGGGCAGGGATTTTTTTCTGATTTTGTAAATTTTTGTATAATTTTTGTAATTGAAACAATGCCTTCATAGGTTTTACAGGGGCAATGCTGCTGCCCAGTGTGGACAGCTTGGGCAAGAGGGATTCTGGGCACAAGGCTCCCCGAACCACTCCATGCTCTCATCCCCAAATCCACTCCTTCCCTCTTCTCCAGTGCAATGAAATGAATTCCAGCGTAATGTTTATGGTTAATTTGAAATCTAGCACTTGTTAGCTAATCCTGTTAGTAGCCTGCAAAAACAAGGGATCCGTTGTATAATCAGTAATTATAACAGGCGTTTTATGTTAAATTATATCTAATAAGCAAGAGAAAAAGAGAGATGTGTTCTCAGATGGAGCTTTCCTCATCCAAAAAAAAAAAAAAAAAAAAAAAAAAAATTAAAAGTCTTCTCCGCAATGAAATTATACACCTAGAGGGGAAATTAAAAAAAATTAAGCGGTGGGATGTCACAGCCGGTTTGGGATGCCACAGCAGAGTGTCAGGGGGTGGGAATTCAGAGGGATTTCTCTCCCCACGGCAGGACCTGACCCAGCCGTCGAGGGCTGAGGAGCTGCGGGGTCCCGGGGCTGGGGAGCCGAGGGCAGGAGGAGAAGGAGGGCGAGGAGGAGGAGGAGGAAGGGCGTGTGTAGCCCAGGGCAGAGTGGCACCGCCCGGGGCTCCGCTGCCCGGCTCTGCACCGACGGGGCGAGCGGAGAGCCCCGGGCCCTGCGCTGGGAGGGCGGCGCTGCCTGCGCGGCTCTGCGCGGCTTTTCCGCGGGTGGAGCAAAAGAAACCGCGGCGGGAGTGGGAGAACCACAGGGAGAAGTGGTGCGCCCTCTCCCCGCAACCACCGAAAAAAAAACCAAACCCAAAAAAAAAAAAAAAAAAAAAAAAAAAACAAAAAAAAAACAACCAAAAAAACCCCCAAACCAGAAATTAATTCTTTAAATTTTAAAAAATAAAGCCCCTCCTGCTGCGGAGAAAAGGGGTTTGTGCCCTGGGGAGCAGCACTCCCGGCCCGGGGGGCTCCCCTCGGCTCTCCCGCGTAAGCAGCCGCGCTGTGGCCGCGGGTGCGCACCCTCAGCTCCGCGCTGCGGCTCCGCGGGGCCTGAGAGCTCCTGTCCGCGGGGAGTCGGTGACAAAGACCCTTTTGTCTGGCCGCAGGACCACCGGCCCCGGGTTCCGTGGTTTATTGGTTGTAATGCCTCACGGAAATAAAAGGTAAAAAAAGGTAAAAGAAGGGGGGGGGGGGGGAAGTTAAAGGACATTTTTAAAAATTAAAAATAAATAAAAATTATTTTTAAAATTGAAAAATAAAATAAAATAAAATAAAATAAAATAAAATAAAATAAAATAAAATAAAATAAAATAAAATAAAATAAAATAAAATCTAAGCCCCGGGACAGGCTGGAGCGCGCCATTCTCTGCAACTTTTTCCCGTCTTAAAATCGCACTTTCATTAAACCGTACCCTAAAATGTGACAATGTTTAACTACCGGAGTTATTGTAAATACGTTTAATCAAATAGACTCTCGAGGAAATCTCCCTCCATAAACACGCAATCTTGTCCTTTAAACATGTGTATAATCAGAAAATCTAATTAAAAGCTAATCGGAGGGCCGGGTTGGGTTAATTCTGCGCGGGCGCGGGCGAGCTGCGCGGCGGCCCCGACCGCGGTGTCTGCGCTCGGCTTTTCCATCCGAGATGGCAGATCCTGCCCGGATTCCAAACACCGAGTGTCAGGACAAGAATCAAATGTTGTTTTAGCAGGAAAGTAGTAATAACAAAGCCATTTATGCAAGCACATTAGAGCGGCCGGAATCCTGCCTCTTAGTTAAAATTTTTGAGCCAGAAAATTAAAAACAAATATTTAACTTCGCAATTTGCACCCCCCGGCTGCTGCCGCCGCGAAACTTTCCGCATGCATATGGATGAACCCGGCCCCGCTCTCGCCCGGCCGCGGGAGACGGTTTAATGCGCTTTTAAATAAATTAATAGAAGTTTTGGGGCGATTCCGGGGCGAGGCGCGGAGGGGCCGCGTGTGCGCAGCCCGGCGGGGCGGGGGGAGGCTGTGTCGGGGGGTGGCGAGTCCCGGCATCACCGCGGCCACCGGCGCGGAGAGGGGCGGAAACGCCGCGGTTCCCACGGCCCGAGAGGAGCCCCGGCTCTGCTTCCGCGGCCGCGCAGAGAGCCGCGAGAGAGACTCCTTCGGGAAGGCGTGCGGTGAGCAGGGACCCAGCGAGGCCACCGCGCAGCGCCGCGGAGCGCGGAGGAAGGAGCCGGGGGCTGCGCTGAGTTCCAGAGGGGCTGAGGGGAATGAGGGTTTGGAGGGGAAGGGGAAGGGGAAGGGGAAGGGGAAGGGGAAGGGGAAGGGGAAGGGGAAGGGAATAGCGAAAATAGGGAAAGAGAGGGAAGGAAGGAAGGAAGGAAGGAAGGAAGGAAGGAAGGAAGGAAGGAAGGAAGGAAGGAAGGAAGGAAGGAAGGAAGGAAGGAAGGAAGGAAGGAAGGAAGGAAGGAAGGAAGGAAGGAAGGAAGGAAGGAAGGAAGGAAGGAAGGAAGTTAGTTAAAGGAGAGATGGGAAGAGGAGCATCAGCCAGGTTGGCTGACTGGGTCTGGTCCCAGCTCGGCAGAGCATGGCGAGTCAGAGAGGTCAGAGGGGCAGCGATTGGCACCCCAGGCCGGCTGGGCACCCCCACCTGAGCACCCTCCCGAGCATCCCACTGCAGTGCCTGCATCTCACTGTCACCGCAGCTCTCCTGCCCTGACGCTTCTCCCCTCGCACACGAAATCTCTCTCATTTATCCTTCTCCTTTTCCCCCTTTTTTTGTTTCCCTATCGTCAATTTGCCAACCGAGCATCATTTCTCGGCAAAATTCAATTTAACGACTGCAGGCTGCATCGAGCGCCCCGGGTCCTGCCGCAGCGGAATGGGGCATTTGCCGGGGCCATTGGTAATTGCACCTTTTTGGGGGATTTGGGAGATCCTCAGCATCGACAGCCACTAAGTGTCATTTCTTTGGCTCACTGGGGAAGTATGTGGAAGTTCTTGTTATTGATGTGCTCCTGGTAGATTGTTTTGGCAGTTGCAATTTCCGTGTGACATATCCAGACTCTCCTCCGAAAATCGTGAAGAAAAAAAAAAAAAAGGAAAAAAAAAAAAAGCGCTTTGACATTTATCCCCGGCTACTGCCGCTGCTCAGTAACGTTTAATTACAAAACTCGGCTGCGATGCCAACCTGTATCGGTCATTAGGAACCTTTCTTAAAATCTTGTCAGCCTGCAATGAGAAACAGATTTAATGGAGGCAACCACATAGCTCCTGGTCTGCCAGCTGAAACTGAGACTATGCAAAAGAGGACAGAAATGCCAAAAAAGCCACCGCGTTCCCTTCCTAGCAGCCAACTCTTTACATTTATTGCACTTTTTAAAAAATTTTTCCCCGTTCCTGCCCTTTAAACTGCCTTTGAGGAACTGGGCAGGATCTTCTTTATTTTTAGAAGGCGTTTTGGGGAGGGAGAAAAAAGTTTTGAGCGGGGGTGTCTCTTGTGTCGGTTTGGCTGGGTTTGTTGGTTGGGGTTTTGGGGAAAGAGGCGATGAGAGATAGAGACGGCCGGTGGCGACCTCCCCCCGTGCCCCCGGCCCCCTCCCCGGTCGCGCCGGTCCCCTCCCTGCTGTCCCCGCATCCCCGGCCCCGGCTGTCCTTGCAGCGCGGGGACGCCAGGGGGCAAGAGGCGTTCACAAAGGCTGCATCCCTTCATCCCTTCATCCTTCCATCCCTCCTTCTCCCCATCCTTCCATGTCTCCATCCTTTCATCCCTTCCGTCCTTCTCTCCCCTCTCTCCCACGGGGGGAGTTCCATCGTCTCGCAACGGCAAAAGTCAGATTTCTTATCAAAAACAAAAGGGAAAAAAATTCCGCAAAGTGGTCTAAATTGCCGATTCCGCCCCAACCTTATCTCCACGTGCACCTCGTGGGCACAGCAAAGCGCAGCCTCGCACGCAGCACAGCCAGGCGGAAACAATATCCAGCAGCCTTGTAAAGAACGGCAGAGTTTATTTAAGCCAGCCATTAATCCTACTTACCTTGCTGCTATTTGGACCTAATCCTATTTCCTCTGTGCATTATAAGGATAGTGAAACGACACATTTTTGTTCTCCTGGTGGAGGCTGGCTGGGAGGAGCACGCCGCCGGTGCCGGGGCTGCCGCTGGAGCCGGAGGAGCGGGATGCGCTCCGCGGGCAGCAGCAGCCTCCAAAGGAAATCACTCAAGGGAAACTTCGCCAGAGACAAAAAAACCCCACATTCAATTTCCTGACTACTGCTTTCCTGCCCGAGTTATTTATTTTGGCAACCGCACATTCAATAAATGAAATATTCAATCAACTGACCTCCGTGCCAGCTCATATGATTCTTTCAGGAGTCCACTTTTTTTTTTTTTTTTTAAATTTTATTTTATTTTAGTCCTTAGATAAACTGCAGGGAGGGTTCCCATATCCCGGCTTTGCTTGGCAAGTGATGCATTACGTGGCTTATGAATTTTGCAGACAATGAACCCCAGTGTGGCTGAAGCGGACCGTACACACATCTACGTGCCATTTCCCAGGCACGTTAGACGTTAGGGCAAAGTGTCACTTATTCTTTCATCTTTTTTCACACCTTTTCCTTTCGCAGACTTTGCCCCAAACGCTAAGTTGGGACGTGAAGCTAATGCCAGAGATTTTGCTGCAGAGACAGAAACCACTTAAAATAATCAGATGGCAAAATACCAGGCTCACCCCCGAGAGCAGCATTTGTAATGCTCCTGCCTGGCATTTTATTCCTTGCTTTATCTCCCCGTATCACACAAATCCATACGCTGTGTATCATTTCTCTTTGAAATGCCATGAACTTGGTGTTTTAAATCGAACCAGCCTTTCTTTTTTTTTTTTCCCCTTCTTTCTTTTTTTTCTTTTTTTTTTTTTTTTTTAGCTGCAAAACAATGGAGATTGTCAAAGGGCCCCGGGTTGAGCTTTTCTGCGTGTTCACAAAGCGTTAAAGCTTTATCGAACAAACCGGCTCTGTCTGACCCCTGCCAGACAAAAGGCAAGTTCCATTTTCCTCTGCAGAGGAGAGGGACAGAGAGAGGGATGTACAGTAGGGCAGGGTGGGTCCGAGGCCACGGGGTGCCCCGAGGCGGTGCTGGGATGTCCTGTCACCCAGCCACGACCCCGGTGCTGCCAATCCTCGTCATTTGGGAGGTGCTGATGTGCTTGGCTTCCTGCAGGTGGGGGGCACGGTGCCAGTGCAGCCAGGGAGCAGCAGCCCAGCGTGCTGGCACCTGCTGGGGGCTCAGACACAGATTTCGTGTGGTGCTGTGCTGCATTTAGTGCTGCATTTCGTGCTGCACCCATCTCAGCGAGCCTCGACTGAATGAATGTCCACCACCTATGAATGGTCCTGGAGGCTTTGAATTTTCCCTTGAGGCTTTGCACAGAGCAGAACCACTCCATTGCTCCTAAGGTTTGCACTGATGATTTAGCATTTCCATGGGGTTTTTTCATAAATTTTGAATAAGATGGGAGCGTGTTGTTCTGGAGCTGTGCAGCACCAAGGAGGCTGGGAGCGGTGGCCAGACATTAAAAGGAGAAATGATCAGAGAGGTGAGAAATGGTCAGAACACATCCTCAATGCTCTGAGGAATGGCACAGGTCGGGGGACAATTGGCAGATGACTGGATCTGTAGATGATGGTCTGGATGTGGGCATCTACATGAGCTTGGGCTCTGTGCTGCCCATATGAAGCCCTACTCGATCTCCAGCTGCTGGTCCAGAAGAGCCTCAGCCTTTTGCAGGCTCTTGGTGACATTGACCATCACCACATGAGTGTCCCAGACACCCTTCCAGTGGCACCAGTCTCTGCCAACCTCACCTCTGTTTCTGTCACATGTAGAGCCTGACGTGGAGACACTGGGCTCAATCCTGCCCAGAGTGTCTGCAGCTTTGACAAAAGTTTGGACCCTGTTTCCTCCAGCTCCAGCAGCAGCCAGGCAGCAGATGAATCAGTTTATTGACAATCACCGTGATTCCCGTCAGCAGAGATGTGTCTGGAGCACCCTGATGTTGAGCAGTGTGAGGCATTTATTTCTGCATCTGCTTCTCCTGTGGGAGGATGAGCACAGGGACATCTTTGCTGGCACCTGGGGCTGAAATGAGCTGCTCAGGGGTGGCTGGGGGAACCCCTCACCTCACACGAGCTGTGCTTTGGGGGTTGCTGGTGAAGTCCACACTATTTCTCCATCGGGTTTGGTTCTCTGCAGAGACCCTCCTGCCCTGTGCCAGTCTCTATCCCACGGGGAGCAGAGCAATGCCACAGCAGCAGAGACAACCTTTCTGCAGGTGTATCACGTTCCCACAGTACCAAATCACCCAGAAGTTTCCAATCCTGCTCATAAAATGTTCATTTCCAAGGAGGAGGCCGTGCCTGTGCTCGTTTTGGGTTTTGCTGAGCTTTGGGGAGCAGGCTCAGGCTGCTCACCCCCCCCGGCAGTGGTCTGCATTACTTGTTAAGGGAAGCTGGCACTCGGCTTTGCCGTCAGTGGAGATTTGTAAGCCTGATTATATTCCTAAGCATATGTTTGGAAATGAGCAGCAGCTCTCTGAAGTCAGTGGAATTGCTCTGATTGCAAATCTCAAGTCAAGAGCAGGGAAGCCTGGCTGCGGGTCTGCTCTCCCGCTTGGAAGAGCCACAGGCAGTGAGTAACAGCTCTGGGCTCTTCCCCGCTGCGGGGGCGACAGAACAAACAGACAGAAGCCAGAACAAACATCTCTGTCATTAAAAAAAATCCCATAATATTACTGAAGTATTCGTGTTGGTGTTTTTTAAGCACATAAATGATGAACCATAGTACGTGGGTGGGCAAGTAATGCCTGGCACCGTTTCCAGGCTTTTTTACGTGTTTTGGAGGACAGTCCTAAGGAGAAAGGGATGTTCACTGAATGTAGGATGCACCAGATATTCCCCCCAGCAGATGGCTGACTTTGAGTGCTGGAACAAGTGGCCAGGGCTCAGCAGCAGCAGCAGCACAGGATTCACATCACCTTGCAGGGTTCAGCCCTTCATGTCACTGGGCTCTGCAAAAGATGTCTCTGCATGTCAGCCACAGTTTCATTCCCAGAACCAAACCGTTCCTAAAAGAACATCACTTTTTTTGGGACAGCACCACTTCCCTGGAATCAGTCAGATTTGTCTGTCACAAAACTCCAGTAACAGAGCAATGATTCGGATCTGTGAACCTCAAAGTAGTGAGATGTTTGAAAGACGGGAAAGGCAAGTGGGTCCTTCTGTTGCTCCGTGTTAGATGTGGTGGGAGATGAACACCATAAGACATTACCCATGGAGGGTCATGACTCTGCAGCACTCACTCATATACCCTCTGCATTCCTTGCCTCCAAACATGCTGGTACTCAAAGCTAGACTGCAAAAAATACTTGAAAAAATGAAATTTTAATTGCATCCATGCCAGTTTTCACATCAGAGGGAAATGCTGCTCACAAAGTGAGAACCTTTGTACAAGGGCAGGTAGAGATAGGACAAGGAGGAATAGCTTTGAACCGAAAGAGGGGAGGTGTAGACTGGATATTGTGAAGAAATTCTTCACTATCAGAGTGCTGAGACACTGGCACAGGTGCGCAGAGGAGCTGTGGATGCCCCATCCCTGGCAGTGTCCAAGGCCAGGTTGGATGGGGCTTTGAGCAACCTGGGATAGTGGAAGGTGTCCCTGCCCATGGCGGGGGGGGGTGGAACTGGATGGTTTGTAAGGTCCCAACCCAAACCATTCTATGATTCTCTGATTCTGTGACCCAACTTATCAGGACTGAGACTTGCTGCCCGGAGCAGATGCCACACGATGCCTCCTGTGGTGTCTGACCCTCCAGTGAGCTGTATATCCCAGCCTCAGGACTGGAATTACTTCCACTTTACACCAGCATAGGGAATGGGACAATCAGGCTGACTTTGTGTAACTGGGACAAGAGAAAATTCTATTTAAATTCTGCACCCCGCCAGTGAATCTTGCAGCAGCCTAATTTTTCTATGAATAATGCCTTGGGCAAGGCTTGTGTGGCCCAGAAAAAGAAAAAAAAAAGGGTTGAGTTTCCTCCATCCTGCTTGTTTGTAACCTCCTTCCTAATGGATGGTGAATTTTGGGAGGTTTGGCCCACTGGTGGCCAAATCAGGGCTGTGATGCTCGAGAGGGCACCCAGCTGGGGATCGCCAGCACCTGTGGAAGCAAGGAAGGTGCAGATACAGGGACTCAAGCGCTTGTGCGATTAAGACAGAGAGCAAAAATAAAATAAAATTAACAAAAAAAAAATTAAAAAAAGAAAAATTAATTGAGTAACCTCAAATTACAAATCAATTTGAGGAAATCCCAATCTAGCTGCAGACACTCTGTGAGCAGTTGAAGCTAAATTCATTGAGCAGACGGCTCTAATTAGCACACGGTTGATCCAACAAGCTCTGCGTGGCTTTCTCCATGTCAGATGTGCCTGGTCCTGAGCCATGACACTCATCAATTTGACCCAAAATGCATTGAAGGCAGGGTGTCACCGCACTGAGATCGTTCAGGGGCTGCAGAAAGTCAAACTCCAAATTTCTCCGCTCCAACACCTCTGTGCCGCCTTATCCCAGCCACCCCGGGCTGGTTTCTGACCTCATTCATGCCAGTGCAAATCTGCAATAACTTCACGTTAGCCACAGGGTTTATTACAAATTGTCCTTGTGTAAAGAGACCAAAATCTGGTTTATGAAGTTGGTTTCTTTTCCCTCATTCCCAGGCAAGAAACTCTCCTGCAGCCGGAGTCAGTGGGACAGCTTTCACCTTTTAACTTAGGGAGAATTGCTCCCAACTCACACTGATGGAAGCAAGGGGCAAACCCATTTCATCCATAATAGCAGCATTGCTTTGGTGATGCAGGACTTAGCCATTTAGACTGAGTGAGAATTGATTTTTTTTTTTTCTTTTTGTAAGAAGCCCAAAATAAGATAAATACCAGGATACCACCGCAGTGAGGCACGTCTAGTTACTAGAAGGGGATGAAACGCGGTACCAAAAAAATCCCTCTCTTTCAGCTTTTAGTGAAAGATGTGACCTCATTCTTTTCCTGGGGCTGTAGAGAGATATGTGGCATTTTCCTTGTAGAGAAGTGTATTTTTCCTTTGGGAAAGGCTGAAAGACTATTTGGGTAGTGTATTATTTTAGACATACTTTGCATTCCTGCTCTCCCTCGGAGGAGGAAGTTGCTCTCTCCCAGTTCTGCGACACTCTTATTCCCCTGCACTGAGCCACGTTTGATCCAGCACGTGGGAGCAGACCCCTGGCTGATGCAAACACCAGCATCCACAAGGCTGTGCTGATTTTCACCTGGAGATTTACACCTCCATCATGAATTTCTGGGTTTTCTATAATCATCTTAAACTCCATCCTTCCTCAAGCATTTTCTCCTTTTTTTAACCTGATGTCTTCCACCAGGAGACGTTTTCTGATCTCTCCATTGTACATTCTTGCTGATATCTGCGGCCCAAATCACATTTATCTCTGTTTGCATAGCACGTGGCAATGCGTTGGGAAAACGAAGGTAATACTGTCATGGTTTCATACTTTTTGGGCTTCACTGCCATGAGGAGGGCTTAAAATCTTCCCTTTGTATTGAAAACATTGCTGCAGTGTCAGTTATTGTTCATCCTTGAACGAAGCAAAGTTTGTGGGGAGAAATAGCACCTTTCCTTAGATTATTCGGGGCAATTGCCCACAGCAGTGAGCCTTGGGCTCTGCAGCTTTCAGATCTGGAGGGAAACGAGGGTGCAATGCACCTCCTCTGCCTTTCCAGCTCTGACACAACCTCATCTGCCCTTGTAGCTGTGATAAAAGCCATTCCCTGACCTGCAGCCCCCATCCCTGGGAAGCCTTTTTCTCATGCTGTTGTGCCTGCGTTGCTGATGTGACTTGGATGTGAGCAGCCAGCTGGGACACCTTGCCCACATGGGGACATGGACACTGGAGATGTCACACCCTTAGGCTGCCCTAACAGCTGTGGAGAGAGGTTGGTGCTTCTCGGGGGCGAAACCCCTACCCAAAAGCACTTCAAGCAGATGACTCCTCAGGTTTTGGTCCAGCACCCGGAAATGCTACAGGTGACAATCTGCCCTGCAAAGTCCCACTGAAGGGGTGAGCTCCCTCCCCAGTCTCCCCTGAGCCTGGTGGAAGTGTTGGGAAAGCACCCAGCAGCCAGAGTGTCCACGCCACTGCTACAGCCCCCAGGAGAGTCACCTGCACCCAAAACTACCCTCGACACGCCAGGTACAGCTCAAGCACCTTCAGGATGGGATCCAGGCAAGCAGTGATGGCTTGTGGAGCCATCATTCACTTTTTTCCTACCCAGGCTTCCCCAGAGAACTGCATCTTTGTCTCGACCCCGTATCTGCCAGGGTATATGCTGTTTTTCCATTCCCCAAATGCTGTTGCAATCATTTCTGCCCGGATTTATCTCATTTCAGTAACGTCTCTTGGGTTTCATTTCTATTAAATTGTTTGGACATTGGAAAGTGGGATTACCCCACTTAGCTGAGGCTGTCTCTAGTGTAAGTGACTCCATGTGTGCTTATGATCCTGGGACAGTGGGATAAAACAAGTCCTTTTGGTGCCAGCTCTGATACCTACAGGAAATGGGCAACTCTTACAGCCTCATGCCCCAGAGCAGACAGCCTGGGGTGACTGGGTCCCATCTATAGGATTCCGTAAGATTTCCCTCTTAGCAGCCTGGTCAGTGCAAGGCATCCCTGCCCATGGCAGCGGGTTGGAGCTGGGTGTTCTTTGAGGTCTCTTCCATCCCAAGAGGAGGGGGAAGGGTGAAAAAGGAGAGTGAAGGGTGGCAGAGGATGCTGAAGCAGCTTTGCCATCCTAGCTGCTCCTGAGTGTGTCATTCTAGCAGCAGGAAAACAATCCTCGTGCCATGTCGTGCATCAAGATTTTTTCATGGATGTTAAACCCAAACCCATAGAAAGTTTCTCCCGAAAGGGCAGATTCTCACAGGGCTTGGTAAAGAAGCTGCAGTGATGAATGTGTCTAGTGCTGGTTTATAGCAGCTCCAATAAATCAGTGAAAAGTAAGAACAACCAGGGGGGTATTGACTTTAAATACACTGACTTGTTTTGGTTTTAACTGGTATTTTGGATCAAGAATCTTGAAAGAAGGTTTGACACCAGCTTTTATGGTAATACTGCTCCCTGATGATAGCACACCTTTCCCCCAGTCAGCACTACAAGTAAAACTAAGAATAAAAGCACTTTTTTAATCTTTACACTTTATATTAAAAAATAACTCTCAATAAACACCTTCCAGGATCACTTTTGACATTAAACATTGATTTCTATGTCTGTTATAAACCTTGAAGAATTGCCTCAGGCACTTGTAATAATCTAAGCATTAGATAGAAGCATTTTCACTATCTAATTATTACCCAGTTTAATACAAGCTGCACTTCAAGAATATTTGAAAAAAGAAATTATCTTAAAAAAAAATGACCCATCCCCCAGCAACTTCACTGTTGCTGTTGGAGCCAAATGCAACACACATCAATGCAGGGAATACAAATCAGACCACCCAGTAACACGACTTTTTTGAAAAGCCATCAAAACATGTACAGAAATGTCAGGGTCTTCTTTCTAAACAGGTAAAATTCTGTCCTCATTGCTCTTATTTCCAAGAGGAATAACATCCAGTGTCATTCTTTCCTGTTTCCAGAACATTTCAGACACGAGGTTAATGCAGTGAAGGGATTTGTGCACTCCCATGCCCAAGGTTGATTCCTGCTTGTTTATGTTTGTGAGCCATCATTTATTTCTGCATTTTTCTCCCTGAAACAGGGCTTTTAGGAAATGAAAGCTGTGAGCATTTGCCCATAAGTCCACTCATACAAGGCCAGTAAGTTACATCCAGACACAGAACAGGAAATTCCTGTAACAGCCTGAGTTTAGGGTCTCCTGTACTTCATACAGCTGTTTCCATAATTTATGTGCACTTACTTAACTTGGCTTAATAATTCTCACTCCAAAAATTGCAGAGGAATAAAACACCCAGCAGAGGAAGCTAAATACTTGGGCTAGGATTAATCTCATAGAAACACAGATGGGTTTGTGTTGGAAAGGACCTCAAAGATCATCCGGTTCCAGCCCCCGTCCATGGGCAGGGACACCTCCCACTAGTCCAGGTTGCTTAAAGCCCCATCCAACATGGCTTTGAATGCTTCCAGAGATGAGGCATCCACAGGTTCTCTGGGTAACCTATGCCACTGCCTCACCACCCTGATGGTGAAGAATTTCTTCCTAACATCTAATCTAAAACTGCCCTTTTTCAGTTTAAAGCCGTTCCCCCTTGTCCTTTCACTACATGCCCTGCAATATTAATGGGGAAAGTCTGAACACTAAATCTAATACAATAATGACTTATTACAGAAGGAAAGATATATTTTTCCCTAAATTATGCCAGTGAAATACTGAAACCCGTTTGTCTCTCGTGGTACTTTTGTCATAAATCCAACAGGCAATTAGAGCATTTTAAATCTTGCCTGGAGTAACTTCTTGATTTACAGATTTTCCTGCACAGCTGTGAACAGCCAAATTGGGCTTAAAATTCTCCAGTGAGACAGCGAGAAAGCTCATTTTTTGTCAGATATGTCGATCTCCTTTTATAACCCTGTGCTGAGTTTGGATGCTCCACATCTCAGACAATCAGGCTACTCATTGTACCCTTAAGTGTGGGTATGTCCAGCTGTGGACAGAGCTGCTGCTCTCATTTGCTTCTCAGCCAGGCAGATCTGCAATATTAATGGGGAAATCTGTAGAAACAAAGACTGAGAACTGGCTTCAGAATTGGGCCATCTCAAAGGCTTCAACTGAGAATGATCAGCAAGGGTCACTACAAAATGCCAGCCCAAGTTCTGTGCCTTTTAGGGACCCGGGATGACATTTACCCTGTGGCAGGCAGCATTTCCTTCCTTGTCTTTATCGCCCATGCCTCATTCCAGCAAAACTTTCTGGTGCTGCTGTGGTGCCCACAAACAGGAATGGTACCACTGGGGATCCCCTGCACAGCCTCCCATCCACATCCCACTCAGAAGGTTTATCTGTGATGGACTATGGTTTGGTCCAGAGCAGAATATACCCATGTTCTGTATCTCCCTGGCACAGCACAAAACCTCTCAGTATCAGCTGGGGGATGGATGTGCTTTTCTTTACCCCTGTGTACGCACAGCACCCATGGTTTCATCTGTGCTGGTTCATCCCATTCGTTTAGGGAACAAAATTTCACAGCATGATGATCTATGTGCATCTTAGAGAAGCTGGGGTGGGAAGTTTCATCTCTCCAGCGTAGATTTTGAGCCTTCTTACCTTACAGTTTCCACACTCCCTTTCCTTCCTTCTATGCTTGGATCCATCCCTGCAGTTTTGTCTACAATGTCACATACTTTTAAGGTATTTGTCCCAGAGGTGTAAATGTTGAAACAACGTTGGCGTCAGTGTGATCATTTTGAATTTCTGTGAGTGCGTGGAAAAGCCTCAGGATATGAGATGATGATAGGCACTGAAAAACACCTTCCACTGAAGAGGAGAGCCAGCCACAGTACTGCCAGCAAGCTCCAGAAAAACTGAAGAGAACTGGTGACAGGTTCCTACTTTTCCCCTGCTTGAGGGACAGGAGAAGGAGGTGGTCTCCTGAAGAACAGCACCAAGAGAGTCCCTGAAGGAAGATGAAGTCCCTGCAGCTCTGGTTTGCTTCAACAGCAGAACTCTGTGTGCCTTTTTTGGGAGGCACCCGCACCTGGACACCGGGGGATGGATAACACCAGCCATTATCCTAGAAAGCAAGCTGGCGAGCAAGAGGATGGAGATCCACCTCTGCTGGCTCCCCTTGCCCGTGGCAAGTCGTGCTGGTCCCGTCCAGCGTGGGATGGCTGCTGCCTGCAGCCAGCGGTGCTTTTTGAAGGTGGCAGAAAATTGACGGATCAAAAGTTTAGCCCAGAGGCTGCTGTCAGTCTGCTCAAGCAAATAACTTCATAGAGCTTTCAGAGATTGGTGGGATCTCCGTGTGCAGGAGGGAAACATAAATAAATGGGAAAGTTGTTCTGGAGACAGAGGTTGGCTCCTGTTCCCGGGCATCCCAGCTGGGTGTGGATGGGGAAAAGGAAGGGCTGTGGCACTGGAAGTGGGGGAAGCAATGGGGGCAGGGCTGGGCTGGGGCAGATATGCAGGAGGGGACCCCAAAGGCCACAAAGAAGGGCAGGTCCTGTTACTGAGCACTGCAGAGCAAAGCTATCCCCATATAATTCAATCTAGCACACATATTTTTGCACACCGCACATGTCTATCCCTCTAGACATATATATTCATGGAGGGACACAAGAGCATCTTATTTTGCTATGCTACACCACCCAGAGAAAGCCCTAAGTGTCTGCTGAAGTGGCCAGAGCCATCTGCAAGGCTCCTGGTGCCAAGAGACAAGAATCTGTGTTTGAACACTTTATCCTGGTGTTCAGTAATTCACTAAACCAAGACAAAGAGTTCTAAACCAACTGTTTGAAAATCAACTTTATTGCAATTCAGACAGACACCTTTCCTCTGCCAGGCCATGGGTTTAATAAACACACCAGGCTCATGTCTGAGCTCACAGAGGATAACCTGTAAGCACTGAGTGACAGATTTGACACTTTTTTTGAGCTGTTCTAGAAATCCCAATTGCTGGAATCGATGGGAAAGTTTCTCTCCTTTAGGGTTTTATTTGTAACCTCTTAGCTCCTTGCCTTGAGAGTCAGGGGCAGGGGAGAGGATCGGTGAGAGGTAACTTCCCCAGGAATGTTGTTTTAATGATGCTCTGTTTATGTGATGATTTGGAGTAATACGAAACCTTGGCGTGCTCTTTTTTTTCCCCTTTTCAATCTTCTTTTGTGTGGGTTTGGTTTAGTTCCTTTTTTTCTCCCTGTGCTTTACAAAACACAAGTGCTAGTTGGGGTTTAAGAACAGGGTCCTGACATTGAAAGGAGATCACCTGAGAGCAGGTGACTTCCACTTTGAAACCTCAGACATGGCTTTTTTGTTCTGCTGTGCTTTGGATGGGCTGGGACTTCAGTGGTTTTTCCTGGATTTTGTCAAGTAGGAGGATACAAAAGGGATCAGACCCCAGCCCAGCCTCCCTCCCACATCCCCCTGAGGACGCAGACTCTGGTTCCTGGGCAGCCAGCAAGGGGGACACACTAGAAAGCATTGGCAAAATGAAGCTCCTATTTCCACTTGTCCTGGGCTGGCTCTGGAGTTGAGATCTTGCAATTCCCAGGCTTTCACAAGTGTGGGTGAAAGCACTGTGGGGCCACAAGGTGAAGACAATGCTCCAGTTTTGCTTCCTTTGGTGATGGAGGTGAAGGGGAGAGGGCACTTCTCACCTCGGGTGATGTCCTCAGACCTTGTTTTGACCTCCGTGCTGGGCTTTGGTACCACCACAGCACTGAGCCCGGGGCAGGGGCCCAGGGACAGCTCCAGGGCTGCCAGGCAGGGACAGGCAAGAGGGAGCTGTGACTCCGAGTGCTGATCTGGAGACTTGGCATCCTTAACTCGGCTCCAGGTTTGACCTGTAAGGACAAAGAGACCACATGCCTGGCAGCGACTGTGCTCTGCCTCCGTGCCAGGCTGCCAGCGGGGGGCTTGTTCTTTTTTGCTTAGGGTTTTATTTTTAGGTAGAGCCTGGAGACGCGACGGTGCAGGGAGGGCTTCACCCTCTAGAGCACAGACAGCATTTGAATATGTGATTTCACAAGAATTTTTCTTGCCTGAAATTGCACACATTAAAGCTTTTGGAGCAAATGTTTCTTAATTGCTCAGCTGCGTTATGAACAAGGTTTTCCCTCGTCAGGTGATTGTTGTTGGGATCGTCATCATCACTTTATTCCTCTGCCTCCTGCAGCCCTGGCACGTGCAGGGACCAGCTCACCTGGTGCTTTCTATGCCTAAACCGTAACATTCCTCATCCCAACAAGCTCTCAATCCTCAGAGCCAGATCCATGGGAGAAGGGAGCTGTTGGCTACCTCGTACAATTCAGATACAAACAACAAACGGAGCCACTGCTCTTTCCAAGGTCACCTGCAAGGTCACTACAGTACCACTGCTCAGCAAATTAGTGCCATACCTGAAGACTTTATTCCAGTGCCTGGAATGAAGTACATCATCCCAAGGAGTCATAAGTGCTTCGTTTTTGCTGGAGTTCAGGGGACATCCATCATTCGGAAATTGGATTTGCATTAGTTTGGTCTCAGCCCGGGTAATGTGTCTCCTTGGTGGCATGGCCACTCCCTGGCTGTTGTGATCCAGCCCTTCCTGGATCATTTAGACCTGTTGATTTGCACTTCCCGAGCCCAGAGCAGTCACTTTTAGCAGGTGATTGACATATTGAGGAAGATTTAATTGAACAGGCCCTCTCAGAGACAGCATTATTGGGACTTAGATCCTTTTCACTCAGCTTCTGGAAGCACATGTCAAAAAGGTTATGAGCAAATTTCCCGCTTGGAAAACCTGATGGGCAACCAATACCATGCAGTTCATTCTCATTAGTGACAGGAAAACACCACGGGTGTTACCTGAATATTTCTGGTCTCTGCCTGCATAAGCAATACCCACTCTGATACTGCGTCCCCCTTTTCCAGGACAAGCAATTTGATTTATTACCTGATAATTCAGACTGTTCCTGCAGGTCACCATTCACTAACCTTACGGGGAGCTGGATAAATATTACAGCCATAAATGCATGACTGAGGAGGGTCCTCATGCAGGGGGTGTGTGGCACTGGTTTTTAAAATGCTTTTACTGTATAATAGCAGCTGTTTTTGTAAACCTACTGCTTGTGGGACGTCCTGTCAGTCTGATGCTTTGACAACATTTCGCATTTTGGATGTTGAAGCCTTTCAAAATTGTTGCACAGGTTTGGTGTAATTATGTCCAAAATGAACCCACAAAAACTTCCTGAGGTCCGACAAGGCCAAGTGCAAGGTGCTGCTCGTGGGTCAGGGCAGTCTCTTCTGTCAGTACACAATGAGGGGTGAAAGGATTGAGAGCAGCCCTGCCAAGAAGGACCTGGAGACACCGATGGATGACAATCTGAGCAACCCAGCAATGTGCACTTGCAGCCCAGAAAGCCAACCACATCCTGGGGGGGCATCACAAGCAGCATGACAAGGGAGGGGACTGTCCCCCTCTATTCTGCTCCTGTGGGGCCCCTCTTGGAGTGCTGCATCCAGGCCTGGGGTCACCAGCACAGGAAGGACACTGACTTGTTGGGATGGGTCCAGGGCAGGTCACAAAGATGCTCGGAGGGCTGGAGCACCTCTCCTCTGAAGATAAGCTGAGAGAGTTGAGGTTGTTCAGCCTGGAGGAAAGAAAGCTCCAGAGGGACTTTACTGAGGTCTTTAAATACTTGGAGGAAGGGGGTTTATGAGAAGGATGAGGAGAGTGACAAGGAGTGACAAAGGCAATGGCTTCAAACTGGAAGAGGGCACGTATAGACAAGATATTAGGAAGAAATTTTTTACTGTGAGGGCAGTGAGGCACTGGAACAGGCTGCCCAGAGAATCTGTGGCTGCCCCATCCCTGGAAGTGTCCAAGGCCAGGCTGGATGTGGCTTGGAGCAACCTGGGATAGCGGAAGGTGTCCCTGCCCAAGGAGGGAGCTTGGACTGGATGATGTTAAATGATCTCTTCCAACCCAAACCATTCTATGACTGTATGGATTTAATAAGCTAACCAAATATATTTATTATTCAGCTCCAAATCTACTTGCCTGGTGCCCAGGAGTGTGGCTGGGACTGAGCTGAGGGCTCCCCTGGAGGAGCAGAGGGACCCTGTGTGCTGGTGGGCTCTTGCAGCACTCCCTGACCCCCAATTGCTTCTCCTTTCCTTGAGAGTTAATCTCTTTTATGAAATTTGACATTGAAATGCCTCCCTTACACAACAGATTATGATTGTAATTAGCTACAGGATAAATAATACTGTATTGAATATTACACCAGACTTCTCCTTTATTCTGTCACTGAAGCATGCTTTTCCCCTATTGCTTCTCCCAAATCATCATGAGACTTTTGTAAGGAGAATATTTGCACAAAAAGCTGTGGGCAATTGCTCTTGAAAAGATTCTTGCAGTTACTTAATACTGTGAAAGGGCAAAATGAAATGCTATTTAAATGTATTTTCATGCTAAATTAGAATAATGAAACTTCCTCTTGATGCTCTGGCAATGAAATTGGAGACAACTCACTTTACCCAGGTAAACTGTGCAGACTGGGAGCAGCTCCTCAAACATAAGGAATGGAAATTATCAGTGGATGCATTTCTTTTAATGTTTTAGATGGTTGTTTGCTTTAAAAAAGAATTAAATTATTGTAGTCTGTTTCGCTTGAAAACTGACTTTTAATATGTCACAAGATGGGGGAAAGAAAATTCTTGATGGGAATCAGGGAAGCTCTTAGCTCCCGGTGAAAAACAAGGCTGGTTGCATTTTCACGAGGAGCTAGAGAGAGACTGTGTCCAGCAAAGGGAAGTGACAATGTCTGAACATCAACAAGGAGACAGAAGACACAATGATTTTGTGGCACAGCGTCCTCAGGCTCCTCTGGGGGTGCCTGTGCTGCTGCACTGTGGTCCCTGCCTGCTGCAAGCCCCACCACCCAGCTCCTAAAACCACCCCAAACCCACGAGCCCTTTGCCGTGAGTCACTGCTGCAATTACCATCCTCCTGAACAACTGACATCATTTTCTCCCCTCTGGAGAAGGGTTTGTAAACAATCCCTCTCCTCTGTGACAAGCCATTAGTTCAGGTAACGCTGTGGCTCTGAATAGAAAGTCCCAGAGCCAGCCAAAGAGCAGAGCTGGTATTTTCTCCGTGGCAGTGCCCTTGCGCTTCCGTATCTCGCAGCTCTGGAGCAGCGTGTGGCCGGGCTCGCCATATGTGCTGCGGTACCTGCCTGCCCCTCCTCACCGGAGCAGCATTCCAGCCTGGATCTATGGCTGGGGAATGATAAGCATGTGAAAATGAGACCTCCACGCCTCCCCCTTGACCCTATCGCTGTCCACGGTCCTCAAGGTTCAGCTGTGCAGGCATGAGATGCTCGGGTTGATGATGTTTCTCCTGCTATGATTCACTCCCAAAACCTATTCCTGAAGAAAATAGGCTGGAGTTGCCAGAAGAGAAATAGGGTTAGGAAGCCCAGATGTGCAATGAAGAAGGCAGGAGAGGAGTGGCAGCATTTCCCAGCTCTTCCTGTCCCTCACAAATAACCACAGTGAGGGACAGGGGTCTCAGCAGTCCCAGGACAGAGGTGTTCCCAGGTGTGCACACCCCTGGGAATCAGTGCTAACCCTCACCTGCACTGTGTGTGTTATATAGATGTGTGTCCATATATAGATATAAAATTGGATTTGCTGCTGTTTTATATATATATATATATATATATATATACACACACATGTATGTGTTTGTATATGTGTATATTTATATACATATACTTTTTTTTATATATATATATATATACATATATGTGTGTGTACATACATATGTGTGTAAATTTCCCTGTATCTCTCCTCTCTCCCTGATGATGTCTAAATAACATCATTTCTCTTTGCTGGACACAGTCCATCCCCAGTGCTCCTCCTGCTGGGGCCCCTGAACCTGAAACCAGCCTCATTTCTCTACAGGGAGCCAAGAGCTGCCCTGATTCCCAGCAAGGAATTCTGCTTCCTCCATCTTGTGACACTTAAAAAGTTAGTTTTCAAGTGAAGCAGGTTTTTTTAGAAAGAGCCTTAAAGGAAAAAAAAATTCGGTCTAAAACATTATAAAAAATACATCTACTGATTTATATCTATGAGCACACACAAACAAATATCTAGAAAAGCCCAGCCCGAACCACAACACTGCACCACACGACATAACCCCATCCTGACTCAGCAATAAGCAGCTCTCCTGATTATCATTTCACAATTCAGAGCACCTAACCTCACGTCAGATGTGTATTTTCCTGTCGTACAGCTCACCTGAGGCTACGTAAACCTCGCTGAGCTGCTGCTGCCTGTCTCAGCAAAGGGAATATAACTTAATGATTCGCTCCTCGCCTGGACCAACATGTCAGCCCCTCCTGATCGTACGACTTGTTTAACCTCTCAGGAATAGGAGCTACCCTGACACCTGATGTGTCACATCAGCTATCAGGATGCAAGAGAGAGATCTGGCTGCCCCATCTCCATAAATCCTTGATCTCTGTAGCAGGGCTGTCACTTCTCCCTGCAGAGGCTGTAATTTCGGGTTTGCTTTGAGCTGGCTGCGGTACACCTTGGGTTTGATATCTTCATCACGACTCGGAGTCTTCGTGCCAGCCCAGGATGGTGTTGCTATGACTGCTCAGGATGATGTTGCAAGATGTCCAGCAAGGACTTCAAAGCCTTTGCAGATGCTTTTTAATGAAGCCTCGTAGTGAGCTGTAAAGTAAACAAGCATCCTAAAATGTCTGCCTGGGCATGGAGAAGAATTATCGCTGCTGACACCATCCCTTAAGGTCACACCGTAGAGCAGCCTCAACCAGGATGGGGCAGTCCCCACCCCCCGCCCCACTCCTTAGAAAACACTTTCTTTTAACCAAATTGACACCTCTACAGCGGCAAAGTGGCCGTAAATCACAGCATTAAAGCCTCAAGACCTGTGCTGCTGCTCTGAATGCAGCAGGCAGCAAGGGCAACCCACTGCTGCCCATCCATCTCCACATCGGGACATGCCCTTCTTTCTGCTGTCCTGGGAAAAAAATCCTGGAAAAAAAATAGCCCAGCCTGGGAAAATCCCACTTTCCAAACTGGGAAATGCCACCTATTGCAAGAACTTTTTTTCCCCCTCTTTTCACCCATCCAGTTTTTGTTTCCATGGAAACATGGCCAGTAAATCGGCTGGCCAGAGGCAGCCCGGGAGTGGGGAAACCCCTGGGGAGGTTTCCATACCTGAAAACTACAAGGGGTAATTTGCAAAACATAGGCTTTTTGTTCCTTTGGGGCTTCCGAGTCTCTCAAAATGTTTAAATGCAAATAAAAGATTAATAAGTTTCCTATATGTAATAATAAGTGCACAGTTTAACAGCTAAATGTTCCCACCTGAACCTGGGTGGCATTTTGGAGAGTCTCAGCTTCAGGTGGAGATTCTGGTGCATGGCTTTGTTCCTTGGACTGGGGGCAGATTTTGGGTCTTGGGGGTAAAGTTAGCACCAGGTGAGGTCTATACATGGGGAGATATAGGACATGAATAGATGTGCCCAAGTATTTACACAGACAGAAAGCAGAAGAGATAAAAAGCTACAAATGCTAAATATTTTAAATGTTTTTAGTGGCAGAAAGCACTGGTAAGTGCACCTATGGGCCAGCCCTGGAAACCAGAAATCACTTCCCATCCTTCAGAAAGTGTCCAGCCCCAAACAGAATGCACCAACATTCTGTGCCATTCCACTGCAGGGAAAACAGCCTGATGTGATACACATGGAAGCAGTGCCACATTTTTGACCTATCAGCAAAGACATTCCCAAAAACATTTGCTCAATACACCCTTTCCCCAGGATATATCATCCGGGATGGTCTCATGTTGGATACTCAGGCTGAGAAAACCTGAGCCTGTGGCTGCATCTTGTTGCTGACCTTCCCGCTCGCTGTGTTTAATTCAAAAATCCAATTATATCATTTTTAAATCCCCAAATCTTGTGCTCTTTCTCCTGTGCACATCTCTTCTCCAGCCCTGATCAATATTTCCAAGCCTCTTACCGGGGAGCAAACCGCAACTGCGCTGCAGGATTTGCTCTCACGCCGCCGAAGCAAAGCTCTTCCCTGCTGCTACCCACGAGCCTGCCGTGCCGGTCAGGAAAAAATCACCAAGGGGGGTGGACAGGTCTAGTCCACCTCTCTGTTGCTAGAAAATTAAAATGAAAAGCCAGCTGTGGTTCTAAAGCCGGCGGGGCTGGCAGGCAGCGGCGTGTGCTCCCTCTGCCGTCGCGGCCGCAGCAGTGATGGACTCCGGGCAGGGCTAACCGTGCAGGGATGCACAAAGCAGGGAAGGCAAGTCCAGCCAAAGACCTTGTTTTCCCATTAAAGTGGGAGTTTTAATAGCTGATGGGGATGGTCTCTGCCTGGGCAGCTGTGTCAGGCTGCTCCTGGCAGGTAGAAAGGCGGGCTGGAGAAAATGTGTGTAAGGGAGCTGTAGGGACAAAGGCCTGATACAGAGCTCTGGAGCTCCTCAGTCATGTTAAATCTGTGCTTCAGGGCAATGGTCGGAGGCTCAAGGAAGAGATATTTGGACGGCAGCAGGATCAGTGAGTGCCTGCATAGGGGTAAGTTTATTCCAGGAGGCTCTGCAATGTTCGCCCTGACTTGTGTCAGCATTGCTGCTTGTCTCAGAGAGGCTGCAGCATCACTAAGGAGTCAGCTGGAGGAAGGTGGTGATTTTTATCCCCCTTAGCTTCCCTGCAGCATCAGCCCAGCCAGCCCTGAGGGACCCTGCTCTTCCATGCAGAAGGTTTAACCATAGCCAAATATTGTGTGATTGGGGCAAATCTGTCACAAGCTCCAGGACGTGTGTGGGATGGAGACAGAAGCGCGGCCCTGCTCCTGTCAGTGTCTCCCAGGGCGCATCTCAGAGATGTGCCTGTCCTGAAATGGCAGAGATTGAGCACTGCTGGTGATTGAGCACCCTCTCATGATGCAAGCCAGTGGCCAAGCCCACTGTCTGAAACACTGGGCACAACAAGGTGCTCCAAGTTCTCAACAGAGCTTTCTTTTCTCCAGTCTGAACAACCCCAGCTGTCTCAGACTGTCTCCAGGAGTAGGTCCTCCAGCCCTCAGACCACCTTCATGGAGTCCTCTGAACCTGCTGAAGCAGGTCCACATCTTGCTTACACTTAGGGCCCCTGAGTAATTTGTATCACTGTTTATCTCACCTTAAAAATGTGTTCCAAATCCTTCCTGTCTGGAATTTGGGGGGTTCCCCTGGGTCAGGATACCCAAAGTTAATGTGTGGAGCTGCTGAGTGTGACAGCACGGGAGAAATACCTCCAGGTACTACATAGTTGCATGCACGTAATTAGCCATTTACAGTATCTTTATTTCAAAATGCCTTCAAATCAGGGCTGTGCCTTGCACCCAAAAGTGCTGGTGGCTGCCTCCGCTTCCCCAGCCAGGCTGTGGAGGTGACATTTCTCCTTGTGGATGGGGTAATGGGGAGGACACAAGTCCCTGCAAAGCCCCCCCATGCCTTCAGCACCAATCCCATCAGAAAGGACCCGGAGGACAGCGGCTGGGGACATACATGCATGTTTTCTCTAAGTGGGGAGGATGGCAAAATTGGCAAGGGGCCAGCGGGAAGTATTTGTAAACACTTTGTAAATGATCCAATTTTCCTGAGCATCTGTTCACGACTCACTTGCCAGCTCCGTGGATCCAGTGCTGGTTGCTCAAATGGCAAAGGCTGGAAAAACCCCAGACTCACTGTGCCTTCGATCCCATCACCGAAGCAATTAATTCGCAGCAGCTTCGCTCTGACAACGCAGGCTCCTCGAAATAATAAAACCCGCTGTCAGGAAGGTGCCTGCATCATTATTGCATCGCTTCTCAGAGCAGTGTGCTCCAGCCCACGGACACTTGCAGCTGGCCTTCCATCAGCATCCTTTGCCGTGGTGAGGACGTGCCTGCATTCCTCCTGGAAAGATGCTCACAGCAGTTTAAGCAGGTGTTTTTGCCATGCTGGAGCTAGGGCTAAGTATGACTAAAACCTGGTTTGGTCCTAGTGAAGCCAACAGCAGTGGGAGCAAGTGTTTTCCATAGGGGGTTAAATATTACAGCAAGCTTGACACAGTTTTCTAGGTTTTTGGATAAAGACTGAGCTCAGGAATTGGCAGCAGCCTGTCAAGATGAAATGACCTCATGTAATCTCTGATTTCTGTGTCCTGCTATGCCCTTTCCCATTGAAAGTAATCAGCTCTTCAAAAAAAAAATTAAATAAAGGGTTTCTTCTTAATAAAAAACCTGGAAAGAAAGCACAAGGACATCAGGCTCCACAGAACTGATTGAGTAGTGATCATCCAGTAGATATTTAATGCTGTGGTCCCAGCTACATCTTCATCTGCTTTGTTTCTTTTCCCTTTAAATTGGATTGGAATCACAGGACCAAATCTCCATTTCCAGCATATATTGGGACCCTCTCTGGGCAGCCTGGACCTGCAAACAGGACAGCTTAGCATGGGTTTGGAGCAGACTGAAGCAGCAGAAGGAATGCTCTGGTTCTTCATCCCATGTTTATTCATTCTCCCGAAGACCACAAGGTGCTTCCTGCTTCCTACCATTACCTGGGAATTTCACCTGGGAATTTCACCTGGCAAACTCCTCATTACTGAAGGCTGCAATGATTCTAGGGATGTCTTTCATCCCCACTCCTCTCTCACTGCAGTAAATTAGTGCTTATGTGGGAAATGAGCTCAGACATTGCCCCGGGGTCGGTGCATCTGCCAGCGTTTGGCCAGTCAAGCCCTGCCATCAGTGCCCATCAAGCCGTGCTTTCACACGCTGGCCTGGGGTTTTCAGAGGTGATATATTAATTTTTTTCCCAGGTGAAGATGACCCCATTCATGGCTCCTCATCTGTTTGTCCTCTTGCTAATAATTAGAGCAGTGAGAGGCCAGGGGAGCAAGGCTGGCATGCCTGAGAAAGAAAAGCTCTCCTGCCTCAGGGTGGGTTTCTTCAGCCAAAGGAGAAATTGCTAAAAGAAGAAGAAAAAAAAAAAAGCCAGTAGCCCTTAAATGGGCTGTGTTTGTCTCAAGGACAAAATACCTCTCCCCACAGTTCCTGATACAGACAGGAAAGGTAACATCTCCGTCAGGAGGGAGTCACAGAAAAGGCATGGAAGGGAGGAATCACAGTGTGTTGGATGAAGAATATAGGATCTTGTGCTAAAAACAAAAACTTTTAGAGGTTCTGACTCCACTCTCATCCAGCACCATCATCAGGAGTCATTTACCTGGATTCAACAGGGCAATCTATTTGAACTGAGAGGGAAAGTCTGTTCTTACTGAATTACTCAGAAATCCTTGTGGGTTTCTTTCCATGCAGGCTCCTCTGTACATGAATCTTGGAGTTGCAAAGCCCATCCAGCCTTCAGACTGGCCTTGTTTCAGTGGCTCCATGGTTCTGGGGGTTTTGGGGGACATGGGCTCAGCTGAGTGGGCTCCTTGCCCTGAGGATGTTCCAAGGGAATGAGTTAAAGCATTGCCTAAACTAGAGGGTGATGTGGGTTAAAGAAACTGAGTTTATGTTTTTATTTTCCTGGTCATTCTTTCACTCCATCACCTTCCTTACTTCTCTGGGAAAGCAGATGTAAAAATATTTGGTTGATTACAGACGAGCTCGTTGCCACAGAAGAGCAGTAGTGTGTCACATCACCTGCTAAAAATCTCTGGATCAAACTTTCTCATCCCCACAAAAAGTCCATTTTAGGCATCTAACTCATTGTTGGCAGCTCATGGGGTGCATTTATTGGGACAAACCTGGCTCAGAATTGGAGATGGGCTTGCAGGAGAGAGGAGGATCCTCTCTTCAGACCTCTGCAGCTGGTGCCCATGACCTCCACACGTGCCTGAGCAGGTAGAGCAACCTCAGGAAAAAAGGAAAACCCCAGGATTTCTGGTCCCTTGTCTTTTAGTATCTCACAGCTCTCAGTCACTGAGCCCAGAAATGCAGTTTCCAAGGAGCCATCCGTGTGCTGGAGTAAACAGGACCTCATGGTCACAGCTTGCCTTGAACCGAGAGGGAACAGCTCTTCCCATTCCTACATGAATTGCTTAGACAGTGTCCCTGTATTTTGCTGTGCTGAAACCTGACTGTTTCTAAGGTGGAAATATCCCCTTTTTCACATTATCCAGCACCAAACTCAATGCAACCAGGAATTTTTTTTGTTGGTAAAGCCCAGCTGCATGTCCTTGAGGTTCCCCACGCATTGGATGATCAGGGTAGATCTACAACCCTTGAGCTGCGGCAATTTCCGTAAAAGATTTGAGACTTTTCTAGTTTGGAAGATGCCTGGGTAAGTTTCTTTACCACAGGTAAGAATGAAAGCAATCTTGTTTGTGTTGCATATTTTAGGCACTGCAAAGGTTTTCCTTGAGGCTTCACTTCACTGAAGGTTGCAGAAACCAGTCTTGTGCTTAATGTATCTTGGGGTCTTTTGGGCTCAACAGAGCAATTTTTTTCTTCTGGTTGTCATTAACCTGCTTATACTTTGTTTCATGTTCTTGATTTAAAACCAGTGAAGTCTGGAGTGGAAAGCCTGGGTTATTTTTCTTTGGATTCTGTAGACTCTACTGAAGTTCCCAGTAGAATATTCTAACACTGGGAATTAACAAAAGTGCTTTTTCTTGTGCCCAAATAAGTAAAAGCCTGGTTTCAGTGTGTAATGAAACCAGAATGATACCCATGGGATAAAGGGCAAGACATAACTTGAACTGGCATGGTGAAATTGTCTGTAAGCACACAGATTGAAAGGAAATGGCTCATACACATCCAATAGGAAAAAATAAATGGCGTTTTGGTGCTGGGTTATGAAAACAGAGGCAGGAGAAGTCCTTGGCTGGGCAGGTTTCCTTACCAAAGAAATAGAAAATATCCATTATTTCCAGAATAAAGCCGCACAGATTATTCTGCTGGTTGCACCCTGTGAGTATCACCTGCCTGAGTATCACCTTGAACTGAGGTCTATTTTCTCTCTGGTGTCTGATGAATCCAACTCACACCTGGAGCACTCTCGATTTGCACCTGTCTGCAAGAGAGCAGAGCTTGGCCATGGAGAGCCAGAGGGGAATGGCGAGAGACAGACACAACTTTCAGTTTAGCATGCAGGGCTTCTTGAAAACATTATTCAAGCTTTATAATTCTCAGAGGATTACTTGGTCTTGTGTTGGACAGTGTGTTTTGCTATATGTTAGGGTAAATGCATCCACAAAAGCAGAGGGATATCTCCTTCCAGAAACCTTGTTATTCTTGAAGGAAAATAAAGACCAAAGGAGAAGATCTGTGCCAGAGATGTTCTAAGCCCATGCTGCCCCTCATTCAGGTTCTGGACTCAGATGTCAGCCAAGAGCACTGGACAAAATAGAGGGGGAGCGTTAAAGGAGGATTTGTCGCATGCTGAGGATGGTGATTTGAATGACAGAATAGTTTGGGTCAGAAGGGACCTTCAGAGGTCCAGCCCCCTTGCAGTGAGCAGGTACACCTTCAACTAGATCAGGGTGCTCAGAGCCCTGTCCAACCTGACCTTGAATGTTTCCAAGGATGAGTCCACCACCTCTCTGGGCAACCTGTGCCTGTGCCCCACCACCCTCATTGCACAGAATTTCTCTCTTATATCTAGTCTGAATCTATCTTCTTTTAGTTTAAAACCATTACCCCTTTTCCTTTCATGAAAGACCCTGCTTAAAAGCCTGTCTTTATTGCTCTTGTAAGTCCCCTCTTAGTGCTGATAGGCCACTCTAAGGTCTGCCCAGAGCCTTCTCTTCTCCAGGCTGAGCAAGCCCAGCTCTGGCATCCTTTCCTCGCAGGAGAGGTGCTCCAGCCCTCTGATCACTTTCGTGGCCTCCTCTGAACTTGTTCCGAAAGGTCTTCCCTGTGCTGAGGAGCCCAGAGCTGGACACCCCATTACTGCAGGTGGGGTTTCATGAGAACAGAGGGGAAGAATCACCTGCGTTGACCTGCTGGTCACACTTCATACCCAGCGAGTCCTGTGCATCTGCTGCCCTGCTTGGGAAAGCCTTGGTTCCCCACACATAAATACATCAGAGCACATTTCCTCCACTGAAATCCTTATAAAGCCCAAGATGTAGCATGGGAACTGTAGGAAGCACACAGGGGGACCTTGCTGAAGGGGAGGGAAGGAGGACATCAGTCCCTGCTGCTTTGGGGACCCAGCACTGGGGTGCCCATGACGCTGGTGGGCCCCTCCCTGGCTCAGCACTGCCACGGTCCCTGGCTTGGGATGAACAAGAAAGACCCAGTTTGGTCTGGCCTCCTCTGAGCAGGAGGATCCAGGAGACAGGAGAGGTGATCCAGAGCTTTTAAATCCATTGGTAAAAATCTCTGAAAGGGATGCAGGCTGTGAGCAGCAGCACCAGGACACCAGGATGCAAAGAGGGGTCATGCAGGGTTATTACAGCCAGAGGCACTCCCTCCTTCCCTCTGTCCCTCCTTCCCCCAGTCTCTACTTCCCTCCATCAGTCTGTCCTTCCCTTCATCTCTTCCACTATCCTTACTTCCATCCTGCCTTCAGTCCTCCATCCCTCCCTTTTTCCCTCCCTTTTTTCCTCCCTTTTTCCCTCCCTTTTTTCCTCCCTTTTTCCCTCCCTCCCTCCCTCCCTCCCTCCCTCCCTCCCTTCCTCCCTCGATCTTGTGTCCTTCCTTTCATACCTTGCTTCATCCTTCCTTCCATCCCTCATCCCCCATTCCTCCCTTTTTCCTCCTTTCATCCTTCCTTCATCCTTCCATCCCTCACCCCTCCATTCCTCCCTTTTTTCCTCCTTTCATCCTTCCTTCATCCTTCCATCCCTCCCTACATCCTCCCTCCAGCCCTCCCAGCCTCCCTGGGTCTTTTCAAACAGGCTCCCCCATTCAGAGGGGATTTCTCCACGCCAGGCCGATCAGGGGGATTAAAGAGCAATTAAACCTGATAAATTATCTGCCTGAAACATTTTTTCAAAGTGGCCACTGTGCTGGAGCAAAGTCCCTGTCGCTTCATTTCCCCTGTGAAGGGGGATCAGGGCAGATCAAGCCCCGGCGACCCTCTGACCTCCGCCTGTGCCGGGCATGGAGCGGCGAGGGACCCGCGCTCCCCTCCACGCCCCACCGCCAGTGAAACCGGCCTCTCCTCCCTTCTGGCAGGGCTTTAGCCTTTGGGAAGTGTCAGAGATGCCTCCCAGGCTGAGGCAAGCAAAGGAGGAACGGGAGCAGCCTGCCTCCTTTCAGGCTAAACAAACAGCCTCTGCCTTCAAAGCTCCCAGAAATCGTTGTCCTAATTTCTCTCCCATCTGATATTCTGCATCTGCTTTCGTGATGGCTCCAGCTGCCTCTCACCTCAAACCTTTTCCAGCTTCTGCTTGGCAGCAGGAGCCAGAGCAAGGGGCTTTAATGGCAATTTGAAGTGTCCCCAGTTTAAATAAACCCCAGGTCTACCCTAGTCCTCAGGGATGCTCCAAAACACACCGTGGTTTCTAGCTGGGTGCTTTGAGCTAGTGTGCAGTCTCAGGCTGTTTTATCAGTCCTTCTCCTCTGTTCCCTCAAGTCAAGGGTCTGTAAAACTCCTGCTTTTACTTTCAGCCTTGTGCTGCTGCTCAGCTCAGCTGCCATTAGATCATCTCCTCCCAGCCCAGCTGATTACCCATGGCCTGTCCTCAGCTACCACAGACCTCTGCCTGCTCCCATCATGGATTTATCAATGAAATTCAGCCCCATGCAGCTACTCCAGATCCTGGGTGCTGTACTAAGGAGCAGGATTCAGCCCCTGATACAAGATCATTGGTTTCCATAGGAAGGTTGAAGAACCTCATTTCTGGCCCTTGTGTTTCTCTGCTTTTCTTTCCCACGCCTTCACTCCATTAATTAGAATAGGAAAAGATGCCCCTACAAAATCCAATGATGCTTAAGTGTCTTATATTAATGAATGTAGATGTTAGCACAACACAGCATCCTCCCAAAACCTCATGAAAACAAAACAGCTCTGCACAAGGCTCTGTATGCCCTTGCAAACAGCAAAAAAGAGGGAAAGCAAGGACAAAAATAGTTTCTCATAGACTAATTAATTGAAAATAACTGTGAGGTCAAGGATCAGACTGCTAGGAATATACTTTTAAAGATGCTAAATGTGTTTGGTTTCTACAGAGCTATGCAGCTGTATCCAGATTTCATGCTGGAGTGCTCCATGTGGAAGTCCACCTCTTGCCTCTCAAGTCCAGTTATTCAGAAAATGCTTCAATTAAAACTGGGGTTCTCAGCTCTTCAAACAAGTCACCCATTTTCTCTGGCCCATCCACTCTACCGACAACCTCAGAGCTGTTGCTACCCCTGAGTTTATATACCCAGAATCAACACATGGAGAAGTTCTGCAATGACCATTTCCAGATAAAGGTGATCCTTGCTGTTTGAGCTGATGGACGGCTCAAAAAATAGGCTGAAATTTAAAAAATGCAACTTTCTTTGTCTATGTGTTTGCCTCTTGTGCCTTTCCTTACATGGCCTAACAGATTAATTACCTGGCTTGGACATGCCTGTAAAGGGAAAACTATAAGCTAGGAAAGATCTCCAGAAATGTGACCTGGTTCTGACGGCACTCCTGATCCACCCCTCGAGGGCAGATCAGCACTAACGTGACCTGTGTGTCCAGCAGCATGTGTCAACACTGTGAACCATCACACTGCTGGGGATTGCTTGGGAATAACCTGTGGATGGCTTGTCTGGCACTGGAACAGGCTGTCCTGGGAAGAGTGGAGTCACCATCCCTGCAGGGATTTTAAAAAAGTGGATGTGGCATTTAGAGGCAAGATTTAGTGGTGGGCTTGGCAGTGCTGGGTTAAATGTTCGACTCAATAATCTCAGAGGTCTTTTCCAACATAAATGATTCTATGGTTCTATGATTCTATGGGCTGAGAATGACTTCAGGAATACGTCCATACCTAGTGAAAGAGAAAGATGAAGTCACTCGCCTGAGGACATGAGAAATTCTGATTTTGTTCTGAAATTCTGAAATGGAGATTTAATCCTGGAGCTTTTTACCTCTTCCCTTTTCTGGCAGAGATGAAAAATTCAAGACATCCATGTCCTGGGAAGGTTTGGCAGTGTTGGCTGAGGGTGCACAGATATTTAGGGGACAAAACCACTTGAAAAAAAACCTTTTTCTTAGGGGCATTTAATACCAGAGGGCCCCAGGGCATACAACATCCATTCCCACACAAGCCCATCCATTTCAGGTCATCCACCCCTTGCTCACCCCCCTCTCACTCAAAAGTAATTCCTTCTGCCCAGGGTGCCTCTCCCCATCCCGACAGCCACTATATCCTTACGTATGGCAGTCAGGAAAATCCAGCACTTTGTTTCTCATTTCTCTCACCTGCACCCATGTCTCATCTTCATCTTCCTCTGCTGGGAAACTTGTGCAGGGCCCCTTCTCCCTTCCCCATGTCCAGGCTCCCAGGCAGAGACTTGCTGGATAACATAGCCATCATCACAACGCTCCTGCTATTAGGCATAATAATACTGCTGGGATTATTTCCCTCCGACTATAAGTGATTCATTAAATTGATTTCACGAGGAACTGCTATTCCTGCACACAGCACCATCCAGAGCACACTAGGAGTGCATGGCATTATTTACATTTGTTTGCCCCTACCAAGGCTGGCTGTAACTCCATAAATATTTATAGAAGCAGTGTGTATCTACAATACCCAGTCAATTCTCAGTGAGTTGTGTGTGCTAGGCTTTCTGGTCTATCCTGTGGTTTTATATAAAACCGATGATGCAGAAAGGTAAGGGAAAAGGGAGAGACAAATTCCTGGTCCGCATGAGCCTCTGGTGTTTGCCTGAGTGAGGGGAATCCACACCTCTGGGAGAGGTCCCCCCAGACAGCACAGTGTGCAGATGCTCCGTGGCATGGAAGTCCATAAATCAGGGGAGCTGTGACCCAGCTCAGACAGGCGCAGGAGCCAACTCTGCACCAGCTAATGCAGCGCCAGTGCCTGCGAGCCAGGGGGATGGATTTAGTGCTCTCTAGCAGTTGTGGTGGCAGGCAGAGTGCCAAGTGGCATCTCCAGTGAGCGCGGCTGGGCATTCGCTGCCCAGGGTGCAGGGGGATATTTACTGAATGACACTAATAAAACCCAAAAACAAAGCAGGCTAATGTCGGTAATTCCCCCGGACAATTTAAATGCACATAATTTAGGAGAGGAGCAGCCTCCCACATATCCATTCTCACACAGGCTCTCTAAATACCGAGAACAATGTGGCCGCTGCACTTTGGAGAAGTGAGAATAGGTTTGGGGACTGGAAGTGCCAAGCAGAAGCTGCAGAGCCAAATGTCACAGAGCTCTGGGACTGCAGGAAAGAGCAGGAGAGACGGTGTGTGAGCATCCTCTCCTCACAGGCATGGAGGGACAAAGCTGTCTGCTCAGGGTCACGGCAGCAAGTGGCCACCTTGCTAACGTCGTCTCAGATGCTGCACACAGCAAACATTCTGCATCTTCCCGTGCAGCCTGAGCAGAATTGCCCCTGTCTCCGCATCCTGGCACTGCAGGATAAGCACATGGTGATGCTCCTGCAACCCTGAATGAGTCAGGCAGATGTGGTCCCCTCTCCATCCTCATCCCAGCAGAAAGCGTGGCCATGGCTCTCCTTCTAAATGTCCTTCCTGCAGGACATCTCTCCAGGGCTGCAGAGAAATGTCTCAGCGGCTCCCCTGTGCTGGCAGCAGCCAAGGAGCGAGGGAAGTGTCACCACTGGCACCTTCCTGTGCCATGGTGGGGATCACGTATTACTGGAGACCTCCTGAGCACAGGAGATGCACAGGCCAGGACCCAAATCCCACCATGTACCAAGGGCAACGCTTTCATCACCCTTAGGATGGTTTGCATCCCTATTAGCAGTGGAAAAGACATTTTCCATCCCTGATGAAACCAGGACTGCATTTCGTTTTCTTTGCTGCCCTGCAGAAATGGCCCCAGCCTCCTCCGCAGGACAGGGCTGGGCACAGCCCCAGTTTGAGACAGGTGAGGGGAGTGTTCTGTGCCCACCCAGAGGGGCAGGGGAACTGGAGAGGGCTCAGGAAGGCAGAGGGCACGCAGGGAGGATGCAGTCACCTTTGTTGGTGCTGACCCCGAGCCCCGGCTTCTGTCCATGCCTGAGGCCAGGCAGGGTGCCGCCTTTGTGGGGAGGCGAAGGGAAGTGCCCTCGCATCCCTCACGCTGACTTGCCTTCACCAGGGACCTTAATTCAGCAAAAACCGCAGCCGTCACGGATGGATGCGGAAGAGGGGAAGGGAGGGTTGGGGGCGATGGCTTGCGCCGTCCTTTTCCTTTCCCTCGCTGTGCCCAGCTTCCCACAAACAGGCGGCAGCAGCAGCCTCGGGGAGGGGGCACAGCCTCCTTCCCGAGCCCCAGCACCCTCTGCACCCCACGGCCGCCTGTGCCCCACTGCCCGCCTGAGCTCCGGAGGGGCCGCTTCCCTCGCTGTGATGTTTCCTGCTGTATGACACAGAGAATGTGAGGGTTTAGGCTTTGAAGGAAGGGATTTTACCTCTTTACATCCGCTCCCTTTGACAGCTGAAAGGTGCCTGTGTGGCACCAGGGACTGCCTGGAGCCCAGTGGCCTCCTCCAGTGCCGGCCCCCATCATCGACCCCTTCACTCGCCCCCTCCATCTCCCTTTGGCAGCTCTTCTCCCAGGTTTGGGGAGGCTCCAGCGCCGCTTTCCCTGCGAGGTGGAAAGATAGCTCCTTTAATCTCACCCCTAACCCCATGACCTTCCTCCCTTAAGGAGCTTTTCCCCTTCATGTCACTGCTTTTTAAAGCCTCCTTTACAAATAAAAGCAATTTCCTTTTGGAACTGTAGCTATGACATGGGGAGATGCGCTTTTTTTTTCGGACAATAAAGGGGTAAGAATGGGGGGCCAGCTCCTTTTTGGTGTTTGTATTCGGCAGGGTCTGTTTGTTTTGATACTTTACATAAGACTGTAAACACCAGGCGAGTTAAAAGCTTTAATTAAAAAAAGGTGGTGAGCTGGGGAGGGGAGGAAAAAGGGGGAAAAAAGCCTTTCAATTTACACAGTGACTTGAAGAAGCAGTCTCAGACAGACAAGATAAATACAGCCCGGGAATCCAAGAAAACTAGAGGACAAAAAAAAATTTAAGAATATGACAGCATCAACCTACAAAACGCAGCAGCTCAGCGCTGTGGCACCGCGCACTCCCGCAGCCCACCCAGCCCTGTGGGCTGGAACTGCCCTCGCCCCTCTTCTCCTCCTTGTAAAAAGTCGCTGCGGGAAAAGCCAAGGGAGGTGACACCCTTGCCGCCACCGCCCCACACCGTGGCTTTGAAGTTCCTGGGTGGGGTATTTTACTGTTCTCTCGGGCCTGCGTGCGGAACGGACAGGTCCTTGGTGGCCTCCGCCTTGTCACCCGGCATTGGAGCGATGCACCGGAGCCGAGCCGGGCGCTGCGGTCTGCGCTCCGGGCTGGCCGGGCGGCCGCTCCCGGCCCCGCTCCCTCCGGGAACACCTCCCGGGATGCCCGAGGCAGGCACGGCCCCGCCACCCCCGGCAGCTGCCGTTCCTTGGGCGGCTCTGGGGGTGAGAGGAGATGGGGGACAGGCCGGTGATGGGAACCCACGGCGGGGTCCGGCCCCGCGCTGTACCGCCCTGCTGCCCGCTCACAGCGCCGGACACTGCCCGCAGCCCGGGTGGGCACAGCGGGGTCTGCCACAGCCACGGGGACCGGCGGCAGCCGGGAGAACTGCGGGGAAGAGGAAAGGGGGGAAGGAAAAAAGGGGAGAGGAGAGAGGGAGAGAAAGGAAAAGGAAGGGAGGGAGGGAGGGAGGGAGGGAGGAAGGCAGGAAGGAAGGAAGGAAAGAGAAGAGAAGAAAATAGAATAGAGAAAAGAAAAGAAAAGAAAAGAAAAGAAAAGAAAAGAAAAGAAAAGAAAAGAAAAGAGAAAAGAAAAGAAGAGAAAGAAGTTTCCCAGTCCATGCCAGCCCTCCCCATCTCTGTTCTCTCGCAGAGAGCCGGTATGGGGGGCGTGGGACAGAGGCCTCGCCCCCCCGGACCCTTGGCCCAGCCTTCACCCGGCGGACTCCCGCTCCTCCCTGCCGTCTTCCAGGCCCGGCGGCCGCGGAGGGGCACGGAGAGGGTGTCGGGGTCCCACAGTGGGCGGGTGGGGAAGGGGAAGCTGCGAACGACGAGGAAGGACCGGGGCCCGGGGCTCGTAGTCCTCCCCGATGAACTTTCCGCAGAGCAAGGAGAGGCGAGAAGGAGCATCCTTGTCGTCCATTCTGCAGCCAGCCTGAGCCCTGGTTCCGGCGGGCAGCACTCCTGCCTGGCTGACAGGGACACCCCACTGAGACCTGTAGTTTTGTTTGCTGCTTGTTAAAAAAAAAAAAAAAAACCACCAAAAACCAAAAAAAAAAAAACCAACCGGTTTTTTATTTGTATTTGGTGTTCTGAGGTTGGGGTTTTTTTGGTTTTTGTTTTCTTGGGTTTGGGGGTTTTGTTTTGTCTTGTTTTGTTTTCCTGGAAACGCTGAGGAAATGCAGCGTGTGTGCAGCGTGTCTGGGCCATGCCCCCGTCACTGCGTGCAGCCCCTCGCCCATCCCGGTCCCTCGAGAGATAGGGGGGCAGCCCAGGGCGGGGGCACACCCCAGGGTAAGGCTCACCTTTACCGGGAGGAGCCGAACGGCCCCACAGCCCGGCCCCAGCACAGCCCTGCCCGTCCCTTCGGCGGGGGCGGCTGTCGTGGAGCCCACCTCCGTCCCCCCGGGGCACCATCCCCACGATGGGGGCGACAGCAGCCCCCCAACCGGATTGCCGGAAAGCCTGGGGCAGTGAAGGGCGGGGAAGGTGCCGGTCCTGCTGGGGAGGGCAGGGACTCCCCCAAACCTGTCTCGGAGCTTGCCCGAGCGCGGAGCCTCGGCGGCGCGGGGTGAGCGCGGCTGGGCTCCCGGTCCGCAACAGCTGGAAAATAGCCTTCGAGAGACCATAAAAGTTGATTATCCGGTGGGGAGCTGGAGTGGAAATTACCTAGTTAATTAGAGCGGTGGCTTTATTCTGTCTGTGAGTAAATGCCGAGGTGTAAATCCAAGGGAATTTAGGGGAATTAGCTGCCTATGTGGAAAGTGCAGGAGCAGCTCCAGCATCTCGCCCCAGCCCCTGCTAATGCTGGGGTCGGTGTAGAGTTGCTGAACTTTACCGTCACAACAGCTCCTGTTGTGTCTGCACGGATTAACTCCTCCGAGTCACAGAAGAAGCGAGGAAACGTTCCACAGTCGCGACATCCGCGGGTGTGCACACTTGGGTAGGCGCTGGTATACAGCGGCTGGGTGTGAAACAGGGCGACGCATGGTCTGGTTAAGACTAAATAGAAATGGTTTCAGGGAAATAATTTGGTACTTCTTTGAAACTCTTCTGCTTCCACAGCTACAAACGAGCGAGCGAACGGCGATCCCGGCTGTCGCCCCGCGGATCCGCTCCGGGAGAGGCGCCGGATGCCCGTCGCAGCCGGGGACCGTGCGCCCTGCCCGGGGCAGAACCACAGCCGGAGCCCGAGCATCCTCCGGCGGGGACCGACGGGCCGGGTCGGGCTGCACCGGCCGTGTCCCACCCAGCTGCGGATGGCAGAATGTGGGGCCGGTTTTCTCTCTCTTTACAAAAGTGCTCTGGGTGTAACTCAAAGACACACGCAGGAGGTTTATCTCCCAGTTTTATTTTTATCTTTATTTTTTTTTTCTTTAACAAGGGGCCACAAACCATTTCTTTGCACAGGCCAGAAACTTTCCCGCAGCGACTGATAGTTTCGTCCCTGGTTATACTTCGGGCTGGTGGGTTTTTAAGGACGGCTTGGCGAAACAAAGTCCAGGCACTCCGGGGATGGAACCGACACCCAGTGTCACCCAGTGTCCTGGCAAGGGCTCGCTGGCTCGGGTAGCCGGACCAGAGCTCTGCCGCAGAGGGCGATGGGGGCGGGCCACGCAGCAGCGAGCATTGCCTCCACTCTGGGAAACTGTGGGGGTTTCCTTTTTCTTTTCTTTTCTTTTCTTTTCTTTTCTTTTCTTTTCTTTTCTTTTCTTTTCTTTTCTTTTCTTTTCTTTTCTTTTCTTTTCTCTTCTCTTCTCTTCTCTTCTCTTCTCCTCTTCTCATGTCTTCTCCTTTTATCTCGTCTCATCTCTTCTCTTTTAATCTCTTCTCTTTAAATCTTTCTTTTAATCTCTTTTCTTTTAATTTCCTTTCCATTCTCTTCACTTCTCTTCTCTTCTCTTCTCTTCTCTTCTCTTCTCTTCTCTTCTCTTCTCTTCTCTTCTCTTCTCTTCTCTTCTCTCCTCTCCTCTCCTCTCCTCTCCTCTCCTCCTCTTCCCTCCTTCATTCTTTCTTTCGCCGACCACCATATTATTGTGCACTGGGCTGTTGTTCACCCTTACCTTCTACCTAATTTTGACCAGATTGGAGTCTTTTATTATTGTTGTTTGATCGTTTTCGATTGGGGCCGGGAGGGCTGTCCCCAGCCGCAGCCGGCGGGCGGGAGGGAGGGCGCTGCTCCGCGTGGGCAGGGGCAGGGCAACAAGAGGGGCCGGGGGAGGGCAGGGGAAGGACGGGGCAGCGGGAGGACAGGACCAGGGGCAGGGCGGGGCAGGGGCAGGGCCGGGCCGGGGGCAGGGCGAGGCAGGGGCCGGCACTCCCACCCCACCCGCGCACGCTCCCTCCCGTGGGAAGGGGAGGCTGTGGGGGGCGGCTACTCCCCGTCACTCCTTGCTGCGAACCGTAGCCGTGACCGAACGCTACTTCCCGAGCCAAGACTCTGACATTCACCCTCATCCGTTCCCTCTCGAGCATCCTCCGTGCCCCACATCCCTCGTCCGTTCCGCGGGGAGCCCCGTCTCGGGTCGGGCCGGGCGGGACAGCAGCGGGCTCTGCCCTCGCCACGAGCAGCTCATAAAATTTTCATGATCTCGCAAGGAAGTGGAAGCCAGGGTTTCCAACCCGTCCGTTTGCCCCCGTTGATGGGAAAGTATTCCCGCGCGAAGCGGATGAATGGGGGCTGCCGGTCCCACGACAGGCTGCGGGATGGGACCCCTGCGGCCCAAAGCGCCCTTCATCCTGCCTGGCACGGGGGGAATTGGGAAAATCCGGAGGTTTAATGTATTTCATTTTTGTGGTTGCCGGCGGTGCAGTGAGAACCCGGCGGCACTGGGGAAATGCGGCCGTGCTGGCTGAGCTCTCCCGGCCCGCAGGCTCCAGGAAAGCCTGGATAGGGCTGGGCGGGAGTGGCTGCAGGTTTTGCCCTTCCAAAATTAATGCGAGAGCCTAGGGAAGGCCGGGCAGCGCCGGGCACACCGCCTGCGGCACGGCTAGCCTGGCAAAGGAGCAGCGACCTCTCCCCTCTCCTCCATCCTCCGCCACCAGCTCCAACGCGCTGCCAAAGCTGCCTCAAAGGCTTCAGTCGGAAATAAAGTGATGCCGGGTGTGAGCGGGAGGCACACGGGGGCTGCCGGGGGGGCGGCGGTGTGCCCAGGCTGTGCCCACGGTCTAGGGTCGCTGCCAGACCTCCCCCCGTGGCACGGGCAGGGACTGGCTGCAGATTTGGAATTCGCTGTAAACCCAGCGAAATTTGGTGGATGCCTGCGTTTTGCAGGCAGTCATTCCACGCTGGGAGGACGAGAGGTGCAGCACCTTCTGAGCTTCCACTACTGCTCTGGGAATTTTGGCTTCCCAGCACCTCGGGGTTTGGTTTTGGATTTTTTTTTTTTTTTTCCCGAGTGCGGGGAAAAGCTGGAAGGAGGGTTAGCTCGGAGGAGTGGCACAAACAGCCCAGGAGCCTGCCCGCAGCCCGGCCCCGGCCGCGGAGCCTGCCCGCTGCCCGCCGGCGGACGGGGGTCGGCCTCAGTCTCCCTCCCTTCCTTCCCCGTACCGAGCTGCCGGGTTGTCATCCCGCTTCTAAAGTTCTCAGTGGCAAAAGCACCGAGCAAAGGGCAGGGTGTGAGGGTTCCGCTGCACCCTCACACTCACCTATTTGCGGGAGGGAAAACATAAATTTTTGAAAGGGTGTCAGCATGAAATGAGCCTCGTTGAAACTACGAGGAGAGCATAAGGGAAAGAAATATGGCTGGTGTGCGGAGAGGTGACATTTGCAGGCACCAGGTCTGCGAGGGGAGGCGGAAGAAAAGAAGCAAACGAAGCCAAACTCCCATTTTCAAGCCTCGTCTCCCTGTGACCCACAGTGGTTCCCCAGGAAAAACCCCCGCACGCCGCGATGCCGCTTGCGAGGCGACGGCAGACCGGCGAGCAATAGTGCTGCTGGGGAATGTTTCTACAGAGATTGAGCTCCCAGATAAAAATAACCTTGGGAAAGAAAAAAAAAAAAAAAAATAGACGTTCAGATTTCTTCGGTTCGGTATCAGATCACCCCTTCACCCCCCGCCGCCCCCCCGCTGCCTCTGCATACCTGAGGTGCTGGATTATTGTCAGAGGACAGGCAGATGCAGTAATTGTTTTGTACAGCTTTGTTTATCTCCTACTTCGGAGTTTACCTCAGGAATTCTCCTCCCTGTCCTACGCAGGGTATAAATATCCCCGCGAAGGAGCGGGATAACGAATGGGAAGGTTAATGCTGTACGGGCAGCGAGCGGGCAGGTAACGCGGGGTTCAAGGAGGTTTAAAGTTTTTATCGGTAACTTGGGTCCGCCCGGGAGCGAAATATTTGAAGTGCAGCACCTTGAACACGTTTAATTATGGGGTAGTAGCAAAGCGAGAGCTTCCAAGTAATTAGAAAATACTTCTTGGGAGACAGGCTAATCGCTTTTCATGGGGCTCTTGAAGAAATTAACCTCTGGGTGCTTGTTTGAGCAAAACAACTTTGGATCAGCTATCGCTGGTCTTCTCTGGTGGACCCGACCCGCTGCGAAATACAAAGAAAATAGGGAGATGAATTTAAAATTAAATACAAATTAAAGATAAAAGGGAAAGAAACAGGGAAAGAAAAAGGATAAGAAAAAGGAAAGCAAAAAGGAAAAGAAAGAGGAAAGGAAAAGAAGAAGAGGAGAGGAAAGGCTCACTGTCCCTTTCCTTCAAGGTGGCGAGTGATACGTGTCACTGCAGGGAAGCCACCTCCAAATAAAAACGTCACTTAGGGCGAGAGCCGGCCGGCGGGATGCCGGACACTGGGGCCGAGCCAACACCTTCCGACCCTGCTCGGCCCTCGGCGGGGTCGCGCAGCTCCTCGGTGTGCGCCCCGTCGGGGCGGTGGCACCGTGCGGGCCCCGGCGAGGGGTAACGGGTTGGCTGCGGGGGGAGGACCCGCGCCCTCCTCCTCGCCCCTCTCTCGCCCTCCCCGCTGAGGATCCGCGCCCCTCAGCCTGTTCAGCTTCCCCCCAAACCCTTCGTCCATCCAGCCGCACTTTGCTCCCTAATTTTGTTTCGGGCTATTTCTCCCTAAAGACGAGCAAAGCAGCAGCTGCAGCTTTCCGCTCCTAAAGAGGCAAGGGCTTTTGGAGGGTCCAGAGGGTGACGGGCCGGCGTTTTGGGGGGCAGCACGGCGCCGCGATGCCATTTGGGGAGCAGTCAGGGCAGATCAAAAGCTCCTGTCCGGTTGCGGGAAGGACGAGTCAATTACCGCCGAACCGCGCTGCGGGGAGGGGACGCGCCCCCCCGGGCAGCCCGCGGGCACCGGGCCGGGCCTGTTCCGCCCCCCCCGGACCCCTTTGTATCGCCGCCGCTCGCTTAATATTATTTATGCGTTTCTGCAAGGAATTGTGGGATGCCGGCCCCCCTCCCCCGGTAAACAGCGGGGCAATGAACCCCCGATAACTCATCGCCGATGAGGGGTGGGGGGCACAGGCGGGCGGGGGCGGCGGTGCGCGCCCCGCGGCAGGGCACCCCCGGCTCCCCCCGCGCATCCCCGCGGCGGCCGGGCCCGTCCGGGGGAGGGGCGTGGGCGCTGTCACTTACCGGGGCGCCCCGCACCACGTGTGCGCTCGCCCGGGCTTCCATTGGCCCGAGGCACGTGTCGGAGCGCCCGGGCCGGCGACGTCAGCGGCGGGGGCCCCGTTAAAACCTAAAGGACAACAACCCGAGTGGAAGTGCCCGGGCGCGGCGGCGGCGGCCGCCGGGGCGTAGCGCGGCGCAGGGCGGGCGGCAGGGCAGGGCGGGACGCCCCCCCACCCGCGGCGGCCCCCGCATGTGCGGGCGCGGGGCGGCGCGGGGCGGCGCGGGGCGAGGCGCTGCCGGCCGGAGCCCCGCGGGGCGCCCCTCACCGCCCTGCCCTCCGCGGGACACCGGCTGCTGAGAGCCCGCCTACACCCCGCCCCGACACCGGCGCTTCGTTTTTTCTCTTACACCCCCCCTCGGCTCCCCAATTATTATTATTTTTATTATCACTAATTTTTCCTCCGCGGATGAGGCGCGGCGGCGGCGGCGGCCGGGGGAGCAGGCGGCAGCGCGCCGCGGGACCGAGCGGCTGAGCGGCGGCGGGAGGCGGCGAGCGGCGGCGGGAGGACCGGAGCCCCTGTGTTTTCATTTTTTGGCAAAGTTGGAAGTGGTGCAGGCTCGGCTGCTGGCTTGCGGGTCTCCCTGCATTTGTGTCTTAATTTTTTTTTTTTTTAATTACTCTTCATTTTAAATTTTTTTTCCTTTTTTTTTTTTTTTTTTTTTCAAACTCTGGATTTTGAATGCCGGGCGAAGCCAGGAGAAAAGAAAGCAAATAGACACCTGTGTGTGCGTGTATATATATAAATATATATATATAAATATATATATAAAAAAATTAAAATAAAGAACAACCGACTGCAGCAGCAACAACAGACAGCGCTCGGCAGCGCCCGGTCGGCGACGGGCGGGCAGCGGAGCCGTCGGCGGGGCGGCCGCGCAGCATGGAGGAGGGCGGCCGGAGCCCCCGGGAGGAGGCGGCCGAGCCGCAGGAGTCCGGCGGCGACGCGGAGCCCGGCGGCGGCGGGCGGCGGGGGCTGCTGCTCCCCCCCGGTGACCCTCCGCACCCCCACCCGCACCCGCACCGCATCACCAACTTCTTCATCGACAACATCCTGCGGCCCGAGTTCGGGCGGAGGAAGGAGGCGGGCGGCCCCGGCGGAGAGCCCCGGCGGCCCGGCGCGGAGAGCCGCCGCAGCCCCGCCGCGGCGCCGGCCCCCGGGGCTCCGCTGCCCAGCGGCGGGGCGGGCTCGCCGGGCCGGGGGGAGGGCGGCCCCGCCGGGCTGTCCCTGCACGGCGCCGCCAAGAAGGGGGGGGACCCCGCGGCGCTGGAGGCGGCCCTGAAGGCGCGGGGGCTGAGCGGCGGCGACCTGTCGGTGAGCTCGGACTCGGATAGCTCCCAGGCCAGCTCCAACGCCGGGAACCAGCCCATGCTGTGGCCCGCCTGGGTGTACTGCACGCGGTACTCGGACCGGCCCTCCTCAGGTAAGCGCTGCCCCGCCGCAGCCCCGCTCCCCACGGCCGCAGCCTCTTCCCTGGGCTCCCCGAGCCGCCTCCGGCCGCCCGCGAGGCCGGCAAGCGGCGTGGAAAAGACCCCGCTCCCCTTTCCCTCTCGGTCTTCTTCTCGGTTTTTTTTTTTTTTTTCCCTGTTGTTTTATCTTTTTTTTTTTTTTTTTTTTTTTTTTTGGCGGGTGGGGGAGTTGCTTCAAATGTCCTGAAAATGCGTGAAGATGAAGGGGCGGCTGGGGGTGCGCGGAGCCTCAGGGACGAGGAGGGAACGGGGGTCCCTCCCTCCGTCCCCGCCGCCGCGGCGGAGTTGAGGCCGCCTGGGCTCGGGGCATTTCCCACCAGCTGACGAGTTTTATCGAAGAGGGAGGAAAAAAATCTGGCTTCGGGCTCCCCGCTCATCCTCCCGGAGTGCTCTCCTTTTCCCTGCCGGGAACCCCCCACCCCGCACTGGGTTTTGGCAAGGGGAGGGGGCATTTCCATAGGCCTCGCCTTGTTTTGATTAGTCTCTTTTGGCCAAAAACAATCCGCGATCGTTTATTTCTCTAAAAGAGGCCTCCGTGCGGCCGCTGTTTCGTTTCTTTCTTTTAATTTCCCCCCATATGCTGTAGGTCAGCTCTGTGGGGGCCGGAGGACATTTCCAAGAGCCGGGAAACTTCTTTGGCAGGGTCCGTCCCTTGGCAAGGGCTTGGGCAGAACGGCCTGAAATTATAGTGAAAAAAAAATTAAAAATTAAAAAATAAAAAGCAGGGGGTAAAATGTCCTTTTGCTACAGCGGGGACAGGAGGACTGGCCCCGGCAGATCGGTAAAACCCTGGTTAAAAACAAGTAGAAAGCACTGGAGGAAGGCATGGTAAACACCAGGCAGGAGATCTGCTCCCAGGGAAAAGAAAAAAATATGGGTCTTTCTCCTACAAAAGCGGCGAGGTAGGATTTTCACCCCGGAGCCGGCTAGCTGAGGAAGGGGTCGTAAAACGAGATGAAAATTAGTTCGTAATGTCTGAAAACAAACTCTTACTCAGAGGTAATATTCAGAGCTGAATTGGAATTTACTCCATTGTTCTCCAGTGCTCTCCTTTGTTAATATTTAATTAACATACATCCTCACAATGGCTCGGCCCGGGCAGAAAAGGCTCCTTGTGCTGCCGAGAATAATATTCCCGAGAATAATCCCAGCGATTCGGATCGGGCCGTGCAGCGCCATATGGGCACTGCAGCGGAGAGGCGGAATGCTTCTGGCCAAGCAAACTGGAAGAGGATTTCCATTAGAATTTTTGTCGCGACCCACCAAAAAAAAAAAAAAAAAAAAAAAAAAGGGAAAAAAAAAAGAAAGTAAAAAAGTAAAGAGGCTTTCTTTTAAAAAAAATCTGTTTAGCGCATAAAATGTAGCTCCGTGCCGCTGCTCCTTCTGCAGGCTTTCCTTGCCGGGCATTGCCGGGACACAGAGGGTCGGTAGCTGCGTTTCTGGCTGGGGAGAAAGGCGCTGCGGGGGCGGGGGGGCCGGAGGGGGGGCCAGCCGGGCAGCGAGCGGGGGCCCGGGGGCGCCGGGGGCTGCGGCTCCCGTTCGGCCGCCTCCCGAGCATCCCCTGGCAGCGGAGGCACAAAGCGGGGTTCTTTCCCTCCGAGGGGGTGGTGCTGTCGGAGAGTGGGTGCCCCCCACGCGGGACCGCGCCCGGCGTGGGCCCGCCCGCAGCGGAGCGTGGCGGTGTCGGTGCTTCTCCTCTCTCCCGGCCGTAGGTCCCCGCTCCCGCAAACCAAAGAAGAAGAACCCCAACAAGGAGGACAAGCGGCCGCGCACCGCCTTCACCGCCGAGCAGCTGCAGAGACTCAAGGCCGAGTTCCAGACGAACCGGTACCTGACGGAGCAGCGGCGGCAGAGCCTGGCCCAGGAGCTCGGGCTCAACGAGTCCCAGATCAAAATCTGGTTCCAGAATAAACGAGCCAAGATCAAGAAGGCGACGGGCAGTAAGAACTCCCTGGCAGTGCACCTCATGGCCCAGGGGCTCTACAACCACTCCACCACGGCGAAAGACGGCAAGTCGGACAGTGAATAGCCAAGGGAAAGGGGGGGCGGGAGGGAGGCGAGGGAGGGAGGGGGGAGGCAGGGGTGGGGGGGCCGTTTGCAGTCAAAGTTTATACAATGCAATAATTTAATTAAAAAAAAAATAAAAAGAAACGTAAGGGCCAGTGTATAAAGATTATACCAGCATTAATAGTGAAAATATTGTGTATTAGATATAATTCTGCAATATTCTATGTATATATAATTTACAGGTAAGGTGGTGTAAAAATCCAAGATATCTGATTATAATTTCTTTTTTTTTTTTTTTTTGGTTGGTTGGTTGGTTTTGGTTTCGGGGGCTTGGGCTTGTTGTTTGGTTTCGTTGGTTTTTTGGTTTTTTTTTTTTTTTTTTTTGGTTGTATGGAGTTTTTAGATGCTATCGTTATGATTTTTTTTTTTTTTAGGCTTAAGTTACTTTTTTATAGACTTAAGCGCAGTTTTAATGGACATTGGACGCTGTTTTTTGAAATTCAAAAAAAAAAAATTAAAAACAACTTTTGCTGAAGTCCAAAGATTTTTATTGCTGCATTTCACACGACTGTGAACCGAATAAATAGTTCTCCTATTTGTTCTATGAGTTTTAACTTTTTTTTTCACCCCACCCCTATCCTTTTTTTGTTGTTGTTCTTTTTTTTTGTTCTCTCTTTTTTTTTTTTTTCTTTTTTTTTTTTTTTTGGGGTGGTCGTAGTGCTTTGGTGGTTTTGGTTTCCTTTTTTTTCTTTTTTTTTTTTTTTTTGGAGTTGGGGTGTCTGGGGCTGATTTTGGGGATAGACGAGGAGAATTTAATTTTAAAAGAAAGGAAAAATATAAGTAACGTTAGGGAAACAAATCTCAAAGCACCGTCTTGAAACATGCCCGGGGTCCTTTCCTGTGCCTCTACTCCTTCATCACCGCCAACGAGAGAGCCACGGGCGCCCGTGGATGCGGAATGCAGGCGTGGATGCGGGATAGAGATGGGGTTAGCACCCCCCCATGCCCTTCCAACTTCTTGGGAAAACTTCGGGACCCCCATCTCCGAAAAGCGGGAGCCTCTCCGGAATGCTGCTCCCTCACGGCCCCGTTGCCCCTCCGCGCAGGGCAGCCGAGGGATGGGACCCGGCTCCGCTCCGGCATCACCTCCCCGAAACATTTGGGAGCGTTTTAGCCCCCCCTTCCCCCCAAAAAGTAACATTTTTAGTTGTACCTTCCCCTCCGCAGCGCGGTCCCCGCTGGCGCACGCTTCGTGGCAGCGTGCGGGTGGGTGTTTCTCCCCACGCCCCCCTTCCTCACGCAGACACCTCCCTGTAATCGGAGTTTTTGGGGGTTCGAGGCGCTGTGCTGCGTTTAACCCGTTTGTCCCGGAGCGTGGGGTCCCTCTTCCCACTCCGGAGGGGGGATTTGTCCCGCGTGAGCCTGGGTGTGCGTGGGCGGCTGCTCAGGAATGGGTTCTCCTGCGATGCTGTTTGTGGGGGGGGGGAAAAACTTCTCGCTTTGCCTTAAAACCTCTTTATTTTGCAGCTCTAATAGATACACACTGTACATAGTAGTATAAAATTAAAAAAGAAAAAAAGAAAAAAGGGAAGGAAAGAATTCAGCTATAAAATAAAAACTGTAATTTTAAATTCTGTGAATAACCATCAGCTGCTTAGGAGCCAGGATTAAATGACTGCCTTTTAGCAAGAAAGCAAAGGTTTTTTGGTTTTTTTCTTCTCTCCAGTTTATAAAACATGTGCATTTTACAATTGCAGTATCAAATATTTATAATCGGATGAAATATGAATGTTTCTATTTACAACTGTGTTCTCAACATTGTGAACATTCTCGCTGCATTTTGTGTGTTTCGATTCTCGAGGACTGCATTAAATAATAATAATTAAAAAAAAAAAAGCAACCAAACAACCCACTTTATTACGAAATCAAAACAGCACCACTCAGACGTTACAATGGAGCTTTTCGGGAATATATATATCCCTGAATGTTCATACAGTGTTTAGACTGCACTTCTGAGCGTTGGAGCTGGAATTAGAAGTATTTCGTAGTTTCAACTATGTACAGGGGGGTAAAATCCGTGGCGATTTACAAGAGAGGTGGTTTTGCAGCCAGGCGTTTCATCAGCCTTTTGACTTAATGAGGAAACTTTGGGGGATTCATTTCTAGCTGAAGGAGAGGACGAACGCCAGCCGGCACCGAGCCCCTCTCGGGCACTCCTCCTCCTGCTCAAAAGGAGCTGAAAACGGAAAGGAAAATCTCTTTAATCTCACGTACTGTCAACAGGTTTCACCTTTTCAAGACTTTAAATACCCGGTGGTGTGATGCTCTGACAGGCTGCGTTTGGAAAACCTCTGCTAGAAAAACACGTAACCCTGGAGCTCGGGAAGAGGGGATGGAACACTGCCGATGCCACGCCACGAAACCAGGCACCCTGTAAAATACTTGGCAGCCCCGGGAAATGACAGTACCACGATTTTAGGACAGGCTGGACAAAAATAAAACGATCATTCGCCTTGCTGCGACAAAGGGCACAAGAGCTCCGAAATAGCTTTCCGCAGGCAGGAGAGGGAGGAAGGGCAGTGCCTCACTCGCCCTCAGGGTCGCTCCTGGTGCAGGGGACACGCTCCCAGATAAAACCAAAGGGGGGGGAAGGGAGTATTTAAAATTTTATTTTATATTTTACTTTTTTAAAGCTGCTCCTTTGGGATATATTCTGCAAGGGGCAAAATTCTCCAGGAGCGGAGCTGCCGCTGGGATGGTGCACCAAGGGCTTCACCTGCCCGGAGGAGCTGGGACCAGGGCTTAGTGCGGCGGGAGCGTGGCGATGCTACAGGATACTGCGGACTCCTGCTTCCCATCTCTCTTTATTTTCCCAGCCTCTCTGGTTTGCGTGTTTTTGAGATATATATATATATATGTAATTTTTTTTTTGTCACCTTCACTAATGGAAGCAGGTGATTTATAATCCCTTGGGAGAAAATCGATGGCAGTTGCCACTAAAGAAGGGTTTTAAATCTGGTTTGGAAAATGGCTCCCGTTGTCCGACGGTACAAAACGGCACCGTGGGTGTGTTACACGAGGGTGGATAAGTCCCACGGAGATATTATTTATATATTTTTAGGAAGTCACTAAACCTGCAGTGGAGGAAAATTTGGCCCTGTTCCTGAGAGTGCAGCCAGAAGTGAAGTTTCCACCTGTCCTCACCCAGTCTGTAAGAAATGCTGGGAACAGAAAACAGATGTGTGACACCAGCAGGAATATGTAGTTTTAGGTTAAAAAAAAAAATGTTAGTGAAACTTCCCCAAGCTTGTTCAGTCTGCAGAGCAAGGACAGACAATATCTCGCTGCTGCTTGGATTTTATCCAGACCAGAACACAAAATATTTGCCATTGGTAAGCCGTGCCTTCAGTGGGAGCAGCGAATGCCTCACACGGGCTGGACTTCTCACCTGGCTACGATATTTTGGGGAACGCTTCCCTGGGAAGAGGCGCAGGTTCCGAGGCACTCGCTCCGCTGCTGCCTTCGCCACCCTTTGAGCGGCTGCTGCTTCCCGTGCACCGTCCAGAACGCGCTCCCACGCCCGGGCAGCGGCTCCCCGCTGGCTCGGCAAGGACGGCACGCCTGAATTAGCCCTCGATAATTTAAAATTTAAAATGATTTTAGCAGAAGGAGCTGCCGCACAAGCTGCTTTTGCAATTTTAGCAAAGCAACAAGCCCTTTCTGAAGCAGCCTTTTTGGTTTGGAAAAGGCAAAACCCCAACCCCAACCCACAACAGCCCCTAAGCAGGACCACAGCCTCCCCCAAAATCCGGCTGCGCCGGGGCAAGGGCAGAGGCAGGACTGGCCCTGGAGACACACGGCTGGCAGCGTTTTTATCCTGGCAGGCAGTTCTCCCTGAGATTTCCCTCCCCCATCTAGCGGGGCAGGCTCCTTCCCCTCCAGCCAGAGCAGAGGAGTCCAATAACAAACAAACAAATAAAAAAAAAAAAAAAAAAAAAAGAAAAAAAAAAAAAGAAAAAAAATTTAAAAAGGAAAAAAGCCAAACTAATTAACTGAACAAAACAACCAACACGAGAAAGTATTTCAGGGCCGAACAAAAATACATCTGCATTTGCCCGGCGCCAATCAACCCCTCCGTGTAATTAATTAAACGTATTTTTCCCGTAACTCTGTTCAATGAACATCTGAGCACTGAGGTTTAGTGAAGGTGTTCCTCCGCTCCGCTCCCTGTTAACGCAGGATGTGGCACATGCGATGTACTAACCCACACCCAGGCACTATATATGCAAATGTCCGCGCCATTGATTGTGAAATGCATATCAGAGTTAGAGGGGGAAACTATTTAGCTAGCTCGGGTTTGTGGAAAAAAAAAAGTAATTCTGTATCCCGCTGATTTAATATCCGACCGCCACATTCAATCCCCGCCCATGCAGCTATCAAAAGTACCCCTGGGATGTTTGGATATCATCTCCAAACTAACATCTGTGATTATGAAACGCTCAGAAGGGGAAGGTTAATAACAATTTGTTTCAAAGGGCCACGAGTCGATTTTATAAACAAATTTGCGTCGTCGTAAAAACAAACAAACAAACAAAAACCAACCAAATAAATAAACAGAGTGGAAGCTGGCACCCGCGTGCCGGGGCTGCACCTGGGTGCTCGGGGCAGGACTGGTGCCCGCTTCCCGCAGGGATGGAGCCGCGGCAGCCCGGGACGGGCCCTGGAGCAGCAGCCGGCGATGATGGGGTGTGCAGGGGGAGAGAAGTTTGTTCTGTGACAGCCCGGGGGATGCTCCGTGGCTCCGGCAGAAAAGCACGCAGACACATTTTGGGAGCGGAAGGTAGTGCCGGGTTTCTGTACAGAAAGTTGGGACGGTCCCTGGCAGCGGAGCTGGGTTCTGTGGAGTTGGGGAGGCGGCAGCTCAGGGCTGTGCAGCGCTCGGAGAGGTACCCATGCCCTGGGCTCACCCCTCACACACACCGACACCAGCCTTGCAGCTAAAACCAACACTAACCCGTCCTCAGTCTGCTCTGCCGCGCATTTTTGGACCCCTGGCAAACTCAGGCAAGGCTGCCGGCCAAAGCCTGGCCCCAGCACCGGGAATAAGTGGCCTGGTTGAGCCCAGGCAGGAAGAGACGACGGAGCCGGCAGCTCCACCGACAGCTACTCCGGAGCCCGACGGCAGCCCCTCTCCGACTGCCCTCCCCTGCCCACTGCCCTCCCCTGCCCATCCCTGTCCCCGCCCGCTGCCCGCTCCTGCCCGCTGCCCGTCCCTGCCTGCCCACGTCTGCCACCCTCACTTCCTCTCGCCCCACCGTCTCCTCGACCTGGAAAGAAATTTAAATTTGGCGTTTGACACATTTTAACGTCTTTAAAAAAAAAAAAAAAAAAAAAAAAAAAAAAAAAAAAAAAAAAGGAAGGCAAAAAAGAAGCGAGTCTCATGCACACACGCGTCGGGCTGACCCGCGTCACTGCGGGGCCGTGCGTGGGAACCGACGGGAGAGGGGGGACAGACCCATTCCCCGCGTGTCCCCTGTGGGGGGCTCCGTCCTCATCCTCTCTGGTTCCTCTCCCCGGAGAACCGGGGCAAAGGGGCCCGTGTCCCCGCAGAAGCGCGGTGCTCGCTGCGTTAGGCGGGCCGGGAGGGTGGGCTGAGGCTGGTTGCGGCTCCCTGTTATTTCTTGGAGAAAGAGGAGAAAACAATATAGTTCCTCCTCCTAAAGAAACTGCTTTTTTCAGTGCCGTCTTCCCGCGGGGATGGAGGCAGGGCAGCCCGGACGGGCTCAGGAACAGCAGATCCAGGGTGATGGAGGCGGCCGCTCCAGCCGCCCGGCCCCGGCAGGGCACCCCCATCTCCCCGGCCGCCCCGGCTCGGTGGCAGCCTCTCCCCGCCCGGGAGTCCCGGACCGCCTCCGCTCGCCTTCACCCTCCCAAGCCCCCGGGACCAAATTGCTTTCGACTGGCTGGGTTTGCAGAGTGCTGAGGCCGGGTGCTCTCCCCGCACGTCCCCCGCCACGTCCTTGTGCCCACCGGTGTCCGAGCAGGGCTGGGAGGGAACGCACGGCCGTACCCATCAGCCAGGACAGCATCCCCCAGTCTGGCCATATTTGCATTTCGTGGGTAAATA